>CP106734.1:163681380-164281380 GCA_025506655.1 Gossypium rotundifolium | reverse complement strand
AAAAAAAAAAAACACAAGCCCAAATTTCCTAAGCCCAACTGGCCTAACACCTAAACACCAAAACCAAAAAAACTAAGAAACCCTAGCCTCTCTAACCCTCTTGACCATTGCTCCTCGCATGCCATTTACGCATGCCATCAGTACTACCTCCGTACTTGCAGGCAAAATAGCAACAAAAAAAAAAACAAAAAAATTGTAAAATTTTTCTTTCGGCTATAAAGCCATGGCAAAATGTAGAGGGGGAACATTTTTTTTGAAATACAAGAAATAGAATCGAAGTTAAAAAGCTGTTTTTTTTTCTTTTCTCATTTTTTTCATTTTCTATTTACCCTTTTAATTTTTTTCGCACCTATTTTAATAGAAGAAACATGAATAAAAAGAAAGAGCTCACCATCGATTCGTTTTTCGGTACCACCGAGGAAAGCTCCGGCAACCCTTCGTGATCTATGCCCTTTTTTTGTTACAAAAAAGGGATTTGAAATAAAAAAAGAAAACAAACTTTTGGTAGCCCTGGCCATCGCCTACGGCGAAGACGCGGCGGAGGCGCGGTGGCCCCATGGCTGGCTTTTGGGCATGTAAAAAAGGGAGTTGAGAGAAAAGAGGCAAACTTTTGAATTTTTTTAAAACAATGGCAGAAATGAGTAAAAATAATTTTTTTTTATTTCTATAAGGGTATAAAACGGTGCCGTTTTGGGCCCAAACCATAGATGCCAAAACGAAACCGTTTGGGGCCTATCCGCGTGTGACCTGACCTGCTCCAAGGGGATATGCGTGTTTTTCATTTTAATAGGTTATTTATGCCCGTGGTCCCCCTTCTTTTGGGGTTGTTTTAATTTAGTCCTTTTTTAATTTTTTCTTTCTTTTAAATTTTGTCGCATATTTTTATTCGTGTTTCATTTTAGCCCCGAAGTAAACGGCGCCGTTTTGGGAAAGGGAATAATTTCCCCGATGGCCCCTCTTTCTTTAAGCGCATTAATTTTTTGTCCTTTTTTCGATTTTGTCTTTAAATTTATTATGATTTTTGCCTCTAATATTGCTCGATTTCAATTCAGATCCTTTGTTTAATTCATTTTATTATTTATTCATTAATTTACATATTATTCTTCATTTCTCAATCACCTAAGTCATTATTATTTTTATTTTATATCCATTATTTATCATTTTCTTTTATATATACTTAAATTTTATATTTTTTACTAATTTATTTATTTATATTATTTTACTTATAAAATACTTAAATCTAATATTATATATATTTGCTTTATTTATTCACTTATATGTTTATTTATTCCTTTGCTTGTTTACTATTATATACATATGTACATATATATTTTAAAAAATATATAATTATTTATAATCTCTAATTTATGCAAAATTTTACAATTATCATCATTATATTATTTTAATTCTTCTTAATCACTTACTTGTTTCCTTTTTTAATACTTTCATGTATATTATTTCTTATATATCATGCATATTCCACTTTTATTATTATTATTATTATTATTATTATTATTATTGTTGTTGTTGTTGTTGTTGTTGTTGTTGTTGTTGTTGTTTAATTAATATTAGGTTTAATTATCTAATGCCATTACTTATTTTACTTATATCATCGTGTCATACATCACCATTTTATTATTATTGCAATCACACCGCGAACCGTTTTAGATTTTCGTTCTATCACGTCCCGAATAAAATCCTCGACATTTCAAATGTTATATTCATTTTCACATAATCACATGGAAAATATTTTCTCAAAAGTAAGCATTGTTTCGTATTTGGAGATTCAAAAATTGTTCCCTAACTTATGGGGTTTCCATTTTCTCGATAAATCTGAGTAAACAAACTTTCTAAAGCACGAATTTTGAACATTCTCGGGAATTAGGAAAAATCGTGTTCTTACTTATGGAATACTATTACTTTCTAAAACCGAGATAATCGAATGTCTTTCAAAATAAATAATTTTTTGGTGTTTATTCTACTTTCGAGAATTTAAGACATTGTGTCCTAACTTACGGGACGTAATCCTTTTTCCCGTTTAACGGGAAATACGCCATTTTCTATAAAAAAAATTTCAATTAAGTAATATTTTAACAAAGGATCGTGTTTTGAAAATCTCTTCAAATTTTCAATTTTCGACACTAAGACACTAATTAATCAACTAGGTACCGATTTTGAGTGTTACGAGGGCGCTAATCCTTCGTCATGCGTAACCGACTCCTGAACCCGTTTTTCAAAATTTTGTAGACCAAAAACCTTGTTTTAATAAATCAAATCTATTATTAAAGTGATCGAATTACAAGGTGACCCGATCACACCTCATCAAAAAAAGATTGGTGGCGACTCCATTTTCATTTTTAAAAACCAAAGTCGACCACGTTTTTCAGAAAAAAAGAATGGTTTCCACAGCTTGGAGACTCAATGGGGACAAAATAAGAGAGTCGAGCCATAACTTGATTAATTTTGTCTTTTGTCAAAAATAAAAATCATTTTAAATTCTGATTGCTCCATTTTATCCGTCCTTTTCGTGGTTTTTATCATAATATGTTTGCTTAGTTGGTTTAAATCATTAATGTGTCTCAAAATTTTTGCATTATATAAGTCGATCGATTTTACCCTTTAAGTGGGGCGTGAAGATATTCCTTCGTGAGGTCTTCACCTCAGTATAGGATAGTGGATCGCTTTCGAGATACATCTGTACCTATGTCTTCATGAGATTTTCATCTCCGTATAACCATAGGAAAATGTATTCCCCTGAACTGAACTCGTTCTGCATGAGCCTATAATGGGTGAGGATCAAGGAATCTACTGGTTCAGGTACCTTTACCCTAGAACCAAACCCCATATAGCGAGCCTTAAGAGCCCACCTTAAGTAGAGCGCTGCCAAACCCTATTGGTCACCCGAGTAGGTGCTTTACTTGTAATATCCTAACTCTGTGGGTCTGTGCATTTGATACGTTGCATGGCTAAATTAGTAGGTGAAGGCTTTGAGGTTTGGATTGGGCCCAGATTTGGGCTTAAATCAAAGTTAAATTGTTTAAAAAGAAAGTTGGTAGTACTTTTAATTTAAATTATTATGTTAGTAGCAAAATTTGGGCTCGTGGCCCAAAAATCTGGAGTGCTTTGAGTGGCCATTAAGGTGGTGCCAGTTAGGGGGATTATTAGGCCATGTGTGGCCACTTGAAGCCCAAATTAATGGGTAAAATTTGGCACTCCTAGGGGAAGGGGGTTGGACGTCACCTAGCTACCATTTGGGAGCTTTATTTTTTTTTAATTAAGTGATAAATGATGATAAAGGGAAGGAGAGAGTTGGTTTGGAGGTGGTCTCTTCTATAGGTGAGATAAAGATTGGATTATCTTGCAGGATAAGGGCTATCAGGAGGGGGAGAGTTGGCCGAAATTCCAACTGTGTGTGTGGGTGCTTGTGTATTGCCGAATTTAGTAGTTAGCATCATCTTTTTCACTTTTATTTTTTCTTTCTTTTCTCACCTATACTCTGAGCAAGATGAAATTCTCTTCACTTTTGTGCCTCTGCTTTTTTTTTTTCAAAACTGAAACTCCCTAGCATTCTTCTCCTCTTCAACGTATTCCCAAAGGCTGAATCCTCTTTTTACTCATATTCCTTCTCCATAGCCGAATCCTCAAGGTGGTTTCTCTGTTTCCCGAAGGTTTATCGTAAGCCAAATACTCTTCTGTAATCTGGTGAGTTTTGAGATTTCCTTCCTCTATGATTTCTTTGATTCTATCAAGCTCTAATCCAAATCACTTGTTTTAAGGCTTGTTGATTTCTCTTCTCTGTCCATAGAAGCTGAATCCTGCCTATCAGTAGTCAGAAGTGCTGATTTGGTGGAAAAACTGAAGGTAGGTTGATGGTAGGTTTGGCCGAATGGCCTTTCTTGTTCAATTATGGTTGGCCGAATGTCATATGGTACATGTTTGGTTCCAAATAAGGGATCGATTTGATAGTTTGGTGTTGGCCAAATGTAGGTGGGGGTGTGAAGCTTTCTTAAAGACTTTCAAGATCTGAAAGCTAGGTAAGGGTTTCGTTTAAACACTAAGTTTATTTATTAGATCTCATCGGTTTGATTGGTTTAGTGACCAAGGGTTATTATAGACTCGAATAGCAGTCAAGCAAAAGGAGGGATTGGATCTGTAAACCCAACATCAAAATACAAAAAATGATCTATGTCAGGAGTACGCAATTGGCCATCCGGGTGTGGGCCAACATCGGGGTTGGATTGTAGGCCAATCGTGGTAGTTTTGAGTGATAGTAGCGTAGAAGTAGTAAAAGCGTTAGTGCAAAAACCAGGTGTGTAACTCTTACACACTTTCTTACTTAATATGTGTTAATGTTGTATGTTGCTTAAAAGCCGAAATGACGGCTATGGTTATTGAAATACCCTTTTGAGTAAAAGCGTGGATGCTGGGTAAGTTGCTATTATTACTCGCATTGTTTGTGATCTATGAAAGCATGTTATCCTGTGTATATAATTTGGTATGTTAAACATGATCATACTGATGTTGTTACCATAAATATGTGTTATGGGTGATGAGAGGAGGGGGAAGTATGATCTATCAGATTGTCACCAGTGATTTGGTATCACACAGTGGGTTGGCCCCACATATGTTTAAAATTGTGACTAAGTCTCAGTGGTTTGGCACCACCAGTGGTTTGGTACCACATATGTATCTCTTTGTAACCTCGGTTACGAGTGGTTTGGCACCACCAGTGGTTTGGTACCACAAGGGGTAGATTTGGGAGACTCGGATGGATACTAGGTTGGATGGGTTGCATGACTTGCATATTAATGTATGAATTTGTGTAAGGGCATAATTTCTTTGGGATGGGGATTTATACACTGAGTCTCGGTGACTCACCCCTTTCCATTACATTTTGCAGATCAGGCCTAGATCGTGGATATGGAGCCGGAGAGGACTCGAGGTGGCCATGCACAACATTTGGTTTACCATAAAATTTTCATTCGGACTTAGTTAATTCGTTTAATTTTGGTTCACAGTTATGTAAATAAGGCCGCCTAAACTTTATTTTGGGTTTGTTTTTATTTAGTAGACTCTAAAGTTCATATTTACTATGTTAATTAAACTAGGAATTGAATGTTTTAAAAAAAACTAGATAAGTACTCGTTTTTTTTATATATATACCATGCCTAAGTAAATAATACGGAATATCAACATGTTTTGCACCTTTCCAAAACACCTTGACGTTTTCTGAAAAAGAATTATTAGTTTTACAATGACTTTCCCTTTTCGAAAATCAACGAATCAGTTTTAAAACATTTTTCTTTTCCGTGGCACGTCAGATCCGATTGTGGCGTTTAGACTGGGTTTAGGGTGTTACATTTTAGTATCAGAGCCCAGTTCAAAAGCTCGGTTGTGGGCTTAGGGCCCAAAATATGTTTTTGGGTATGTGAAACGATTAGCTTTTGAAAAGCATGGCACCTGAGTCTCCGGCATCGATCCACCCAGGTAAGTACCCTAACTTCAGTTGTGATATAATTGATGGGTTTTGTGGGCTTAGACGTAGCTAAGGATGATAGTACCAATGGACTCTAGGTTAGACAAACAACTTTCTAATCCATAAGACTTAACCTTAATAAACAGAACCTGTAGACAAGTCATAAGGCTAAAGTGTGGCAACAAGCATATGCATGTCTAGGAGTAGATCTGGAAGAGCTTGGTATTTAAGCGATCAGTGACTCACCTCCTCTTGAGAATCTTACGGTGCATAGTGATTGTTCACTTTAGCCAAGCCGTGGTGTGGCAATAGGCATATGCATGTCTAGGAATGGATTCAGGAAAAGCTTGGTATTTAAGCGATCCCTAGTGACTCACCTCCTTTCACTAGAATCTTACGGTGCATAGTGACTATTCACCATAATTCTGGTGTGATTGACAGCCAAAACTTACGACTAAAACCCGAAAGGGACCAAACCATACTATTTTGTGAAAACCCTAGTTTTAAAATTACCAAATAACCCTAGATTTGTGAAAATTACCTTAGATTGGAAAAAGACCAAAATACCCTTGGTTTATAAAACTACCAAATTACCCTGTAAAATTTTTAAAATACCCCCGAACTTACAAAATTACCAAAATACCCCTGGATTGGCAAAATTATTGAAATACCCTCGAGTTGAGAAAAATTACCAAAATACCCTCATTTCACCAAATCACCCAGAATTATATTTTGGAAAATTATGAAAATACCCCAGAGGTTAAAATTACAAAAATACTTGGGATAGTGAAATGACAAAAATACCCTTAGGTGATGGATGTGCTCGTATGAATGTTGAATGTGCATGTTTCCTAGAATTAGGAAGGCCAAAAGCGTAGATAGGTCAGAATCTGAAAGAATCACTTTTAAAACTATTTTCCATAAAATTGTTCGTGGATAAGCAGTGAATGACTTAATAATTCATAAAATTCTTAACGGATAAAGCGAGCGAGAAGAATAAGTACACGAGGTCTGGGCGTCCATCTGCGTGGCCGTGGTAGGGTAGGATGGCCTTGTCGAGCCCAGCAGGTCAGCCATGGGTCCAAAATATGATGCCGAATCTACCGTGACGAAGTCGAGTTTAGGATCGAACCGGTGGTAATGATGTAGTATCGTAGGCGATCTGCGAGTTTTAGAAAGGGTTACCGGCGGTGGGGAGCGGGAACTCATGAGTCGGTGGTGGCGAATCCGAGCTAACAGTAGAGGTGTTTAGGGGTGTCGGTGTAGCTCTCAATCTTCTTTGAGTATTGGTTGGAGGCAACAGAGCGAATAATGGATAACTTAGACTACTCGGCTGAGGAGAAGTTAAAGGGGATAGTATCTCTTCTCAAGATGAGTCGTACCGATGGTGGCTCATAGTAAGGGATGGTGCGATGGCGGTGATATCACTTGGGATTATTTTAGGCGACCTATCGGAGGAAGTATGTGGGACTGGTTATCTTGATCATAACGTGAGGCGTTCCCAAATTTGGTACAAGGGAATAAGTTGGTACCCAAGTCGAGGCTAAATTTTTGAGGTTGAATAGGTATGCTTGGGGTATGGTGGCTACGACATGAGTGACGTGTTAGGTTCGAGGAAATTTGAGAGATGAGCTGCAGGTGTTGATTGCACCTCAGCGTGAAAGAGAATTTACCGTTTTCGTGGACAAGGCCAAAATAGTTGATGAGGTGAAGCGGACCGAGAAACGAAATCAGGATAGGGGCAAGGATAAAAGGAGCTTTGGGCCATCAGGGTCTGGAGGAAGTGCTCAAAAAAGGACTAGATTTGGTGGGCCGGATCAAGCTACGAGGCCTGCTGCTACTCAGTGGCCACCCCGGTGTGCTCGATGTGGGAAGTCTCATTCGGGTGAATGTTGGGCTAGTAATAGAGGATGTTTTGAGTGCGGCTCGATGGAGCACCGAGTAAGGGACTGTCCGTAGAAGTTAGGTAGGATCCAATTGAGGGTCAAGGACGTGGTCAATTCAGGAGAGATGGCCAGCAACCACAGAGAGGCCGAGTTGCGGCTATGGGTAATGGTAATGGTAATGGTTGAGGTCGTGGAGCACTTGGTCGAGGTGTTGGAGGGGCTAATGCTAGGCAGCCTGGGTTGGTCTACGCAGCCAAATGTCGAGAGGAGGGCAACGCACCGGACGTCATAACCGGTACGTTTATAATTTCTAGGCTACCTTATATTTCTTTAATTAATATTGGTTCAACACACTCGTATGTTGCTAGTAGTGTGGTAGGAACTCTAAACTTAGCCTATGAGATATCTGCTAGGAAGATGACGGTAGTTAGCCCCCTAGGACACCCTGTGGTGGTAGACAAACTATATAGGGATGTACCCCTAGAACTTAAAGGGGTCGTGTTTCAAGCAGATTTGATGGAACTACCCTTTGGGGAGTTTGATTTAATCTTAGGAATAGATTGGTTGGTTAAGTACCAAGTGGAATTAGACTGTGCGACTAAGTGCATGGTGTTGAAAATGGTCGAGGGTGTAGAGGTGGTAATGATAGGTGAGAGAAGGAATTACCTATCTAATGTGGTGTCCGCGCTGAAAGTAGAGAAGATGGTAAGGAAAGGATGTGAGGCGTTTGTAGTTTATGTTTGTGCTTTGGAAGGTAAGGAACCGGCTATAGGAAGTGTTCGAGCAGTGAATGAGTTTGTTGATGTCTTCCCAAAAAGCTTTGGGTTTGCCCCGAATCGGAAGTAGAGTTCGGTATAGACCTTTTAATGAACGGCCGATGTCCATTGCTCCGTATAGGATGGCGCCAAAGGAATTGGTGGAGTTGAAAGCACAGATTCAAGAGTTGTTGGATCAGGGTTTCATCCGGCCAAGTTTGTCTCCGTGAGGAGCGCCGGTACTTTTTGTTAAGAAGAAGGACTGGTCGATGCGTATGTGCATAGACTATCGTCAGTTGAATAAATTGATGATTAATAACAAGTACCCTTTGCCTAGGATAGACGACTTGTTCGACCAGCTTAAGAGAGCATCGGTCTTTTCCAAGATAGATTTGAGGTCGGTATCACCAACTTAAGGTGAAGGAGGCGATATCCATAAGATGAATTTAAGTACTCGACACGGGCATTATGAATTTTGGTTATGCCGTTCGGGTTACGAACGCACTGAAGCATTTATGGATATGATGAACCGTGTTTCGATCGTATTTGAATCGGTTCGTCATAGTATTTATTGATGATATTCTGGTGTACTCAAAATCGGAGAAGGAGCATGACGCGCATCTACGAGTGGTGCTGCAGATTCTAAGGGAAAAGTGTTTATATGCCAAGTTTAGTAAGTGCGAGTTCTGGCTGAAGGAGGTTACTTTCTTGGGTCATGTAGTGTCAGTTGAGGGGATTAGAGTGGACCCTCGGAAGATTGAGGCCATTTTGGATTGGAAGCCACCAAAGTCTGTGGCTGAGATTCAGAGTTTTCTAGGGCTAGCAGGGTATTACCGGAGGTTCATGGAAGGATAAGGATTTTCTCTGATTGCAGCGCCGTTAACCAAGTTACTGAGGAAAGGGGTTCCGTTCATGTGGTCAGGCAAGCAACAGAAAAGTTTTGAGAAGTTAAAAAGGATTCTGACGGAGGCCCCGGTGTTAATTCAACCGAAAGCCAGAAAGGAATTTACGGTTTATTGTGATGCATCCCATACAGGATTGGGTTGTGTGCTGATGCAAGAAGGAAAAGTGGTAGCGTACGCTTCTCGATAGTTAAGACCTCACGAAGTGAACTACCCGACGCATGATATGGAATTGGTTGCAGTAGTTTTTACACTGAAAATCTGGAGACATTATTTGTATGGAGAGAAGTCGGTAGTGTATACGGATCACAAGAGCTTGAAGTACCTTCTCACGCAGAAGGAGTTAAATTTAAGGCAAAAGAGGTAGATTGAGCCGTTAAAGGACTATGACTGCTCGATTAAATACCACTCGGGGAAGGCTAATATGGTAGTAGATGCCTTGAGCCGTAAGGTTGTGGCGAATTTAAGAGCCATGTTTGCTCACCTTAGTTTGTATGAGGATGGAAGCCTATTAGCGGAATTGCAAGTAAAGCCAACATGGATTAACGAGGTTAAGGAAAAACAACTGGCAGATGAAGTTTTAAGTGCTCAGTGGTTGCAAGTACTAAATGGTGAATTGGAAGGGTATGGCTTGAACAGTGATGTAGTGCTCTGTTTTCAAGGGAAGGTGTGTATGCCTAAGGATGTGGAGTTAAGGCAGAAGATCTTGTAAGAGGCACATAGCAGTCCATATGCTATGCATCCAGGAGGTAGTAAGATGTACCAGGATTTGCGGGAGCAATTTTGGTGGCCGGGCCTTAAGCATGAAGTAACAGAATTTGTGAGCAAGTGTCTGACATGTCAGCAGGTTAAAGCTAAACATCAGTTACCCTCGGGATTGTTGCAACCGACTAAGATTCCGTAATGGAAGTGGGAAAGGATTACAATGGATTTTGTGAGTGGGCTACCCCGGACGCCTACCAAGAAGGATTCAATTTGGGTGATTGTGGACCGTCGACAAAGTCGGCTTATTTCATACACATGCGTATGGATTTCTCTCTTGGTTGGCAAAATTATATGTAGCGGAGATTGTAAGGTTGCATGGGGTGCCAGTGTCAATTATTTCAGACAGAGACCCAAGGTTTATGTCAAGGTTCGAAAGCTTTGCACGGGCACTAGGCACAAGATTAGATTTCGATCGGCATTCCATCCCGAGTCAGATGGACAATCGGAGAGGGTGATTCAAGTTTTGGAGGACATGCTAAGGGGATGTGTCTTGGATTTCAAGGGCAGCTGGGAAGAATTCCTGTCGTTGGCAGAGTTCAAGTATAACAATAGTTATCAAGCGAGTATTAAGATGGCTTGTAACAGTCCAAATCTGACCCTAATCAGAACGGTGGTTTCGGGACCACGAATCTGGGTTAAAAATAATAAAATATTTATTTTATTAATTTGATATCTATGTTATTAGTTTGAGTATGTGTTAAAACATCGTAGGTAATTTATCTGTTTGGACGTTTAATTTTAGAATAAGGACTTAATTGCAAAGGTAGTAAAAGTAGCTTTATTTAAATTGAGTGATTAAATTAATTTGTCTCCTTTAATATGTGGACTTAAGCTACAAATTTCCCATTTGATTTGTGAGTGGGCGACAACATCGTCCATTATGTATTTAATATTAGTTATATGTGTAATATAATAATAAACATATATGATATATTAAATAAGCATATTTTAAAATATGAAAAGGGAAAAACAAATGCATGTTCATCTTTTTCATCTAGTTGGCCGAAACTAAGGAAATAAAAGAAGAGGAAAAGCTCCAAGGAGTTTCGGCAAATATTTAGGCTTAATTAGGTAAGTTTAAGCTTTGGATTTTTGATAATTTTTGCATTTTGTGATTGTTGTTCACTCTACTTTCAAACCCATGTATTGATTTTGTGTATTGGTCATGTATGTGAGACATACCATTGTAGATAAATTGAGTTTTATGATGATTTTTGGTATTAAATGTAAGATTGGAGCTAGATGAACATCTTTTGTTTTGAGTTTTTGAGGAATGTAGCTAATTAGGGATTTATTTGTGAAAATATTATCTTGAAGGGTTAAATTGAAAATTTTATGAAATATATGGACTTATAAAGTCCTTATGAAAATTCGGCCGTAAGGGATGTTAACCAAATTTTGAATAATTTGTGAGTTTTGTATTAGGGACTAAATAGTATAAATTGTAAATGTCGGGGTAAAATAATAAATTATTAAATTATATAATTTTGGATTAAATTGAAATGAAAAGTATTTGAAAGATCTAAATTTTATTGTGATTAGATCAAGAACAAAGAAAACCGGATTTGAATAGGGGAAAAATGAAGGTTGCAGAATAGCCGGTTTAAGTCGTTTGTTGTCGATTGAGGTAAGTCTTAAGTTAAAGCGCATTAAATAGATTATTAGCAATATGTTCAATAATGTTATTTAATATACTTGAGTAAGATAATAGGTGATAGCGAATATAAATGTCCATGTCTTGGATTGAATATGTTTGGAAATGTAACGTGAATTAGTACAATTGATATGGTATGTGAATGTCGTTTACGTACATGAGTTAATAATGATGTACTGGCTTGAGTAATGTTTATGAGTTAAATTATTGTAATCGGTATTATATTCAAATTGATGTTGAATTTGGATGATAATGTTTGAATGTATAAATCATAGTTATTGCTCGTATTCTTTTGCATAATATACATGTTGGAATAATTTTATTTTAATGCTTAAAGCATGGGATTAATATGTTTAAATGTACAAATGTTGAAAATGTTGAAATAGCAGGCTTTGTGCCGGTGGTATATTTCGGGCTTTATGCCTAGCAAGCTTTGTGCCGGTGATATATTTCGGGCTTTATGCCTAGCAGGCTTCGTGTCGGTGATATATTTCGGGCTTTGTGCCTAAGAGCTTCGTCTTTGATATACTTGGGCTTAAATGCCTAGCGTGCTAAATGTTTGTGATATGTGATAAATCGAGAAGTCGTGAACCCGATGAAGGTAAGAAATATTTAATGTAATGCGTGAATAGTTCGGTAAGTAATATCCTATTATATTACTAATGAATGGACCAATTAACTATGACATCGAATGAGTTTTCTTTTCTTTTTTTTTTGATGAGATTGAGTTAAGGATTCAATAAGGATTTCATAATGTCTTTGTCGAGTGATCTATAGTAGAGTATTATTTCTTTGATGAATCGGTGATATATATATGATATTTCTATTGGATAAGTGAATTTGAATGTGGTGGTATATGTGTACAAAAGAAGAAAATATGATTATTAGGTATGATATATTTATTCGATTTTGGAGTACAGGACACTTATGATAATTATGTAAATTAATAACGTGACATGTATATGTTCATGGAAAATAGGTGTAAATTCTCAAGCTCAAATTATTGATAGTATTCACCATGTCATAGTTTTTATTTATTTTATAACATTTACTTTAAATTTACGTAAATTGTTTGTTTTAAAGTTAAATGTTTGGATATAAACTGTAGTTACTTGAGACTTACTAAGCCGTGTGCTTACTTTGTGTGTTTTCTTTGTTACATTTTATAGTTTACGAGTAAGCTACGGGCTTTGCGGATCTTCGAAGAAGTCAATCACACTATCACCCTTTTTGGTATTTTCATGTTGGTTATCTATAGTTAAAGGCATGTATAAGCTAGCAAGAAGTGTGTGAATAAAGCTTTGTTTATAGATAATATGGCCATGCGAAAATGGCTTAAAAATGATGCTAGTTTAATATCGTATATAATCGGTTATGTTATAAGTCCTTTTGGTAAGAATATGATATGGTGTATGTACATAAAGCGTATGGTTTATGGCTTGAATGGAGAAGGATGCAAATGGCTTATATTTATTTCGTATTTGATAACTTTAATGTTTGGTGTGTTTTAGTTTGGAGTATGATCACAAACTTATTTGATAATAGAGCTGGAGGTACATAAAATAATTTGGATTGGTGTTAGTTGTCTCAATTTATTTGAAAGGAAGATGTATGCATAATTAAATGCTTAAATGATTTGCGAATTTAGGTAAGGTTGATGAAGGCATTATTAATGAATAAGTTGTATAAATAATTGAGTATGAACAATATACATGGAAAGCTTATGTTATAATAATGTTATGTGAAGTGGATAAAAGTTCATTGCATTTTTGATTTATGTTCTTTGATTTCTAAGTTATGCATGATTTAAGTTAGTATGGTAAATATGTATTCAGAAATCAAACATTTTACTCTTTTGTGTGCTTTTGTGATCAAATATTGAAAGACGGTGTATATTTTACTGCAATAAATTGAATTATGCTCTGTAATGCCTTATAACCCTAATCTGGTAATGGACACGGTTAAGGGTGTTACATTTTATTTGTATCAGAGCTTACGGTTTAGTCGATTCTAGGACTACCGTAGCGCGTAAGAGTCTAGCTATACATGCCTTTGAATTGTAGATACGATAGTGTGGTGACTTCTGACAATTTCAATTATATTTTATATAGTAAATGGATTTCGATCCTGATAGAGCCATAGCTGATGATGTAGAGAGCGTCGCGCTTGGTCTCTCACGTGGATCAGCGCCATTAGACTCTCGACCAGTTTCGAGTACCCATGAGGGGGAGGCAAAACAAGCCTTCTACCATATGATGAATGAGTGGTTTACTCAATTTATTCAGGCTAACCCGGCTGTGCAACAACCTCCACCTCCAAATAATCCAACTCCGGTACCTTCAGCACCCCCGATGATAGATCCGATGAGATCTAGTAGGCCCCTTGTTGATAAAATCAGGAAATATGGGGCCGAAGAATTCAAAGTGAATGATGATGATGATGCAGAATGAGCCGAGATGTGGCTTGACAACACTATTCGGGTACTTGATGAATTATCCTGTACTCCAAAAGAATGCTTGAAATGTGCTATATCATTACTTCGGGACTCTGTATATCACTGGTGGAATACACTAATATCAGTGGTCCCAAAAGAAAAAGTGACTTGGGACTTCTTTCAGATCGAGTTCCGCAAGAAATACATTAGTCAAAGATTCATCGATCAAAAACGAAAAGAATTTCTTGAACTGAAACAGGGACGAATGACCGTGACAGAATATGAATGGAAATTTGTCAGACTCAGCAGATATGCTAGAGAGTGTGTTTCTACTGACGCTATTATGTGCAAAAGATTTGAAGACGGTCTGAATGAAGATATAAAGTTGCTGGTCGGCATTCTTGAAATCAAAGAGTTTGTGGTACTAGTCGAGCGGGCTTGTAAAGCTGAAGAACTCGGAAAAGAGAAAAGAAAAGCTGAAATAGAAGCTAGAGACACTCGTAAGAGATCAACGAGTAAGACTTACCATTCAGTGCCTAAGAAGTTCAGAGATGACTCCAACCGACATAAAGCTACTTCAGACTTACCTAGACGTGATCGACCTCCAATGAGTTACCGAGCCACTTCGATGGCTAGTGTTGGTAATGTTCCACAGAACCGGGCTGAGTGTAAACATTGTGGGAAATGGCATTACGGAAGTTACAGTTTCGTGATCGGTCCTGCTTTAAATGTGGATCGTCGGACCATTTTATTCGTGAGTGGCGATGTTAGCCGAATGTAATCACCGTAACACTAGACCGAGTAGCACACCAAAGACGAGGCGCACCACCCAAACATTCAAGCAATGTAGGTGGCGATCGAGAGGACAAATGACATCAGTAGTTCGATCGGACGCCTCGAGCACCATTTCTGACTTATCTTTGTCGAGCCGAGAGGATGCTTTTTCCCGGATGTTATTACTGTACTTTCATACTTTATGATACTATCGAATCGCGTTGATTGATCTGGTTCAACTCATTCATATGTGTGTGAAACCTTAGTATCCAGATAAGACTCTACCGCTGAGTCATGAGTTCTTGATCCGTGTGTCCGATCCTTTGGGTCATTGTGTAATGGTTAATAAAGTATGTAAAGGTTGCCCATTGATGATTCGGATTCTTGCTTCCCGGTGATTTGATGTTATTGCCTTTTGACGAGTTTGATATAATTCTGGGAATAGACTGGCTAACTTTGTACGATGCAATGGTGAATTGTAGAAGAAAGATTATTGATTTCATATGCCAAAACGGTGAGATCATCAGGGTTGAAACTAATGATGTGAGTGGGTTGCCTACTATAATAACCTCGATGTTAGCCCAGAGGTATGTGAAAAGAGGATCTGAAGTTTATTTGGTGTATGTGCTAGATAATAATGTAGCCGAAAAAGCATTGAATCATGCATCGGTTGTGTGTGAATACCGGATGTGTTTCTGAAGAATTATCGGGTTTACCACCATCTGAGAGATTGAGTTTGGCATTGAATTAGTACCGGGGCGACTCCGATCTCGATAGCTCAGATCGGATGGCACCTCTTGAGCTAAAAGAGTTGAAAGCACAGTTGTAAGAGTTAATGATGGGGGTTTTGCATGACCGAAGTTTCTCTCCTTGGGTGCACCAGTTCTTTTGTGAAAAGAAAGATGGAACGATACTGAATCAGTATTGATTATCGGCAATCGAATAAAGTAACTATAAAGAATAAGTATCCGCTACCACGGATTGATGATTTGTTTGATCGGTTGAAAGGGCTTCAGATTTTCAAGATAGATTTGAGATCGGGTTATTATCAGTTGTGAGTCAGAGACACAGATGTGCCAAAGACGCATTTCGGACGAGGTACGGACATTTTGAGTTTTTGGTTATGCCTTTTGGACTCACTAATGCATCTGCTATTTTTATGGATCTAATGAATTGGGTTTTCAGACAGTTTTTGGATCGGTTTGTAGTAGTTTTTATTAATGATATACTGGTCTACTCCAAAGATGAAACCGAGCATGCCAAGCATTTGAGATTAGTGCTACAAACTTTGCGAGATCAACAACTGTATGGAAAGTTTAGTAAATGTGAATTCTGGATGAATGAAGTCAGCTTGTTGGGTCATGTTGTTTCAGCCTCAGGTATTCAGGTGGATCCAAACAAAATAGCGGCTATACTCGATTGGAAACCACCAAAGAATGTTTCTGAGATTCGAAGCTTCTTAGGTCTTGTGGGATACTACAAACGGTTTGTAAAAGGTTTTTCTGTGATAGCTACACCTTTGACAAAGCCATTACAGAAAGATGTCAAGTTTGAGTGGTCGAAAAAGTGTCAGAAAAGTTTCGAGCAGCTGAAAGCCCTTTTGACCGAAGCTCCAGTGTTAGCTCAGCCTGAATTGGGTAAAGAATTTGTCATTTTTAGTGATGCTTCTTTGAATGGATTGGGTTGTGTTTTGATGTAGGAAGGCAAAGTTATAGCCTACGCTTCAAGGAAACTAAAGCCGCATGAAAGAAATTATCCGACTCACGATCTGGAATTAGCAGCTATTGTTTTTGCATTAAAAATTTGGCATCATTATTTATTCGGCGAGAAATGTCACGTTTATTAGGATCATAAAAGCCTAAAGTATTTGATGACTTAGAAAGATCTGAACTTGAGACAACGCAGATAGTTAAAACTGTTGAAAGACTATGAGTTGGTGATTGACTACCATCCGGGGAAAGCTAACGTTGTTGTAGATGCGTTAAGTCAAAAATCATTGTTTGCTCTTCGTGCGATGAACGCACAGATGGTTATGTCTGGTGATAGCTCGATCATAGCCGAGTTACAAGCAAGACCAATGTTTATTCAGCAAATTTGTGATGCACAAAAAGTCGACAAGGATTTGATTGCTAGGCAAATTCAGTATGCAAAAGATGCGGAATCAGAGCTTCAAATTGATGCAAATGACTGTTTGAACTTTAAAAATCGAATGTGTGTTCCGAAGAACTCAGATTTGATTCTGTAACATCCTAGATTAGGGGTTATGCATTTGTGCATAATTCATGAGTAGTAGGTTTTGGCGGTGTTTGGGCCCAATTAAGGGTTTTAAAATCCTAGGATGGAAGAGAAAGCTTTGGACAATTATTGGTATTTAAGTTAAAAACAAGAAGTGATGTGGAAAAGTGGCAAGGGACGCCACCTAAGGTGCAAGGGTTATGGCATCAAGTGAAGTACTTTGAGGAAGAGGTTCAATCCCATTGTGTGCATTTTGCTTAATTTTATGAAATAGCATGTTTATTGTGATATCTGGTGTGCACTTTTAGAACCTTGGAAATGTATGGAAATGTAAGGAAATGTATGGAAATGTATGGAAATGTATGAAAATGTAAGGAAATGTATGGAAATGTATGGAAATGTAAGGAAATGTATGGAAATGTATGGAAATGTAAGGAAATGTATGGAAATGTAAGGAAATGTAGGGAAATGTAAGGAAATGTAGGGAAATGTCCTGGAAATGTAAGAAATGATTTAGAAATGTTAAGTTCCAAAAGAGGAAAGTGAACATTTTGGAAACTAAGAAATATAAGGAAATGATTTGGAAATGATTCAAAGAGGAAAGTAAACATTTCAGAAACTTGGAAATGTAAGGAAATGTCAAGTTTAAAGAGCCAAACGAAAAGTTTTGGAAACTTAAAATGACTTAGAAATGTCGAGTTTTAAAGTTTAAAAGAGGAAATTAAGGCAAGGTGGCCTTAAGAGAAAAAGTATGTGAAATTTGACACACAAACAGGGCTTGGAAAAGTGGCTGAAGATACCCTTAAAGCCCAAAGTGGTGACGCCACTTAGGTGGATAATTTGGGCCTCGTGTGGCCACAAGGAGTCCAATAGAACAAGTTTAAATTCTACTCATCAAAGGAAGGGGTGGACGGCATCTAGCTAAGGCTTTAAGTGATTTTTTATTTAATTACTTAGAGAGGAAGCAATGGGCGACAATAGGGACTCTTAAGAGAAGAGTTTTATTTCCTTTAGAATTTCGGCTAATTAGGAAATAATTGTTGGATTAATTCTTTTGATAAAGTGATAATTATCACATAGGAAGAGTGGTGGCCAAGTAGGGGCTCTAGCCTAGTAATTTCGGCTATAAAAGGAATGAAGGCCATTCATTCATTCATTCACTCTTCCTTTGCGAATTTCTTAAGCGATTCTCCTCTCTCTTGAAATTCCTCTGCTTTATTCTTCCTTCTCTTTCTTTCTAATCCTCCAAAAGCCTAAGTAAGCCTTTTAAGGCCATAGCCAAATATATCAAGTGGCTTCAAGCTTAGGTGTCACAAATTCAATATTAAGGGTAAGAATTTTATGGCCATTAATTTATTCTCTTCTTTAAGCAGCAACATAGGAACTAATATCATTAATATCTTGTTTGCCAAAATTTGGAAAGATCATTCGGGATTTGCTAGTGTTGACTACAAGGAAGGTGAAATTCGTTTCAGAAGGTACACCATAAGTGCGTGTTCCCTAGTTATTCGATGAGTTTCGGATTTAAGATCCGCAAGGTAAGCACTATAGCATTCAACTAAAGCCTTACTTTAGTACATAGATCTATTTTCTTATTATCTTAAAAGCGAAAACTAACCTATGTAGAGATCTAGTGTTCGGCGAATACAAGGAGAAGAAAAGCAAAGTTTTGGATTTGAGTGATAAGCAAATCGGCATTAAGGGTTAAAGATCTAAGGCAAGAGATCAATTTCGAGATTTCAAGTGAAATTGTTAAGCGAATCAGGTGTGTACCCTACCCTAAGTTTTAATACGTTCATGGCTATGTTTTAAATTAAATGTGTTAATATGAAAGTGTAAGAACATGGCTAAGGTACCGTGTGTACCCCACACTAATCTAAATAGATTTATGGCTTAAACTTGATATATGTGTTAATATGAAAGTGTAAGAATGTGGCTAAAGTACCATGTTATGGTGCAGTACTCAGTCACGCTTTTCCTACTCCTACTAGGATTACGAAATATGTTATACTTAACATGTGAAAAGTGACATGAATGTGAATTTGAGTATGATATGCATGATATGAATAATATAGGGCATTTGGGTTATTTGAGAAAGGGGAAGTGAATGTGATGACTTCGGTCTCACTATCTGAATGTGGTGACTTCGGTCACATTATCTGAATGTGGTGACTTCGGTCACATTATTTGAATGTGGTAACTTTGGTTACATTATCTGAATGTGGTATCTCATGACACAATTATCTGGTGGCTATGCTACGAATTTTATATGGGCGATGAGCACGTCAACTGCAGCGACTGCCTTCGATGGTGTGCAGCGGATGGAGGGTTGACTTAGTAGTTCCCACGGTGTGCAGGATGGTACGGGTGGAGTGTAGCGGATGGCTAACTAGGTTAGGGTTTGGGTTGCATCATTATTTTTACATTATATGAACATGTATGTGATATGATAATGCATGCCCGAAATGTTAATTCTTAGTGTTGGTTACACATTGAGTCTATTTGACTCACCCATTGTGGGACTATTTTCGTGTGATGAACGAAGAATGGACCGGTTCGAGAATCTTAGGGATGGCCATGCAGAAAAGAAATTTACTGACTTGGACTTTTATTTTATTTTAAGTATTTTGAATTTAAATTTTGAATTATTTGATGTAATAAGGCCTTAGTAGGAATATTTTATTCTATTTTATTATTAAGCTTACAATTTTTATCAATTAAAGATTAAGTAAATCTATTTTCATACAAAGCCCAAACGTTTGTCACCTAAAGTAAAGGATTTTAATAATGAATTAAACTTGTTTTCAACTCAAGCCCAACCCAAAACGATCTTTCTTCCAAATCACACAAGTTTTTCCTAAGTAACAAAAGAATTTGAAACGGTTTACACCGAGGAACATACCAGATCCGGTCAAGGCTCGTGGGCCGGGTTTGGGGTGTTTCAGATTCAGATGATTCTGAGCGAGGCTCATAGTGGTCGATTATCGATACATACGTGTAGCACGAAAATGTATAACGATTTGAAACAGTTCTATTGGTGGCCTGGCATGAAGCGAGATATATCCGAATTTGTTTCAAAGTGCTTAATTTGTCAGCAAGTAAAAGCCGAGCATCAAGTGCCTTCTGGGTTGCTTCAACCAATCATGATACCTGAATGGAAATGGGATAGAATCACTATGGATTTTGTATCTGGTTTGCCTGTGACATAGAGCAAGAAAGGTGCAGTCTGGGTTATAGTGGATAGACTGACCAAATCGGCTCATTTTGTACCGATTCGTACTGACTATTCACTTGATAAACTTGCTGAGTTGTATATATCACAGTTTGTGAGGTTGTATGGTGTAACGAGTTCTATTGTTTCAGACAGAGACCTGAGATTCACATCACGATTTTGGAAGAAGTTGCAAGATGCGTTAGGTACTAAACTCTATTTTAGTACAGCCTTTCATCCTCAGACAGATAGTCAATCTGAACAAACTATTTAGATACTTGAGGATATGTTGAGATGCTGTGTTCTTGAGTTTGAAGGTACGTGGGAAAAGTACTTACCTCTGATTGAATTTGCCTATAATAACATCTTTCAATCTAGTATCAAAATGGCACCCTCTGAAGCTTTGTACAGGCAAAAGTGTCGAACACCATTATACTGGACTGAGCTCAGCAAGAACAAGATACACGGGGTTGATTTGATTAAAGAGACAGAATAAAAAGTAGCTATTATTAGAGACAATTTGAAAGCTGCTTCGGATCGCCAAAAGTCCTATGCTGATTTGAAACGTAAAGACATTGAATTTCAGGTTGGAGATCGAGTATTCTTAAAAGTTTCTCCATGGAAGAAAGTACCCCGATTTGGTAGGAAAGGCAAGTTGAGTCCGAGATTCATCGGACCGTATGAAATCGTTGAATGTATTGGGCCTGTTGCTTATAGATTGAAGTTGCCCTCTGAACTAGAAAAGATACATGACGTATTTCACGTTTCAATGCTATGTAAGTACAGATCAGATCCGTCACATGTGATTCTTCATTTCGAAATTGAAATCCGTTCCGATATGACATATGAGGAAGAACCGATCTATATCTTAGCTCGGGAAATGAAAGAATTGAGAAACAAAAGAATTCCATTAGTGAAAGTTTTATGGAATCGGCACGGAGTTGAGGAAGCTACATAGGAGCCTAAGGATTCTATGAGGCAACAATACCCAACTTTGTTTAACGGTAAGATTTTCGGGGACGAAAATCCCTAACGGGGGGAGAGTTGTAACAGTCCAAATTTGACCCTAATCGGAACAATGGTTTCGGGACCACGAATCCGGGTTAAAAAAATAATAAATTATTTTTTATTAATTTGATATCTATGTTATTAGTTTGAGTATGTGTTAAAACATCGTAGGTTAATTTATCTGTTTGGACGTTTAATTTTAGAATAAGGACTTAATTGCAAAGGTAGTAAAAGTAGCTTTATTTAAATTGAGTGATTAAATTAATTTGTCTCCTTTAATATGTGGACTTAAGCTACAAATTTCCCATTTGATTTGTGAGTGGGCGACAACATGCATCCATTATGCATTTTAATATTAGTTATATGTGTAATATAATAATAAACATATATGATATATTAAATAAGCATATTTTAAAATATGAAAAGGGGAAAAATGCATGTTCATCTTTTTCATCTAGTTGGTAAACTAAGGAAATAAAAGAAGAGGAAAAGCTCCAAGGAGTTTCGGCAAATATTTAGGCTTAATTAGGTAAGTTTAAGCTTTAGATTTTTGATAATTTTTACATTTTTGTGATTGTTGTTCACTTTACTTTCAAACCCATGTATTGATTTTGTGTATTGGTCATGTATGTGAGACATACCATTGTAGAAAAATTGAGTTTTATGATGATTTTTGGTATTAAATGTAAGATTGGAGCTAGATGGACATCTTTTGTTTTGAGTTTTTGAGGAATGTAGCTAATTAGGGATTTATTTGTGAAAATATTATCTTGAAGGGTTAAATTGAAAATTTTATGAAATATATGGACTTATAAAGTCCTTATGAAAATTCGGTAGTAAGGGATGTTAACCAAATTTTGAATAATTTGTGAGTTTTGTATTAGGGACTAAATAGTATAAATTATAAATGTCGAGGTAAAATTGTAAATTGTTAAATTATATGATTTTGGATTGAATTGAAATGAAAAGTATTTGAAAGAGCTAAATTTTATTGTGATTAGATCAAGAACAAAGAAAACCAGATTTGAATATGGGAAAAACGAAGGTTGCGGAATAGCCGGTTTAAGTCGTTCGTTGTCAATTGAGGTAAGTCTTAAGTTAAAGCACATTAAATAGATTATTAGCAATATGTTCAATAATGTTATTTAATATACTTGAGTAAGATAATAGGTGATAGCCGAATATAAATGTCCATGTCTTGGATTGAATATGTTTGGAAATGTAACGTGAATTAGTACAATTGATATGGTATGTGAATGTGGTTTACATACATGAGTTAATAATAATGTATGGCTTGAGTAATGTTTATGAGTTAAATTATTGTAATCGGTATTATATTCAAATTGATGTTCGAATTTGGATGATAATGTTTGAATGTATAAATCATAGTTATTGCTCGTATTTGGCGTTGCATAATATACATGTTGGAATAATTTTATTTTAATCTTTGAAAGCATGGGATTAATATGTTTAAATGTACAAATGTTGAAAATCTTTGAAATAGCGGGCTTCGTCTTGGTGGTATATTTCGGCTTTATGCCTAGCGTGCTTTGTGCAGTGATATATTTCGGGCTTTATGCCTAGCAGGCTTCGTGCCGGTGATATATTTCGGGCTTTGTGCCTAGCAGGCTTCGTGCCGGTGATATACTTTGGGCTTAAATGCCTAGCGAGGCTAAATCTTTGGTGATATGTGATAAATCGAAAGTCGTGAATCCAATAAGGTAAGAAATATTTAATGTAATACGTGAATAGTTCGTAAGTAATATCCTATTATATTACTAATGAATGGACCAATTAACTATGACATCGAATGAGTTTTCTTTTTTTTTTTTGATGAGATTGAGTTAATGATTCAATAACGATTTCATAATGTCTTTGTCGAATGATCTATAGTAGAGTATTATTTCTTTGATGAATCGGTGATATATATATGATATTTCTATTGGTTAAGTGAATTTGAATGTGGTGGTATATGTGTACAAAAGAAGAAAATGTGATTATTAGGTATGATATATTTATTCGATTTTGGAGTATAGGACACTTATGATAATTATGTAAATTAATAACGTGACATGTATATGTTCATGGAAAAGCAGTGTAAATTCTCAAGCTCAAATTAGTGATAGTATTCACCATGTCATAGTTTTTATTTATTTTTATAACATTTACTTTAAATTTACGTAAATTGTTTGTTTTAAAGTTAAATGTTTGGATATAAACTGTAGTTACTTGAGACTTACTAAGCCGTGTGCTTACTTTGTGTGTTTTCTTTGTTCTGTTTTATAGTTTACGAGTAAGCTACGGGCTCTGCGGATCTTCGAAGAAGTCAATCATACTATCACCCTTTTTGGTATTTTTCATGTTGGTTATCTATAGTTAAAGGCATGTATAAGCTAGCAAGAAGTGTGTGAATAAAGCTTTGTTTATAGATAATATGGCCATGCGAAAATGGCTTGAAAATGATGCTAGTTTAATATCGTATATAATCGGTTATGTTATAAGTCCTTTTGGTAAGAATATGATATGGTGTATGTACATAAAGCGTATGGTTTATGGCTTGATTGGAGAAGGATGCAAATGGCTTATATTTATTTCGTATTTGATAACTTTAATGTTTGGTGTGTTTTAGTTTGGAGTATGGTCACAAACTTATTTGATAATAGAGTTGGAGGTACATAAAATAATTTGGATTGGTGTTAGTTGTCTCAATTTATTTGAAAGGAAGATGTATGCACAATTAAATGCTTAAATGATTTGCGAATTTAGGTAAGGTTGATGAAGGCATTATTAATGAATAAGTTGTATAAATAATTGAGTATGAACAATATACATAGAAAGCTTATGTTATAATAATGTTATGTGAAGTGGATAAAAGTTCATTGCATGTTTGATTTATGTTCTTTGATTTCTAAGTTATGCATGATTTAAGTTAGTATGGTAAATATGTATTCGTAAATCAAACATTTTACTCTTTTGTGTGCTTTTGTGATCAAATATTGAAAGACGATGTATATTTGACTGCAATAAACTGTATTATGCTCTGTAATGCCTTATAACCCTAATCTGGTAACGAACACGGTTAAGGGTGTTATATGGCTCCATACGAAGTGTTATATGGTCGGAAGTTTCGTACCCCTACGTGTTGGACGGAATTGGGAGAGTGGCGGTTGTTGGGTCCGGAGCTGATACTGAGAGCGAGAGGATAAGGTGGAAGTGATTGAGCTAGTTTGAAAGAAGCCTCGAGACGTAAGTCTTATGCCGATCTCAAGCGGAAGGATATAGAGTTTGCTGAAGGTGACAAGGTTTTCTTGAAGGTGTCGCCGTGGAAGAAGGTTCTAAGGTTTGGTAGAAAAGGCAAGTTAAGCCCTAGATTTTTTGGGCCCTATCAGGTGTTGAAGTGGGTAGGACCAGTGGCGTACCAGCTTGAGTTGCCACTAGAGTTGGATCAAATCCACGATGTGTTTCATGTTTCCATGCTTAGATGCTATCGCTCGGATCCATCACACGTTGTGCCGGTGGAGGAGATAGAGGTGAATCCAGACTTAACGTTTGAGAAGGAACTAGTACAGATCCTGGATCGGGATGTTAAGGTTTTGCATAGAAAATCTGTTCCTTTGGTAAAGGTACTATGGCGAAACCATGGGTCGGAAGAGGCGACATGGGAGCCAGAAGATGTTATGCGACAACAATACCCTCAACTCTTTTGACCAGGTAAATTTTGAGGTCGAAATTTATTTTAAGGAGGTAGAACTGTAATATCCTAACTCGTGGGTCTCATGCATTTGATCGTTGCATGGCTAAATTAGTAGGTGAAGGCTTTGAGGTTTGGATTGGGCCTGTGTTTGGGCTTAAATCAAAGTTAAATTGTTTAAAAGAAAGTTAGTAGTACTTTTAATTTAAATTATTATGTTAGTAGCAAGCTGGGCTCGTGGCCCAAAAATCTGGAGTGCTTTGAGTGGCAATTAAGGTGGCGCCACTAAGGGGGGATTATTGGGCCATGTGTGGCCACTTGAAGCCCAAATTAATGGGTAAAATTCCGCACTCCTAGGGGAAGGGGGTTGGACGGCACCTAGCTACCATTTAAGAGATTTATTTTTTTTAATTAAGTGATAAATGATGATAAAGGGAAGGAGAGAGTTGGTTTGGAGGTGGTCTCTTCTATAGGTGAGATAAAGATTGGATTATCTTGCAGGATAAGGGCTATCAGGAGGGGGAGAGTTGGCCGAAATTCCAACTGTGTGTGTGGGTGCTTGTGTATTGCCGAATTTAGTAGTTAGTATCATCTTTTTCACTTTTATTTTTCTTTCTTTTCTCACCTATACTCTGAGCAAGCCGAAATTCTCTTCACTTTTGTGCCTCTACCTTTTTGTTCAAAATCGAAACTCCCTAGCATTCTTTTCCTCTTCAACGTATTCCCAAAGGCTGAATCCCCTTTTTACTCATATTCCTCCTCCATAGCCGAATCCTCAAGGTGGTTGGCCGAATGTTATATTATGGTTGGCCGAATGTCATATGGTACGTGTTTGGTTCCAAATAAGGGATCGATTTGCTAGTTTGGTGTTGGCCGAATGTAGGTGGGGGTGTGAAGCTTTCTTAAAGACTTTTGAGATATGAAAGCTAGGTTAGGGTTTCGTTTAAACACTAAGTTTATTTATTAGATCTCATTGGTTTGATTGGTTTAGTGACCAAGGGTTATTATGGACTCGAATAGCAGTCAAGCAGAAGGAGGGGTTGGATCTGTAAACCCAACATCAAAATACAAAAAGTGATCAGTGTCAAGAGTGCACGATTGGCCATCCGGGTGTGGGCCAACATCGGGGTTGGATTGTAGGCCAATCGTGGTAGTTTGAGTGATAGTAGCGTAAAAGCGAAAAGCGTTAGTGCAAAAACCCGGTGTGTAACTCTTACACTTTCTTACTAATATGTGTTAATGTTGTGTGTTGTTTAAAAGCGAAATAGCGGCTATGGTTATTGAAATACCCTTTTGAGTAAAAGCGTGGATCTTGGGTAAGTCGCTATTATTACTTGCATTGTTTGTGATCTATGAAAGCATGTTATCCTGTGTACATAATTTGGTATGTTAAACATGATCATACTGATGTTGTTACCATAAATATGTGTTATAGGTGATGAGAGGAGGGGGGAGTATGATATATCAGACTGTCACCAGTGATTTGGTATCACACAGTGGGTTGGCCCCACATATGTTTAAAATTGTGACTAAGTCTCAGTGGTTTGGCACCACCAATGGTTTGGTACCACATATGTATCTCTTTTGTAACTTCGGTTACCAGTGGTTTGGCACCACCAGTGGTTTGGTACCACAAGGGGTAGATTTGGGAGACTCGGATGGATACTAGGTTGGATGGGTTGCATGACTTGCATATTAATGTATGAATTTGTGTAAGGGCATAATTTCTTTGGGATGGGGATTTATACACTGAGTCTCGATGACTCACTCCTTTCCATTACATTTTGCAGATCAGGCCTAGATCGTGGATATGGAGCCGGAGAGGACTCGAGGTGGCCATGCACAACATTTGGTTTACCACAAAATTTTCATTCGGACTTAGTTATTTCGCTTAATTTTGGTTCACAGTTATGTAAATAAGGCCACCTAAACTTTATTTTGGGTTTGTTTTTATTTAGTAGACTCTAAAGTTCATATTTACTATGTTAATTAAACTAGGAATTGAATGTTTTAAAAAAACTAGATAAGTACTTGTTTTTTTTTATATATATACCACGCCTAAGTAAATAATACAAAATATCAACATGTTTTGCACCTTTCCAAAACACCTCGACGTTTTCTGAAAAAGAATTATTAGTTTTACAATGACTTTCCCTTTTTGAAAATCAACGATTCAATTTTAAAATATTTTTCTTTTCCGTGGCACGTCAGATTCGGTTGTGCCGTTTAGACCGGGTTTAGGGTGTTACATTACTTATTATTCTTTACTTACTTTAAACTGTGTATGAAGTGCTGACTTGCTTTGTTTTTGCTTTGTTTGTAATTGCATGGCATTTTTCATCACAAAAAAGGTGTTGATTCACATCCGATTCCTAAATAGATAACTTATCATGGAAAAAGGATTTCTTGATAAAGTGGAGGATAATGCGGCCATCCATATTTGGCAAGAAAAGAGTGATAGTCTGACTGAGGGATACGTATCAGAGTTGTGGGATTTCACCTGCGTTAGCGTGACTCAGAATAATCTTCAAGAATTAAAGAAAATATGGGATCAGTGGAACGATGAGGTCAAGCAGCTATTTTACTGTAACTATGGAGATTTGCCCTATCCGCTCGACGTAAAGGTGGACAAGCACTTATTTCGAGCCCTCGCCCAATTTTGGAATCCTACCTACAGTTGCTTCACTTTTGGGAAAGTTGATTTGGTACCTACCATGGAGGAGTATATGGCCTTGCTTCGTTGCCCGAAGATTCAAGCTGACAAAGCATATTCAAGAGCAGCTAATGTCCCAACCTTTTGAAGAAATTAATGAGCATCACAGGGATGAGTGAGCAGTGGGTCGTAGCCCGGATCAAGCAAAAAGGAGATAGTAAGTGTATCCATTGGAAAAACTTGAGGGATCTAATTCTAGTGCATCCAGATATGAAGAAAAGGGTTGATGTGTTCGCTTTGAGTATCTACGATTTGGTCGCCTTCCCCAAGGTATTAGGCACGTAGATGAGGCAGTCTCAGATCTCTTTAATTGGCTTGACAAAAGGGTCACCCCAATTCCTGTGATTTTGGCCGAAACTTTCAGATCCTTGAATGCGTGCCGGAGAGCGGGCAAGGGCATATTTATAGGGTGTTCGCAACTTTTTTTAGCATGGTTCCACGACCATTTTTAGAAAGTGGAAAAGGTCTCATATAGGATCTTCTCCGAAAGCTATTCTTGCCTGAAAGAGATAGTGGCTACGCCGAGACGTGATGATATTACAGAGGAAAAGTGGATGATGATTATCCAAAGTTTGCAAGAAGAAGACATCAAGTGTTTCGAAACCACTTTTTTTGAAAAAAAAAGTAGGGTCGACTTTTAAAAAAAAATGGAGTCGTCACCAATATTTTTGAGGTGTGATCAGATCACCTTGAGATTGATCATTAAAACATTTTGATTTATTAAAACAATGATTTTGGCATACAAAATTCGAGAAAATGGGTTCGGGAGTTGGTTATGCACGAGGAAGGATTAGCACCCTAGTAACGCCCAAAATTGGTACATAATTGATTAATTTATGTCTTAATGTCGAAAACTTGAAAAGATTTTAAAATACTATCCTCTTTATTTAAAAAAACTTGAGTAAATTAAATTGGATGCTAAGACCCGCTTATTTCGAAGAATTAAACTGTCACGCCCAGTGAGTTAGGATATGACATTTCAAATCCTCGAAATTAAGCTTGTCTTTTGACTTTTAAACCTCATGCATTTAAATATAAGAAGGATATTCGGTTATTTGGGTCAAATGAAAAATTGGAACCCAGTAAGTTAGGGCACAATTTCTCAAAATTCCAAATACAGAATATTGCCTTTATTTTTTAGAAATCCTTGCCTCGAGATAACAAAATATCATATCCAGTGAGTTAGGACATTACATTTTTAAATTCTCGAGAATAAGCTTTTATTTAACTTATATGTTTTGATTTAAAAAAGATAATTGGCTCTTTAGGCACAACGAAAAAAATCGAAACCCAGTTAGTAAATTTTTGTTGGTTTCCAGATTAACTCTGAAATGATTTTAACCAATTAGGGTTTTTTTATGAAATTTAATACCCATGAGGTGTTGTAATGCAAATGCATGAAATGAATGCAAAAAGACGTCGATTCTGATTCAATTTCATTTAGAAACTTTTATTCGAAAACAAAATTCTTTACATAAAACGGATTACAGATATGTCTTTTCCCTAATGCTCAAAGTTTTAACTTACATAAGCAATGAAGTTAACTCTTGACCTTGATCTGATTCTAGTTCATACTTTATGCTTAGCATGCCAGCTTGAATTGCCAAGGTCTGTAAATGATCGGCTACCTCACGAATCTGAGCCACGTCCTCGCCCATAATGTAATCTCTATTCCTAACTTGATTTTGAGAATGGTGAAGCTGTTCCTTCCAACGTTCCTCACTTACCTCAAGAAGCTCTACACGGAGCTCACAGTTTTGTAATGTAGACTCTAGTTCTTCTATCTTTCCTTTCATTTCTTCAACCTTGTTCAAACTTTCCCTCAACTCAACCGTAGAATTATTACTTCTATGTTGATGAAGTAATTTTTCAAGTTCTGCCACTCTAGCCTTTAATTTTCTTTTGTCATTTTGGGTTTCTAACAAATTCTTTTCTAGGGCTTCTTTTTGTGTCTGAGCCTCTTGGAATTTTTCTCCCATCGATCGGCTTTGGTTCTTTCTTCTTGGATCTCTTGTCGCCATTGCTCCAACATTTTTACCAATCCGCGGTTCTCATTTATAGATGCAATTTCTTGTAATCCGTCTTTAAACTATCCAAGTCTTCCTCGACTTTATTCTGTCCTTTCCTTAATTTCTTGGCCTCTAGCTTTTGAACATCAGCAGCTAACCTTAAATGCATCTTTTCTTCCTCCAATTGTTCTATCTTCTTTTCAAGTTCCAAATTCCTCCTCTCGAAGTTTTTCTTTATGATTTCTAGTTCTGACGGGATCACTTGTAAGTACTCTTCCATCGGTCGAACGCCTTCTAAATTCGGCCCGGGGATATTATCATTAATTCTTTTACTCCACCATCCATTATACTCGGGAGTCATCATTGAACCTACGGCCAGCCTTTTCATTCGATGAGTCTGATTCCAAGTGTTAGAAATCTCCTTTACCCTTTTCTTGTAATTATCTCCCATGTACGAAAACTCACATTGAGCTAGCCCATGCGTTGCCGGTATGAACTGTCTTAATCTGTACTGCCTCAATATGAGCAAAGAAGCATACCCAACGGCTCCCCGAATCCCAAGCAAAGGGACCCAGTCAAAACTCCCACATCGGTAAAGAATTTCATCGGGAATTAACCAAGGAGCTTTCCACTCGGCGTCTTCTTCCTGGAGATTTTGGAGGAGTGCTATCTAATTTTCCTCTGATATTTCATCCCTTCTTGTCGTGGCCACTATCTCCTTTAATAGGGAGTATGTAACATCCTAGATTAGGGGTTATGCGTTCGTGCATAATTCATGAGATAGTGGGATCAGTGGGTGTGTTGGATGTGTTCTGAAGAGTTTCAAGAACCCTAAGATGAAAGAAAATGAAAGGAAATGTATAGAGATGTAAGGAAATGAATGGAAATGTAAGGAAATGTATGGAAATGTATGGAAATGTATGGAAATGTATAGAGATGTAAGGAAATGGATGGAAATGTAAGGAAATGTATGGAAATGTATGGAAATGCATGAAAATGGAAACTTGAACATTTTGGAAACTTGAGCATTTTGGAAACACAACATTTTGGAAACTTGAACATTTTGGAAACCCGAACATTTTAGAAACCTAAACATTTTGGAAACCTGAACATTTTGGAAACCTAAACATTTTGGAAACCTGAACATTTTGGAAACCTAAACATTTTGGAAACCTGAACATTTTGGAAACCTAAACATTTTGGAAACCTGAAGATGTAAGGAAAATGGCAAGTTGAAAATTTTAGGAAACTTAGAAATAAGGCCAGAATGACAAATTTTAAAGCCCAAAATAGGAGATAAGGGCAAGAGGGCCTTAAAAGAAAAAGTTGGTGAATTTTTACACACAATCGGGCTTGGAAATGTGGCCTGAAGATGCCACCTAAGGTCTTAGGAAATGGCCCAAATACAAGAGGTTTTTGGGCCTGAGTTTGAGTCATCCAGGAAGCAAATAATGAAGGCTTTATTTTTGCTTCCAGAAGGCTGAGGTGGACGGCATGGGTTTCTAGAAAAGGAAGAGTTTTATTTGCATAAATATGTGAATAATAAGAGATAAATAAAAGAGTTTTATTCACATAAATATGTGAATAATAAGAGATAAATAAAGGAGTTTTATTCACATAAATATGTGAATAATAAGAGATAAATAAAGGAGTTTTATTCACATAAATATGTGAATATTAAGAGATAAATGAAGAATTATTCTTTAATTAGGAAAATAAGGAAGAGTGGTGGCCAAGTTAAGGATTCTTGGCCTAGTAATTTCGGCTATAAAAGGATGAGACTAGGGCCATTCATTATTCATTCTCCTCTCTCTTTCTTCTTCAGAATATTCTTCTTGAGCATCCATTCTTTTCTTCTTTTCTTTTAGCCTCCTAGCCGATTCCTTCTAAGCCTATTATTCCTCTCTTCTTTCATCTTTGAAATCGAATACATAAGGGAATCATAGCCATTGTTCATTAAGTCTCTAAGCCAATTTCAAGGTTGAAGCGAAGGTGCAATCGATTCCTTCAAATAAGGGTAAGATCTAAGTTTGGTTTGATTTCTTTTATATTTTAGACTTATCGAAATCTAGGGCTAATCCCATTAATGTTCATGGTTGCGAAACTTTGAAGAGATCTTTGGATTTACTAAGTGTAGGCTACAAGGAAGGAGAAGTTCTTTTCCGAAGGTACACCATAGGCCACGTGTTCCCTAGTTATTCGGTGAGTTTGGATTTAAAATCCACAAGGTAAGTGTCTATAGCTTTGCTAAGGCCTATTTTGATAATTAGATCTAATTCTTGTTTGTTTAAAAAGCGAAACTAACCTCGGATGAGATTTAGTGCTTGGCCAGAATACAAGGAGGAGCATAGCATAGATTTGGGATTCGATTAGTATTGAATTAGACAACAAGGTAAGTAATACAAATCCTACTAGGATTTGGTTTTAAGCCAAATAGGTTTGTTAATATGTTTTAATATTTGGCGAATTTAGGAGATAAAGATCTAGATCGGTAGATCGTTCTTGGATTTCAAGGAATCTATTAAGCAAATCGGTGTGTACCCTACTATCCTTCGATATTTTATGGCTAAATATTTTAATATATAATTATGTATAAGAATGTGAATGTGGCTATGTACCACAAATGTGGCAAAAAGTACCAGTCGTTTCCTACTTCGATAGGATTGTGAAATATGTTATTTAATAACATGCGAATATATGTATATGAACATGAAATTAAGTTATGCACAATATATATATTTGTGGGCATTCGGGATTTATGTGAAAGGGGAGAACAGTGTTGACTTGGTCTCACCAACGGGTGTTGACTTCAGTCTCACCAATGAAATATAGGTGTTGACTTCAGCCTCACCAACGAAGGTGTTGACTTGGTCTCACCAACTAAATATGTTGACTACGGTCACATTGCGAAATTTTGGTAACCGGTTACAATAGTGTCTAATGACACAACGTATAAATTTGATTATAGTGTCTAATGACACAACGTATATGGGCGAATGCCTTTGATGGAGAGTAGCGGATGGAGGGTTGACTTAGTAGTCCCCACGGTGTACAGGTTGGTACGGGGGAGTGTAGTGGATGGCTAATTAGGATTGGGTTTGGGTTGCATCATAATTTCATTATTATATGGACTTGATGATTTGAACATGAATGCCTGATTTATTGAATGATAGCATTGTGTGCACATTGAGTCTGTTGACTCACCCCGCTGTGGGAACTATTTTCAGGTGATGAGCAGTGACGGACCGGGACGGTAGACCTTGAGGTGGCCATGCTTCATTTGAAGATTTTATGTAATTTGGACTTTATTTCTTTTTAGTACCTTTAATCCTATTTTGGGTTTTATTTTATGTAATAAGGCCATAGTGATTATTTTATTATTGTTTTAATTACTATGTTACGAATTTATGTTATTTAAAGATTAAGTAAATTTTATTTAAAACAAACTCTAAATATTTTGTCAACTGAAATAAATGGATTTTCAATAAAAAAATAAACTTGTTTTCAACTCGAGCCCAACCCACAACAAACTATCTTTCAAAACACACAGATTTCAAAGTATTCGAATGAATTTTGAATCGGGTTACTTGAGGAACATACCAGATCTGATCCATTCGCGTGGGCCGGGTGTGGGGTGTTTCAGAGTAATTCCCGGAGAAAACCCAATAAGAAACCTTATCCACCTTCCAAAAATGACTGTGGAACCAAGCTAACAACAACTGTGCGCACCCTATAAATCTGCCCTCATCGGCCCTCCTACATGCATTCAAAGATCTAAATGTCTCGGCCAAGATTGCAGGAACAGGTGTGACCTCTTTATCAAGTAGGTCAAAGAGATTCGAGACCGCCTCGTCTACATACCTTAATGCCCTAGGGAAGATCATCAGTTCGTAGATGCTCAAAGCAAACACATCGAATCTCTTTTTCGTATCAGGATGCGCTAATATCAAATCTCTCAAATTCTTCCATGGGATGCACTTACACTTACCTTTCTGCTTGATCCTAGCTGTAATCCACTGTTCGCTCATTCCTATAATGTTCATCAATTTCTTTCAAAAGGTCGGGACATAAGTGGCTCTAGAATAAGCTTTATCAACTTGAACCTTTGGACAACACAGTAGGGCTGTATATTCTTCCACAGTTGGCACTAAATCTACCCTCCTAAAGGTAAAGCAACTATATGCAGGGTTCCAATACTGAGAGAGGGCCCGAAATAAATGCTCGTCTACCTTGATGTCGAGTAGATACGGTAAATCCCCATAATTATAGTAGATCAACTGCTTGGTCTCATCATTCCACTGATCCCATATCTCTTTTAATTCCTGAAGGTTATTTTGCGTCACATTGATACGGGTGTAGTCCCACAATTCTGACGTGTACCCCTCAGCTAGACTATCCTCTTTCACTAATTGAATTTTCTCTGACCACATACGGATAGTCGCATGATCGTGTGTCAGAGTATTAAAAATTTATATAATGAATGATCTAACCTAAAACTAACTATGACAACGACTTGAGGCAAGCGCACCTATCGAACAATAGTATAGTTTACTGGCAAGACAGGATTATCGAACTGAAAGGAACCAAAAATACTAATATTAACTTTATTTTTTATTATTTAGCCTAAAAATTGAGAGAATTGTTGTTTAATCTAAAATTAACTAACAACTAAGATAAAGATATGAAGACACAGAGAAGGAATTGGGGAAATACTTGTGGCAAAAACCAATTGATTAAGACGATACCCGAGGAAGAATCCACCTAGACTTCACTTGTTATCTAACTCTGAACCAGACGATTTATTCACTTGACTTGATCCGTATGATTCTCTAATTTATATTACTACCTCTCTCGAGGCTACTAACGTCTAACCCTAGGTTCATTAATTGAAATCTCTTTCTAATTAAAACCCCTAGAATTGCATTAACTCGATCTATGGACTTCCATATTAGATTTGACCCTAATTCGGCAGATTTTCGTCATCCTATCTCTAAGGTTGCGATCAACTCCACTTAACTATGCTAGATCTACTCCTAAACAGGGCCTATTCCTCCTCTGCCTAAGAGCATAAATGCTTGAATCAATATCCTGAAATATCAAAGCAAGAATTAAGAACACATAGTTAAGAACAAATCAAGTATTTATCATACAACTTAAAAAACAATAACAAGATTCGTCTTAGGTTTCATTCCCCTCAAGTATCTGAAAGGTTTAGTTCATAATTATAAAAGAATACATCTCAGAAGAAAAGATAACATAAAACATAAGAAAACACTAAAACCCCCTGAAGGAATTGAAAGAGGGATCCTCCATCCTGAGTATGATTCCGGCTTTTTGAGATGAATCAACTGGCTTTCTTCGAGTAAATTCCCACAATTCAGCCCAATTTATCCTGCTTGGCTCCTTGCCCTAGCTGAACGCCCCCTAAAGGTTGGCCTCTAGGGCTGTTATATAGGCTTTTGGAATGGCTTTCTTTGCCTCTAAGTACCCTAAACCGAATAGAATTTAAACAGCTCATGTCAGGCACATGCCCATGGCATGAAACACCCCAAACCCGGCCTACAAGCCCCGACCGGATCTGACATGTTCCTTAAGAAAACTTACCTTTATCTCGTTTCATCTTCTTATAAAATATGACAGTTTTAAATAAAAACAAGTTTGTATCTTTATCAAGTTGAAAAAATCAAGATACCATTCAAGTTTGTATTTCATTAAAACACTTACTTCATATCTCAAAAATTAAAAGATTTGCCTGATTCTAGATCTCATTAGGTTGAAAACGTAAGTTGAGTAGGTGATAAAACATTTGAAGTTTCTTTAAGAAAAATATTTAATTACTTGTTTGTTGTTTATCAAATGGAAATAAAATTAACACGCAAAATTAAGAAGTTAAGTAATGGCCTTATTACATCTTAAAAACCAAAATAAATCTCGAAAGAAAACATACTAAAGAAAAACGAAAAGAGTTCCATTATTCGAAAACTCTAAATTTTGCTGAGCATTGCCACCACATAGTCCCTGCCGACCCGGTCCATTTCTCTATGTATCACCTGCAAGATGTTAGCCCACGAAGGGTGAGTCAACAGACTCAATGTGTAACAGCCAACCACCAAGACCCAATCGACTATAGCCTTACTTACAATGTTTTGGGTAAAGCCCATCCGAAATCATATTTGGCCATAGGCCCATGTCATAGCATATTAAATCACATCTATATAAAACAATGATGCAACCCGAACCCACCTAGATATCCAACCTCTACACACCACCCATACCGCCAATCACACCGTGGGATTACTAAATCGACCCTCTATCCGCTACACACCCTCGAAGGCGTCATTGCATCAATCGCTCATCGCTTTAATACGTGGCATAGCCACGGATAATGTGACAAGGTCACGGATACATAATATTGTGACATAAGTCACCGGATAATGTCAGAAAAACCAAACACTTCCCTTTTCATTATAACCCTCGTGCCCATGCAACATACATAGTATCAAAGGTATCATGCTATATACTTATCCTAAGCCCATACCGAAAACACACACATACTTTCATATCATTGATGGTAACCACTATTTAACAGTGTTAGGGGTAACGTACCTGAATACACCGTACCATTGAATGGTACCCTTAACCATATTTATTCATAGCCTTATTAACACATATTTAACAATATTATTACTAATCGGGAATTTAGGGTGGGGTTACACACCTGATAACACTGAGAACCACGCTTTCAATACTAACACTTTCGCTTGCAGGGATCACAGCGATTTGCTTATCGCTTTCCGATGCTGGCCCACAACCCGGTGGCCAATCACATACCGTAGAAATCGAACATTTCTTAAATCTAGGAGTAGGAACTACCCCTTTCTCTCCTTCACTAGTACTTGCATCCATCGAATGTCACTTAATCAGAAACCCGATTAATTGATACGTAAGAATCTAAACGGAACACATCTATAACTTATCTAAATACTCTTACCGAAATAGATCTGAATCCTAGAGACTCCCCTTTTATATCTATCGAACCCTTCCTAAAACACCATGGTTAGAATCGGCCAACACTAAAACAAAATAATATGGCCTTTGGCCGAATGGCACTATTCCCCTTACCTTAACCGACCAAATCCCGAGAGCTCTTCACATGTTCGGCCAAATACACAAGAACTAAGTTAGGCATCTAACTTTCAGTAACCAAAAGAGAAAAAAGAGAATTTGAAATAGAAGAAACCCTTACCAATTATTAGATCCGATGGAATAGAGTCTGACAGATTCCGCCAATAGTAAAAGTGTTTGAGAGATAGGAGAAGAATGCGAAAAAGTAAGTGAAGAGATACCTTCAAAGATTCAGCCAACACTCAAGGAAACAAAAAAGGGTTATTCAGCTTCTAGCAAATGAAAATAAAAGAAAAGGGTGAAGGTTTATGGGTGTTTCGGCTATGGTCTCAGCAAATAGGAAAGGTTTTTTGGCTTTTGAGGATGGAGGAATCGGTGCAAAGAAGAAGAAAGGAGGTTGAAGTCTTGTATGGTTTCGACTCTAGTGGGAATGAGGGGGTAGGTTTCGGCTTTTAGAGAGTGAATAAATAAAAAGAAAAAGAAAATAAGATGAGGAGAAGATGCACAATTGGTTCTTTCACTTTCGGCTTTTGGTCCAAAAAGAAGAAAAAGGGTGCAGGATTTTGGCAAAAGCAGAGATAAGAAGAAAGCTTTCAAAAGGGAGAAAAATGGCCACTCACTCACCTTATTTCGGTATCTAAACCCCTAGCATAGACACTCCTCTCCTTGGCCGAAAATGCCACACCAAGACCCCTCCATTCAGTCAACTCTTCTTCTCTCATCCAAATCCCCTCTTTTCCTCCTACTTAGCCAAAAATTTGACCTGTTTGACCCAATCTACACTTCATCCATGAAGTGTCCACGATAACTCCAACTCTTCACTCCCCCTTGACGCAAAAAGGCCACCCCCAAAATGCTTCCCTTGCTGCTCAAACCTAGGTGCCTTCTCACTCCCTGAGGCATCACTCTTCTGTGCTCCAAGTGGCGCCTCCCTTGCCACTTTACCAATTGGATTCTTATGTCCTAACCCACACACACCTTTTCTTAAGGCCCTAGCTCTTCCCCCTATCAGCTTAAAGTCAAACATTTTTCTAAGGCTCCTGCCTACACCCCAAGGTTCCCAAAGCCCCCGAAACACATACACACAGCACACAAGCAAACTACTTCATACATTTGAGTTAAAACGCATAACCCCTAAATCCCGAATATTATAGTTCTACCCCTTAAAATAATTTCGGCCTCGAAATTACCTGGCTAAAATAGGTGAGGGTATTACTGTCGCATTGCTTCCTCTGGCTCCCATGAAGCTTCTTTCGATCCATGGTTCCGCCATAGCACTTTGACTAGAGGAACCGATTTCCTATGTAATACTTTCACATCCCGCTCTAAAATCTGAATCGGCTCTTCTTCGTAAGATAAGTCTGGTCTCAACTCCACTTCCTCAACTGGCACTACATGAGATGGGTCCGATCGGTATCGCCGTAGCATCGAGACATGAAACACATCATGCATTTGTTTTAACTCCAAAGGCAATTCCAAGCGACACGCCATCGTCCAAATTTCGCTTCAAAATCCGATAAGGTCCTATAAACCTGGGACTTAGCTTTCCCTTGCGACCAAATCTCATCACCTTCTTCCATGGTGAAACTTTCAGAAACACCTGATCCCCCACTACAAACTCTATCTCTTTCTGCTTGAGATCCGCGTATGACTTTTGTCTGTCAGATGCCTCCTTCAACCGTGCCTGAATCACTCTAACCTTTTCTTCCGATTCTGCCACAATCTCTGGACCCAAAACATGACGTTCCCCCAACTCTGTCCAACACGTAGGAGTGTGACACTTCCGTCCATACAGTGCTTCATAAGGTTCCATCCGAATACTTGCTTGATAGCTATTGTTATATGCAAACTCCGCTAAAGGCAAGAACTCCTCCCAACTTCCTCTGAAGTCTATCACGCAACCCCTCAACATGTCTTCTAGTACTTGAATTACTCGTTCAGACTGGCCGTCCGTCTGCGGATGAAATGCCGTACTAAAGTCTAACCTGGAGCCTAATGCCTGATGCAGTGCTCTCCAAAACTGAGACGTAAATCTCGGATCCTTATCCGAGATAATCGACACCGGTACCCCGTGTAGCCTCACAATTTCTACCACATACAATTTTGCCAACCTTTGTAGCGAATAATCAACCCGTACCGGTATGAAATGTGCAAACTTTGTCAACCGGTCCATTATCACCCATACCGAATCCTTCTTAGTAGGCATAAGGGGAAGCCTACTAACGAAGTCCATTGTAATTCTCTCCCACTTCCATCATGGAATCTTTATTGGTCAAGCAATCTGAAGGTACTTGGTGTTCACTTTAACTTCTTGACACATTAAGCACTTCCCCACAAATTTCAGAATTCCGCTTTGAGACTGTGCCACCAAACCGATCCCGTAGATCCTCAGATAACTTACTTCCTCTTGGATGCATAGCGAAGGGCTACTATGGAATTCTTGAAGAATTCTCTACCTTAACTTCTCATCCTTTGGCATACGGACCTTGCCCAAAAACACAAAGACTCCATCATTGCTTACACCATAGTTTTCCAACTCCCCATTTTGCACTTGCAGCAGACTTAGCACTTAGTTCACCATCTACCAACTGCTTTCTCCTTTACTCGACTTAGCCATGTTTGGCTTCACCGCAACTTTGCTAGCAAACTTCCATCATCATAAAGACTAAGGTGTGCAAACATCGCCCTCAGATCCGACACTATATTTCGACTTAGGGCATCTGCCGCCACATTCGCCTTGCCCGGGTGATACTCTATTGAACAGTCGTAGTCTTTCAACAACTCCACCCACCTTCGCTATCTCAAATTCAGCTCCTTCTGAGTCAACAAATATTTCAGACTCTTATAGCCCGTGTAGTTCATCGACCTTTCTCTATACAAATAGTACCTCCACACTTTTAGAGCGAATACTACTGCCGCCAACTCCAGATCATGCGTCAGATAGTTAACCTCATGTGGCCTCAATTGCCGAGATGCATAAGCAACCACCTTCCCGTCTTACATTAGAACACATCCCAATCCTGTGTGGGAAGCATCACAATACACCACAAAGTCTTTCCCTGCTTTCGGCTAAATCAACACCGGAGCCTCTGCCAATACTCTCTTAAGCTTCTCAAAACTCTCCTGCTGCTTATCCGCCTACACGAAAGGTACCTCCTTTCTCAACAACTTCGTCAGAGGTGCTGCTATTGATGAGAACCCTTCAACAAATCTCCTGTAGTAGCCTGCTAACCCCAAGAAACTACGAACCTCTGCCACAGACTTAGGTGGTTTCCAATCTAATACTGCCTCAATCTTATGAGGATCCACCCTTATCCCTTCTGCAGACACCACATGACCCAAAAACGTAACTTCTTTCAACCAAAATTCACATTTGCTAAACTTGGCATATAACTTCTTCTCCCTTAACACCTGTAACACTACCTGGAGATGCGCATCATGCTCTTCCTCAAACTTGGAATATACCAGGATGTCGTCTATGAACACAATGACGAACTGATCCAAGTAGGGTTGGAAAACCCGGTTCATCATATCCATGAACGCAGCTGGGGCGTTCGTCAATCCGAACGGTATTACTAAGAACTCATAATGTCCGTATCTAGTCCGAAAAGCTGTCTTATGGTTATCTACTTCCTTCACCTTAAGCTGATGATATCCCGACCTTAGATCTATTTTTAAAAATACTGCAGCCCCCTTAAGCTGATCGAACAAGTCGTCTATCCTCGGCAACGGATACTTGTTTTTGATCGTCAGCCTATTCAACTGCTGGTAATCTATGCACATGCGCATAGTCTCATCCTTCTTCTTCACGAATAGGACTGGTGCTCCACATGGAGACACACTAGGTCGGATAAGCCCACGATCGAGTAACTCTTGGATCTAGGCCTTGAGCTCTACCAACTCTTTTGGCGCCATCCTATACGGAGTAATTGACACAGGAGCTGTACCTGGTAGTAAATCAATTCCAAACTCCACCTCCCTGTCCAGGGGTAACCTAGGCAGCTCCTCCAGAAAGACATCCACGAATTCTCTTACTGTTCTAACTCCACTAACCCCCTCTTCTTTTGCATCCAGAGCACTAATGAAGGCCAAAAATGCCTTCAACCCTTTTCGTACCATCTTATCAACCTTTAATGCGGAGACTACGTTAGACAAATAGTTTCTTCTTTCTCCTATCATAATTATCTCCTCATCCTCCGGAGTCCTCAACTCCATTCGCTTAGCTGCGCAATCCAACTTAGCCCGATGTTCCACTAGCCAATTTATGCCTAGAATGAGATGAAATTCTCTGAAAGGTAGTTCCATCAAGTCGATAGGAAATACCACTCCCTGAATTTTTAGAGGCACACTCCGAAATATCCTATTCACCACTACCGTTTGACCTAACGGGCTCACTATAGTCATCTCCCTAACGGACAGTTCAGATGCTATACCTAATGTTTTAGCTACTCTACATGCAACATATAAGTGGGTCAAGCCAACATCAATTAAAGCGAAGAAAGGCTTGTCAGCTATAAGGAACGTACCGATTATGACGTCCGGTGCGCCACCATCCTCCCTCCAACGAACTGCATACACCAGACCCGACTGTATCGCCTCCGTGTTACCAACACCTCTGCCCGGTGTCCCGCGACCTCTACTAAAACCATTTCCTCTGCCAACTGGACCACGACCCCATGGTGGATACTGTCCACCTCTTCCAGTCTGATTAACACCCTGACTTGCTAGTCGACTCTTGTCTGTCTCCAATGGACAGTTCCTAATCACATGGTCTTTGACATCCCCCTAGCTTCTTCCAACACTCCACCGGGTGCATCTTTCCACATTGAGCACACGAATGATACTAACCTCCCACAACAACCTGCTGATCTCGTGGCCCATCAACTCTAGGTCTTTTCTGAAGACTCCCACATGACCCTGATGATCCAAAACCTCTCTTTTGTCTATTCCTATCTGAATTCTGTCTCACTGATTCCTTGACCCTTTCGCTCACCTTAGCCTTCTCTACCAACATGGCAAACTCCCGCTCTTCATCGTGGAGCAATCAAGAATCTCGATCATCCTCGCCTATCCTTGAACTCGACACATCGCTTCATGCTCCGTAGCCACGATACCTTGAGCATACCGACTCAACCTTAAGAATTTCACCTCGTACTCCACTATGGACTTACTCTCCTGAACTAGCCTAAAAAATGCCTTTCTCTGCGCATTAATATAACTAGACCCAATATACTTCTTCTGATACGCAGCCTTGAAATACTCCCAAGTGAGATCATCCGCTGCAGCACTATCCCTAACCGTGAGCCACCGCTGGTATGACTCATCCCGGAGAAGCGACACCACCCCTTGTAGTTTTTCCTCAGTAGTCAGATCCAAATCGTCCATGATTCGCTCCGTCGCCTCCAACCAAGATTTCACCAGTATTGGGTGCCACACCAGATACACCTCGGAATACCTCAGCTCTATTGGCTCGGAGTCGCTCAGACATGATTTTGAGCTCCCATACCTCCATCTGCTCTAGCCACCCTCTCAAGAACTCATAGCATCACCGCGACATCAGATCATCCCCGTCGATCCTCGATACTCAACACCAAAGAATGGTGGTGGTGGCATCTCATTCTCAGACACTTGACCAGACCTAACTGGTTTCGATACGGTCATTCTGCCTCTAACGCGCCCATGCACCTTACGACCACGTCCCCTAGAACTCATGTCTATAAACGCGATTTAATCTGCTTTAAGAAATTTTATGCATTAGCTTCTGTTCCACTGATTACCCCCGAACAAGTTTTATGTAAAGAAGCTTAGCAGTAGTTCTTTCGATCATTACAAAGTTTTCGTTTTAAGTCTTCTACCCTAATTCAGAGAATCACATTCATTCCTCAATAGTATCTACTACACACGTTCACCACTTTGAACGTTTTTGTCCGTTCCAACCTAGGGTTATTTTCGTAATTTGTCCTATAGGGGTATTTTGGTAATTTTCCAAATCAGAGGTATCTTGTGATTTTGCAAAATAGGGGTTTTTGGTATTTTTACAAAATAGGGACATTTTGGTAAAAGAAATCGAGGGTAGTATGGTAATTTCATGAATTGAGGGTATTTTAGTAATTTTACAAACCAAGGGTATTCTGATAATTTTGTAAACCAGGGATATTTCAAATTTTTTTTTCAAAATCTAAGATAGTTTTTACGAATCAAGGGGTAATTCAGTGATTTCAAAACTAGGGTTTTTATAAAACAGTGTAGCTAGTCCCTTTCGGGTTTTAACTATTGAATTTAGCCTGTGATTAAGTCTTCTTGGTTAGGGTGAACCGTCACTACGCACTAGGTGCCATGCCAGAAACCTGATCATCTTTTAGTAAAACTCACTTTCGAAAAAACATTTTAGGTCCAAAAGCCCTCAAGGCCGAGTTTTAAACCTGACTCTGATACCAAATTGAAACACCCCAAACCCAGCCCACAAGCCCCGATCAGATCTGACATGTTCCTTAAGAAAACTTAGCTTTATCTCGTTTCATCTTCTTATAAAATATGACGGTTTTAAATAAAAACAGGTTTGTATCTTTATCAAGTTGAAAAATCAAGATACCGCTCAAGTTTGTATTTCATTAAAACACTTACTTCATATCTCAAAATTAAAAGATTTGCTTGATTCTAGATCTCATTAGGTTGAAAACGTAAGTTGAGTAGGTGATAAAACATTTGAAGTTTCTTTAAGAAAATATTTAATTACTTGTTTGTTGTTTATCGTTTGGAAATAAAATTAACACGCAAAATTAAGCAGTTAAGTAATGGCCTTATTACATCTTAAAAACCAAAATAAATCTCGAAAGAAAACATACTAAAGAAAAACAAATAGAGTTCCATTATTCGAAAACTTAAAATTTTACTGAGCATGGCCACCACATAGTCACTGCCGACCCGGTCCATTTCTCTATGTATCACCTGCAAAATATTAGCCCACGAAGGGTGAGTCAACAGACTCAATGTGTAACAGCCAACCACCAAGGCCCAATCGACTATAGCCTTACTTACAACGTTTTGGGCAAAGCCCATCCGAAATCATATTTGGCCATAGGCCCATGTCATAGCATATTAAATCACATGTATATAAAATAATGATGCAACCCGAACCCACCTAGATATCCAACCTCTACACACCACCCGTACCTGCCAATCACACCGTGGGGATTATTAAATCGACCCTCCATCCACTACACACCCTCGAAGGCAGTCGCTACAGTCAACTGCTCATCGCCCTTAATACGTGGCAAGGTCACCGGATATATAATATTGTGACATAAGTCACCGGATAATGTGGTAAAACCACCGAAACACTTCCCCTTTTCATTATAACCCTCGTGCCCATGCAACATACATAGTATCACAGGTATCATGCTATCTTCTTATCCTAAGCCCACACTGAAAACACACACATACTTTCATATCATTGATGGTAACCACTATTTAACTGGGTGTTAGGGATAACGTACCTGAATACACCGTACCATTGAATGGTACCCTTAACCATATTTATTCATAGCCTTATTAACATATATTTAATAATATTATTACTAATCGAGAATTTAGGGTGGGGTTACACACCTGATAACACTGAGAACCATGCTTTCGATACTGACACTTAGGGATCACAGTGATTTGCTTATCCCTTTCCGATGCTGGCGCACAACCCGGTGGCCAATCACGTATTACAGAAACTGAATGTTTCTTAAATCTAGGAGTAGTAACTACCCCTTTCTCTCCTTCACTAGTACTTGCATCCATCGAATGTCACTTAATCAGAAACCCGGTTAATTGATATGTAAGAATCTAAACGGAACACATCTATAACTTATCTAAATACTCTTACCGAAATAGATCTGAATCTTGGAAACTCCCCTTTTATATCTGTCGAACCCTTCCTAAAGCACCATGGTTAGAATCGGCCAACACTAAAACAAAATAATATGGCCTTTGGCCGAATGGCATATTCCCCTTACCTTAACTGACCAAATCTCGAGAGCTCTTCACATTTTCGGCCAAATACACATGAACTAAGTTAGGCATCTAACTTTCGGCAACCAAAAGAGAAAGAAGAGAAATTGAAATAGAAGAAACCCTTACCAACTATTAGATCCGATGGAATAGAGTCTGACAGATTCAGCCAATAGTGAAAGTGTTTGAGAGATAGGAGAAGAATGCAAAAAAGTAAGTGAAGAGATACCTTGAGAGATTCGGCCAACACCCAAGGAAACAGAAAAGGGTTATTCGGCTTCTAGCAAATAAAAATAAAAGAGAAGGGTGAAGGTTTATGGGTGTTTCGGCTATGGTCTCAGCAAATAGGAAAGGTTCTTTTGGCTTTTGAGGATGGAGGAATTGGTGCAAAGAAGAAGAAAAGAGGTTGAAGTCTTGTATGGTCTTGGTTCTAGTGGGAATGAGAGGGTAGGTTTTGGCTTTTAGAGAGTGAATGAAGAAAAAGAAAAAGAAAATAAGATGAGGAGAAGATGCACAATTGGTTCTTTCACTTTCGGCTTTTGGTCCAAAGAGAAAAAAAAGGGTGCAAGATTTTGGCAAAAGCAAAGATGAGAAGAAAGCTTTCAAAAGGGAGAAAAATGGCCACTCACTCACCTTATTTCATCCCCTAAAGCCCCTAGCATAGACACTCCTTCCTATGGCCGAAAATGCCACACCAAGACCCCTCCATTCGGCCAACTCTTCTTCTCTCATCCAAATTCCCTCTTTTCCTCCTACTTAGCCGAAAATTTGAGTTGTTTGACCCAATCTACACTTCATCCATGAAGTGTCCACGGCAACTCTGACTCTTCACTCCCCCTTGACGCAAAAAGGCAACCCCAAAATGCTTCCTCATCGTCAACCTAGGTCCCTTCTCACTCTCGAGGCGTAACTCTTCTCTGCTCCAAGTGGTACCTCCCTTGCCACTTTACCAATTGGATTCTTGTGTCCTAACCCACACACACCTTTTCTTAAGGCCTAGCTCCCTAGGTCTTCCCCTTATCAGCTTAAAGTCAAACATTTTTTCTAAGGCTCCTGCCTACACCCCAAGGTTCCCAAAGCCCCTGAAACACATACACACAACACACAAGCACACTACTTCATACATTTGAGTTAAAATGCATAACCCCTAAATCTCGAATATTACATGTCGCACGCCCGTGTAAGTAATGGTCCAGGCCGTGGTCGGGTCTGTTAAGGAGGCACGACCGTGTCGTCTTGGGCAAAGGCCGTGTCAATTTCGTGATATGGCCCATTTACTCCGTTTTAGACAGTTTCTCGTTCTTTTCATCCTTCGGTGCTCTCCTGAGTATAAGACATGAAAACAAAGGATTAAGAGCACCTATTTCCATAATTAAAAGGATAAATCATCGAAAAACATGCTAAATATGGGTTAAAATATGTTCAAATTACAGTTTATCAAATACCCCCACACTTAAGCTTTTGCTCGTACTCAAGCAAAATTCTCAACTCACAATTAAAACTAACTTCCTCAATTTAAAATATTCATCAATAGTGCCTCATCATAATTCATAGATAATTTACACATGGATAATTTAACTCAAAGAATCCTAAAAATTCAAACAATCAAAGTCGTAGTTTTTAGCACGAAAAACATAGTTGTTTCCCCTTATCTAAATAATTACTTTTAATTCAAAATCGACAAGAGTTGACATCCTTATTAAAGATTCACTCAAATCACTTGAAGTGTTTAAGGTTCAAAATTAAGCACTCATTAGTCAAACATGAAAAGTTAATCCTATAGGTTTACCTGAAAATCAAATCTCCACCACTATAAAAATAGATGATACACAAATCAAAAGGTCTTTAAAAAGGGTTATAACGGGGCTTAAGTTAACGGTGTGGATAAAGGCTAAATTAAAGGGTTAGATTCGAGATTGAATTGACAAATTACCTAACTAGAAAAATGAACTAATTCTGAATAATTACATCAATTAAAAACTTAAAACTAATAATACGAGCTTCTTCTTTCAAGATGTTGAATTTAAACGTATAAGCTCTCTTAATCACAGAACTAATAATAAATATACATTAATTTTTTAAAGAACAAATCAAGTAATTACATAAATATTATAAAAAACCAACTTGCTGAAATAAAATAATTAGGCAACTGATCAAATTAACTCTCGATAGAAGGATAGTCAAAAGGAATGGTGATAACAAATACAAGATTGGTTTTGGGTTAATATTAGTGGGTGAATCAATAAAATAGTTGTTAGGATCAACAGGGTTTACTAGGGGTTAATTGTGAAGGTAGGCTTTTAGTGGAGTAAGTGAGTTAAAACCTAAGTGCCTTTATCATCTCTGTATATCAAATCAATGATGTGGTCTTGACATGTATAATCGAAGCAAGTTCTAGAATAATGAATCAATGTTGACACACTAATAATATAAAAAAAGTGAGCACGAAAAGAATATATGCTCTAAAAGGTTCAAAATCTCACAAAAATTATGGTTTTTTGACGACAACCTTGTAGATTTCAAATTTCAAGGTAATAATTAGATTTAGGTAGACAACCTAACAAAATTTTTAATTTTGAAAATAGACTCATCATGCTTGATTCTCTAGTATCTTAAAGTTTAAATTATCATTGTATAATTATCAATGACTTAATCCAAAACATATCAATAAAAATCATAAATCAACATGAATTTCATTCTAATTAGTGATATGAGAAGATTACTTAAGACAAGATATAATTCAGGATTTGAGAATAATACAAAAGTTAGGACCTTTTTCTAAATAATTTTCACCCCCCACCATTAAGATGTACATTGCCCTCAATGTACAAAGATAGATAATAATCATGTAGTAACAAAATCAAAAGAGAGGGAGAGAAGTGAAACTTCCTGAATTTTTGGATGGATTCCTGGAGTTGGAAGTGTGGAAACTTGATTCGGAGGTGAAAGATACGTTGGAGGAGGCGCCTCAAATTCCTTAGCTCGATGCAGAAATTGGGAACCTCGTGAAGATTTAGCTAGGAAATAAAAATAGTAATTTTAAATATACTAATTATATAGTTAAAGAAAAGAAAGATAAAAAGAAAGAATGTAAAAAGTGAAATAAGACTAAAAGAACTGATTAATGGACCGAAAGGTCCTTATTGTTAAATGGTTCGCGTGGTGGGTGTGGTTTCTTAAGCCGTGGTGTGGTGATTCCCTAGCAGCCTTTAGAACCTAAAACCAAGAAACTAAAATAAAATAAATCATATTTAGTAAAAGAAAAATAAGGATAAGGAAATTAAAAGAGACGAGAAAAGAAAAAGAGAGAATAAATGGACTCAAAGGTCCTTTTCCTATCGAGTTAATGAAGCGGCTGGCATGAACTTATGTAGATCAGTCTCGCACAGGGAGACTTTGTTAGGATCCTTCCGCTTCTTCGACATAAATGTGGTTAAATCTTGAGTTAGGGGAATGAAGAAAAAATGGAAATAAAAATGAAAGGGAATGTAAGGGGTGTGGAAGAGAAAGGAGTTGGGAGTAGATGAGAAGGGGAGAGGGGTGTTTTAAATAGAAATTCAGGTCTGGTACATCCCACGCCCATGTACCATGGATGTTTTGAATCACACGACCATGTCTCAAAGTCGTGTTATGCTTTCTTCATTTCTCCCACACCCACGTGCAGGTCGCCACGCCCGTGATTCTAAAATAGTGTTGGCCACGGTCGCATCGCACGGCCGTGGTGTTTAGTTGGAGCCCGTGACTTGAAGATATTTTTTCATCCTTTTTCGTACTATCTCTGCCATGCATGTACTAGGATCTGTAGTGTCCACACGGCCACGGCCACGGTAGTGTGCAAGGCCATGTGGTGAGGCAATCTGCGCTTCATTAGCTTGGATAGTTTGTAGTTAGGTGCTAAAAGAAAAAAAATAAAAATAAATGGGGTTAGTGCTCGGGTTACCTCCCGAGAAGCACTTGTTTAAAGTCTTAAGCTAGCCTTACCTCTCATTCACAAATTCATGGTGGTTTGAGGAGTGAAAAGTCCTTTCTCATGCTATCAATTTTATTATCATTATATAATTCAAGTCGAGTAGCTTTTACTTTAAAAGTACTGAATGTAGAATTACTTACCTCGACTGTTCCGTAAGGGAAAATATTGATTACCTTAAAAGGGATCTCTTCGTTTGTATTTAGGTCTGACATGGTGATTCGCGAGTCTGTTTTATCTAACAGTACTTGATCTCCTATTTTAAAGTGATTTGATGTTCCTATAAGCTCGTCTGGGGGTTCCTTCAGTTTCACTTTGTGTGGTTTTGATTCCTCCTTGAAGTGTGTCTTCCACTCGTTTAGCTCATCAATCTGAAGCCTTTGTTCCTCATGAGATATTTCTTTTTTGGTATGAGGTATAGGATCAGGCTCAAGGGGTGTAGTTTCGTGGTGCTTCCTATAAAGAAGGTTTAACCGAAGGGTTATCAATAGAATTTACATTCTCACATTTGTCACTTGATGTCCTAGCTGAGTCGAGAGCTTGAAAACTGATTGATTTGTCACCCACATGAAGTGTGAGTTCGCCTATAGTAACATCAATTTCAGATCTGGCAGTTGCTAAAAAGGGTTTGCCTAAAATTAAGGGGATACTATTGTCTTCATCCATATCTAAAACAACAAAATCTCATCGAATATGAATTTGTCAGTTTTAACTAGTACACATTCAATTATACCCCTAGGAATTGAATAGTCTTATCACTAATTGAATACTCATCCTAGTTTATTTGGGTTTCTAGATCTAGTTGCTTTGGGTTTCCTAGATCTAGTTGTTTAAACATTTTAGAAGGCATAACATTGATGCTTGCCCTAAATCAGCTAAAGCATTATCAATGATAAACTACCAATTAAACATGGAATTGTAAAACTCATCGGATCTTTTAATTTTCGTGGTAGCCTATTTTGCAACATTGCTGAGCACACTGCATTTAATTCCACATGCGATTCCTCTTCTAAATTTCGTTTGTTTGTCAAAAGCTCATTTAAAATTTTTCTTGAATCTGGCATCTGCGAAAGAGTTTAAAGAAATGGTAAGTTAATATGTAATTTTTTTAAAAGTTTAAGAAACTTACCGAACTGTTCGTCTTTGTCATTTTTCTTCATCGCATCGGGATATGGTATACAAGGTTGGTATTCTTTAATTACTGATTTTGGCTTTTCGTGGCTTACCTCAAGCTCACCTTTACTTACCACAGGTTCTTGCCTTGGCTCAGATTTAGATTCCACTAACCCTTCACTATTCTGAGCGATTATGGCTTGCTCTTTTGGGTTAGTCATAGTGGTACTTGGCAAGCTACCTTATGGTCGTTCGGAGGTCAGCTTAGTGAGTTGCCCTATTTGGTTCTCGATTCCTTTAAACGATGCTTCTTGACTTTTAAGTGTTGTTTCGGTGTTTTGGAAGCGAGTTTGTAACACCGCTATGGATTTTGTAAGCATCTCTTCAAGGTTTGGCTTCTTTTCCTGTGGGTAGGGCTATTGTTGGAAATTTGGAGGGGGTTGTTGTCTCTGATTTCCTTGACCATCCCATGAAAAATTGGGGTGGTTCCTCCAACCTGGATTATAAGTGTTACTACAAGGGTTATTTTGAGATTTGAAATTGTTACCCATATAGTGAACTTGCTCATTTTTCGCGCTCGGGTTGTAAGGTGGATATTCTGTATTGCTCATCCCTCCTCCATTCATATTGTATTGTATAGCTGGATGTACCTGCAAAGAATCTTATATGCCATCAATCTTTTTATTTATCAGTTCTACCTAGTTTGATAGCATGGTTACTGCGTCGAGGTTGAAAACTCCGACTGTTTTTTTGGCCTTGTCCTTGTAACTTGCCATTGATAGTTGTTCAATGAAATCTCCTCTATATACTCATAGGCCACCTCAGGAGTTTTGTTATTCAGCGTTCTGCTGACTACTGAGTCAGTCAACTGCCGGGTTGAGGGGTTCACACCATTGTAGAAAGTTTAGACTTGTAGCTACAAGTGTAAACCATGGTGTGAGCACCTTCTCAATAGATCTTTGTATCTCTCCCATGCATCGTATAATGTTTCTAAATCCATCTGTACAAAAGAAGAGATATCATTCCTTAATTTGGCTATTTTGGCCGGCGAAAAGTATTTTAATAAAAATTTTTCGATTCTTTGATCCCATGTAGTGATCGACCCTCGTGGAAGAGAATACAACCACTGTTTGGCTTTATTCCTCAAAGAAAAGGGAAATAATCGAAGACGGATGCCATCATCAGAAATGCCATTAATTTTGAATGTATCGCAAAATTCTAGAAATTCGCCAAGTGATTATTTGGATCTTCATCCTGTAAACCATCAAACTGAACAAATTGCTGTATCATCTATATAGTGTTAGGTTTCAGTTCAAAATTATTAGTAGCTATGGCAGGTCTAACAATACTTGACTCAGTTCCTATTAAATTAGGTTTAGAATAATCATACATTGTTCAAGGAGCATGATGTTTGGCCGCCTCTAAAGGTAGTGGATTATTCTCGGCCATCTCTTCGGTAATATTAATTTCTTTCTCTTGCTCTTCTTGTATGTATTGTAGGCTTCTCCTTATTTCTCTATGAATTCTGCGAACCGTACCTTTAATATCACTATCGTAAATCAGAGGTCCTGTCAGGTTCCTTTTAGTAATAAACTAGAGGTACCTGCTAGGAACAGATAAAAAGAAAAAAAATTGGAAAAGTAGAAATAAAATTATATTGCAGAAAAATAAAATAAAAAATGGCCAAAGTAATAAAAATTGAGTGTTCTTAATATTTCAGTTTGTAACACCCCAAACCCGGCCTATGCATTAAGCCCAGATTTCGGCATGCCACACAATTTTAACGAACATTCAAAACATTTAACGAAGTAAAAATTAAATTTACAAAATGATTAAGAACATTACTTCATTGAAAAATCGAGGTTCATTTGAAATGCTTGATTTAAAACACAAGAATTTGTTGTTTGATATATATAGTAGTAATTGATAAAAACCTTAGATTTATTAAATCAAAATATTTCATCAAAAAGTTTTAAAAGAATTTCCTAAGTTTCTAAATAAGAAAAACTTTTATTTTATACTAGTGTTATAGAAAATCATTTACTTAAAAACAAAATCAATCCAACTTAAATAAACTAAAACATAAATAAATCCATCCACACAATAAAATCCATAATTAAAAAGGCCTTATTACATCGCCATTAATAATATTTAATAGAAATTATAAAAGAAGTCTCAAAGTTTTATGAACCACCATTTGTAGTATAGCCACCCCACGAAGTCATCTCCGAACCAAGTCTCCATCAATTGTTATTACCTGAGAGGGGTAAAAAAAATGGGGTAAGTTACTTAGAACTCAGTGTGCAACTCACTTACCATAGTCCACTGGGCCAAGACCATTAAAACCTTTGTTTGGGCCTAAGCCCATTTCAAAATATAACAATTTAGTGATTAAAAATAATGCAAATGATATGCAATTCCCATAACCAAACCTAGATTTCCATCCGCTACACACTCCCGTACCCAACCATCACACCTGTGGGGAGCTTTAGTCACCCACCCCGCCATCACACCAAAGTAGGCTTTAAGCCCAATATCATATTTGTGGCAACGGCCATTTAAATAATTGTGGTAGAACCACCGATCTAGATTTTGGGCAACGGCCATTGTGACAGAGTCACCTATCTAGATTTTCTGGCATTAAGCCTTTCTTCTCTTCATCATTGATCCCAACCCATGCAATCATGTTTATGCATTTCAAAATATTTATAAGGAAAACCATTTTATAATTTATGAATTTTGGCCCATTGAAACACATTTCATGTAACACCCTAAAGTAGGGGTTGTTTGAAAATTTAATTATTTGTTCCCATGTGTGTGTATGCTTGAAGAAATAAATATTATGATTTATTTGGCATGTTCTAAAGGTCTAGAATTAAACCCGAGTTAGGCCTGACTTAGGGTTAAAAATTTCTTTTTAAGTACCTAAAAGGAGGGAAGCTAGGAGATAGGGGTTAGGAATAAATTTGGGAGAAACATGTCACGAATTAAGACAGTAGCAAGGTGGTAACCGAGCGCCCTTAAAGAGTTGGAGGAGAGAATGAGCGCAGGTCACAGGTTCGAGTGGCTAGAGGGGCGTTTTGTGTTTTATTTTTATGCGGTGATGGGCTTAAGTAGGAAGGCCTTAAAACTAATTGGTGAAGGTTCATGGCATGAAAGTCCAGGTGGTTGGAGTCACTTGGGGCGCCACTTAAGAGTTTAGAAGAGGGGTCTCGGGTTGAGACACAAGGGACACAAGGAGCATTTTATTTTGGGCTTTTATGTTAAAAGAAAAAGGGCCAAGAAGGAGGTCTTATAAATAAATGAAAGGGTTAATTGACATGAAAGTCACTTGGGAGAGTTGGTCTCAGGCGCTTGGGAGGCATGCATGGGTCACTGGTTTGAACCCAAGAAGCAAAAATGGCATTTTTTATTTTTTTTTTACCTTGAGGCCGGCGTGAATGGGAGAGAGAGATGGCTGCATGAGGGACTCTTAAGGTGATAAAGATAAAGCTTTATTTCTTTAATTTTCTGAAAGGGTAGCGTTATTAGTAGTTTTTCAATTAAATTGTTGAAGGTGAGTAGGAGATTAAGTGCAAGATAAATCTTGCATTATCTTGGATAATTCAAGGTGGGAATTATCACCCAAAAGAGGGTGTTTGCCGATTTTGGGACTCCTTGGGAGGGCTGACCATAATCGGTTTTAGGCACAAGAAGTGCCAAAGTTCTTTAAAATTCTTTTCTTTCTTCTCCAAATTGCATTTGCGAATTTCCTCTTGTTGCTTTGCCTACATTGCTAAAAAAATTCCAGCTTGCTTTCTTCTACTTAGCGAAACCACCACTTCCCTACATCTTTTCTTTTCTTCTTCTTTCCCTAGTAGCCGAACCTATCTTCTTCTCTTCTCGAAATTCCAGCCCCTCAAACTTGAGTTAGCCGAATCCCCTCCTCCCTATTTGGTGTAGCTTTGGCCAAACATCAAAACAAAGGGTGCTCTTTTCTTCTCCAATCGGTTTGAGAGGAAGGTATGTGTTCAAGGCCGAATGCCTATCTCTTTTTCTCTCTATTCTCTGTCGACTTTTACAAGGGTAAGAGCCGATTTCGGTATTGTATGGCAAGTGTAAATCACCTGATGTAGGAATCGATTTGTTGTAGGGCCTTCAAGGTTTTGGAAACGATCTAGTGGAGCCGTCATCTTTTAATTGGTTGGTAAGTGGAGGTAAGGATTTGTTAAATAGTCTAATCTTTTTAGTATAGTAAGCCGAAGGCTAATGTGGATGATTGCTGATTGTAGGGAAGCAGAAACACATAGTGTGTGGTGGCTGATAATCAAAGGACGTTTTAGGTAAGGTTTCGGGTTCAAGTGTAACCCTTTGGATTTATGTGGTTTAGCCGAATAGGCCATGTCACTAACTTTCATGTATGGCGAATATAGGGGCAAGGAAGTCTAGTGTGGCGATTGATTCTTCTGGATTTAGGACTCCGATAGTAACAGTGTGTACATACACACTTCATAACTCAGAATCGTGTTAAATGCATTGTGTATGCTAATCAATTGATGTAGATTTGGATTAAATACCATCGTGGTATAAGCAAGGAAACAGGTAAGTCCTTGTTGTTATGAGTTTACTTTACAATGCTTTTGGGAAGCATGGCATATTTGGTATATGTGGCTAATGATGAATTCAGTATATGTTATTAAGTAAACATGTTTCGCATGATCTTTGTTAAGTGCATATGTGGGTAAAATGAGTGGAGGGGGAAGTGATATTTATGTCGACGGACACCAGTGGTTTGGTACAACATTTCGTGACTACGGTCACCAGAGGTTTGGCACCTCATAGCGTCTCGTCCCCGTGGCTTAGCACCACAGTGGGTTGGCCCCACAGATGATATTATGGGATTGACGCCAGTGATTTGGTATCACACGTGGGTTGGCCCTACAACTTGTTATTTGTGACTTCGGGACACCAGTGGTTTGGCACCACAACATTGATGGATATCGTGACTTTAAGTCACCAGTGGTTTGGCACCACTAGTGGTTTGGTACCACACGGGGTAGAAAAAGGTGTTTTGGATGGTTAAGTTGGGTGCATGTTAAACTTGATTGTGATTTGTGTGTATGATGTTGCATTAAACCGGGAAAAGGGCTACACACTGAGTCTTGGTGACTCACCTTTTCCTTTAACATTTTTTAGGTGACTCGTAGATCGCGGATGAGGAGCCGGATGGACTCGAGGTGGCCATGCAGTGAAAATATGGATTAAATGGACTTGAATTGTTTTATTTTATTTTGGTTTTATTTGTTCAGTTGTAATAAGGCCTCTTAAGATTATTTTTTTATTATTTTACATGTTTGGGATGAATTATTTAAACTGCTTAATAACTTTAAAATGGTTACACAGGTTTCTTAAATACAAACGTAAATGATTTTCTTTCGTACCATCGGGTGCGTTGACATAATTGATAACAACATGACTTAACGAATTTTAAATAACAAAGCTAAGTGTTGGTTTTATATACACCTCAAATGTTTGAAACAAAACTATATTCTTTTTACCATAAAATTTAAAGTAAATAAAAAGGGGTTTTCAACAAATGTTTTCTTCTGTAACATACCAGATTCGGTCGTAATGTTTGGGCCGGGTTTGGGGTGTTACAAAATTGGTATCAGAGCCCAGTTCAAAGCTCGGCTGTGGGGGGCCCAAGGCCCAAAATGTTTTGTGAGGCCTTTGTGAAACGTTTTTGGTTTTGAACAAGATGGCATTTGAGTCTCCCAAGCACTAATCCGCCTGTAAGTACTTCCGACTTCTTTGTGAATTATTATCCAGAGAAGGGTAGGTATGGAACGTAGATAGTATGATAAGTGCTTTAAACTTTAGGACTAGTTTACCCCAACAAAAGACATAAGACTTTAAATGCCTAATTAAACAACCCTATGATCAAGTCATTTGAGTTAGGTGTGGTAACCACAGTGCGCATGTTCAGGATTGGATCCGGAAGAGCTTGGTACTTGCAGTCCTCGTAGCTCACCTCCTCTTCGCAGAATCCTACAGTGCGTAGCTTTGGTTCACCCTAACCAAGAGGACTTGGTCATAAATAAACACAATAAATAAAACCCAAAAGGGATTAGCCATGTTTTATGGAAGCTCTAAGTTTTAAAAATCATTACAATACTCCTTTAATTAGTAACAAAAATTTAATCCTCGAAAATTTTCAAAATATTTTTACCAAAATTACCAAAATGCCCCTAGTGGTAAAATTACGAAAATGCCCTTGGTTTCTAAAATTCTGTACTACCCGATTTCAATAAAATTCTTTTACTTTGCAAAAGTATCCAAAATTATGTATTTCAAAATAATACCCTGACTTTGGAAATTTACAAAATTACCCCTAATTGACAAAATTACCAAAATACCCCTGGATTTCAAAATTCTACCGTACCTTTAATTTGACAAATTTTTAGAAATACCCTCCAGTTTTGGAAATTTCAAATTTCAAAGCGTCCTGATTTATTAAATTTTTAAAATTTCTCTAGTTATGACGAAAATACCCCTGTAGGAAAATGACGAAAATACCCCTAGAATAGAAACGGACAGAAATGCCCGAAAGAGTGAGTGTGTATGAAAGGTATTAGGGAATGGATGTGCTTTCCTGTGTGAACTAGGATAGAAGACTTAAAACTTTGATTGATCGAAAGAATCTCTATTAAACTCTCTTCATAAAATTTCTTCGCGGGTAACCAAGTGAAACAAGTACTAATCCATAAAAAATTCTTAATCAGATTAAAGTGCAATAGTTAAGAATGAGCTCTAGAGGACGTGGCCGTCGTGGACGCGATAGGGGCAGGATGACCGTGTCAGAACCCGTGAGGTCGGGTCAGGGATCGGAGAATGAGGTACCACCGCCACTACCACCCCCGACTTTTGGAGTTAAAGAGCAGGATCAGACGGGAGGTGAGGCAGTATCACAAGCTGTGTTGCGAGTCCTTGAAATGGTGGCTGGGGCAAGTGGAGGTATGGGAGCTCAGAAATCTAATACCCGAGCGACTTCGATCCAACGGGGCTGAGGTATTCCGGAGAGTATCGGGTGTGGCACCCAGTGCGACAGAATACTGGTTGGAATCGACTGAGAGGATCATGGATGATCTTGATCTGATGAATGAGGAGAAGCTGAAAGGAGCTGTGTCGCTTCTAAAGGATGAGTCATATCAGTGGTGGCTCACGGTTCGAGATGGTGCTACGGTAGATTACCTTACTTGGGAGTATTTCAAAGCTGCTTATCAGAAGAAGTATGTGGGTACAAGCTACATTGATGCTTAGAGGAAAGCCTTTCTGGGGTTGGTACAAGTATGAAGCGAAATTCTTGAGGCTGAGTCGCTATGCTCGGGAAATTGTGTCAATAGAGCATGAACGTTGTGTCCGCTTTGAAGACGGACTGAGGGATGATTTAAGGTTGCTGATTGCTCCACAGCAGGAGCGTGAGTTTGCTGTCTTAGTGGAAAAGGCTAAGGTAGCCGAAGGGGTCAAGGAGTCCGTGAGACAAAACTATGATAGGAACAAGCAGAAAAGAGGCTTTGGGACGTCTGGATCGGGTAGTAATGCACAGAAAAGGGCTAGGCAGAGTGGGCTGAATCAGGCAGGAAGGCCCATGACTACTAATCGAGACCATTTCGATGTAATCACGTGGGAAATCACATTGGGGAGGTTATTGGACCGGTGAAAGGGATGCTTTGAATGTGGATCTTTGGATCACCGTAAGGGATTATCCTCAGAAGTTGGCAAAGAATCAGCAGGAGGGTCGAACTGCAGTGCTCGAGCTAGAATGTAGGACCACCACAGAGGGACCGTGGTAATGGTAGAGGAGGCAATGGTTCTAGTCGAGGTCGCGAAACTCCGGGCAGAGGTGCAAGCAACACAGAGGAAAGGCAGCCTGGTTTAGTCTATGCAACAAGGCGTCGAGAGGAGGGTGACGGACCGGACGTCATAACCGGTACGTTCCTAATTTTTGGTCTTCCATATGTTGCATTAATTGATGTGGGTTCAACGCATTCATACGTTGCTAGTAGTGTGGTAGAGACCATGAACATAGACTTTGAGACTACTTCTAGGAGATGACATGAATTAGCCCTCTAGGTCACTCAAGAGCTGTAAACAAGCTATATAGGGATGTACCCTAGAACTCCAAGGGTAGTGTTTGTGGGCGATCGATGGAACCGCCATTTGGGGAGTTCGATCTAATTCTTGGAATGGACTGGTTGGTTAAGCATCGTGCAAGGTTGGATTATTGTTTGCTAAGCGCATGGTTCTAAAGATGGTGAGGGTGATGAAGTGGTCATGATAGGTAATAGAAGGGATTACCTATCCAATGTGGTATCTGCTTTGAAGGCGGAGAAGATGGTCAAGAAAGGGTGTGAGGCGTTTTTGGTTTGAATATGTGCCTTGGAGGCTAAGGAGTTAGTAGTTGAGAAGGTCCGAACGGTAGGGGAATTTGCTGATGTGTTTCCAGAAGAACTTTCGGGTCTGCCTCCAGATTGAGAAGTTGAATTCGGTATAGACTTGTTACCTTAACGGTGCTCGTGTCTATAGCACCCTCAAATGGCACCAAAAGAATTGGTGGAGTCAAGGCTCAAATTCAGGAACTCTTGGACCGAGGGTTTATTCGACCAAGTATATCTCCGTGGGGAGCACCTGTGTTGTTTGTCAAGAAGAAAGATGGGTCAATGCGGTTGTGTATCGATTACCGTCAGCTAAACAAGTTAACGATCAAAAATAGGTATCCGTTGCCTCGGATAGATGACTTGTTTGACCAACTGAAGGGTGCATCAGTTTTCTCGAAGATAGACCTTAGGTCGGGTTATCATCAACTTAAGGTGAAGGAGGGTGATGTTCACAAGACGGCGTTCCGTACTCGGTATGGGCATTACGAGTTTCTAGTGATGCCATTTGGGTTGACCAACGCACCTGCAGTGTTCATGGACTTAATGAATAGGGTGTTTCAGCAGTACTTTGATCAATTTGTCGTGGTGTTTATAGATGACATATTAGTTTATTCAAAGACGGAGGAGGAGCATAACATGCATTTGCGTATAGTTCTACAAGTACTGAGGGAGAAGCAGTTATATGCCAAATTCAAGAAATGCTAATTTTGGCTTAGGGAGGTGGCATTCTTAGGTCACGTGGTGTCGATGGAAGGATTAGAGTGGACCTCGCAAGGTTGAAGCGGTGTTGGAGTGGAAACGCCTAAGTCGATGGCAAAATTCAAAGTTTTACGGTCCAGCGGTACTATCGAGATTTTTGGAAGGGTTCTCTTTAATTGCATTTCCACTAACTAAGTTATTAAGAAAAAGAGTTCCATTTGTATGGTCAGAGAAACAGCACGAAAGTTTTGATAAGCTACGGTAGATTCGACTAAGCCCGCCTACGCATGACCTAAAGCGGGGAAGTTGTTCTGATTTCTTCGTGATGCGTCCCATACTGGGTTGGGATGTGTATTGATGCAGGAAGAGAAGGTAGTGGCCTATGCATCCCGTCAGCTAAGACCGTATGAGGTTAACTATCCAACTCACGACTTGGAATTAGCAGCAGTGGTCTTCGCGTTGAAGATATAGAGGCATTACTTGTATGGGGAAAAGTCGATAGTCTACACGGATCACAAAAGTTTGAGGTATCTTTTAACTTAGAAGGATTTAAACTTAAGGTAGCGACGGTGGATTGAGCTATTGAAGGACTACGACTGTTCAATTGAGTACCATCCGGGTAAAGCTAATGTGGTGGCTGACGCGTTAAGTCAGAAGGTCGTGGCAGACTTAAGGGCGATGTTTGCTCATTTGAGTCTATATGATGATGGAAGTCTTTTGGCGGAGCTGCAAGTTAAGTCGACTTGGATTGTGGAGATTAAGGAAAAATAATTAGTAGATGAAAGTTTGAATGCACGGAGATTGCAAGTTCAAAATGATGGTTTAGAAGGGTATAGCTTGTCCGATGATGGAGTATTATGCTTTCAAGGGTGAGCTTGTATGCCAAAAGATGTGGAATTGAGGCAGCGAATTCTTCAGGATGCACATAGCAGCCATACGCTATACATCCGTGGAGGTACCAAGATGTATGGAGATTTGCGGAGACAGCTTTGGTGGCACAGGTTGAAGCGAGGTGATCGAATTTGTGGGGAAGTGTCCGACATGTCGCAGTTAAGGTGAACATCGGTTGCCATCGGGTTTACTTCAACCAAAGAAGATCCCTCGGTGGAAATGGGAGAGGATCACGATGGATTTTGTCAATGAGCTACCCTTACGCCAAAGAAGAAGGACGCAGCTTTGGGTGATTGTGGACCGTCGACTAAATCACCACTTCATACCAGTAAGGGTGGCTTACTCACTTGAAGCTAGCTAAGTCAGTATGTGTCGGAAATAGTGAGGTTGCATGGTGTGTCGGTATCGATCATCTCGGATAGGGATCTCGATTACGTCAAGGTTCGGAAAGCGTTGCATCGGGCTTTGGGTACGATTGATTTCAAGATCTGACTTTCCATCCACACCGACGGCAAATGAAAGGGTCATCTGATTTTAGAAGATATGCTAAGAGGTTGTGTTCGGATTTCGGTGGTAGTTGGGAAGAGTACCTACCACTAGCGTAATTCGCTTATAACAATAGTTATCAGCGAGTATCCGAGATGGCACCGTATGAAGCATTGTATGGATGGAAATGCCGTACTCCTACGTGTTGGACAGAGTTGGGTGAACGACAAGTTTTGGGTCCATAATTGGTAACAGAAACCAAAGATAAAGTTAAGGTGATTCGGGCTCGTCTCAAGGAAGCATCAGATAGGCAGAAGTCTTATGCTGATCTTAAGCGCAAGGAGATGGAATATGCAGTAGGAGATAAAGTTTTTCTGAAAGTGTCGCCTTGGAAGAAGGTATTAAGGTTTGGGCAAAAAGGGAAGCTAAACCCAAGGTTCATTGGGCCATATATAGTAGTGAAGTGAGTGGGACCGGTAGCTTACCAGCTTGAGTTGCTGGCAGAGTTTAGCCAGATCCATGATGTCTTCCATGTCTTGATGCTGAGGCGCTATCGATCAAATCCCTCACACGTAGTGCCGATGCGAGAAATTGAGGTGAGTCTGGACTTGTCGTTCGAGGAGGAGCCAGTACAAATCCTGGATCGTGATGTCAAAGTTCTTCAAAGGAAGTCAGTGCCTTTGGTGAAGGTGTTATGGCGGAACCATGGTACGGAGGAGGCCACATGGGAACCCGAGGATGTGATGCAAGCAACAATACCCCAACTCTTCTCGATCCGTAATTTCGAGGTCAAATTCTTTTAAGGGGGTAGAATCAGAACACCCTAAATTAGGGGTTGTTTGAAAATTTAATTATTTGTTCCCATGTGTGTGTGTGCTTGAAGAAATAAATATTATGAATTATTTGGCATGTTCTAAAGGTCTAGAATTAAACCCAGCTAGGCCTGACTTAGGGTTAAAAATTTCTTTTAAGTACCTAAAAGGAGGAAGCTAGGAGATAGGGGTTAAGAATAAATTTGGGAGAAACATATCACGAATTAAGACAGAGAAGGTGGTAACCGAGCGCCTTAAAGAGTTGGAGGAGAGAATGAGCGCAGTCACGAGTTGAGTGGTGGAGGGGCGTTTATGTTTTATTTTAATGCGGTGATGGGCTTAAGTAGGAAGGCCTTAAAACTAATTGGTGAAGGTCCATGGCATGAAAGTCCAGTGGTTGGAGTGGCTTGGGGCGCCACTTAAGAGTTTAGAAGAGGCGTGTCTCGGGTTCGAGACACAAGGGACGCAAGGAGCATTTTATTTTGGGCTTTTTATGTTAGAAGAAAAAGGGCCAAGAAGAAGGTCTTATAAATAAATGAAAGGGTTAATTGACATGAAAGTCAATTGGGAGAGTTGGTCTGGCGCTTAAGGGAGGTCATGGCATGGGTCACGGGTTCGAACCCAAGAAGCAAAGAAATGGCATTTTTTATTTTTTATTTTACATGTTTGGGATGAATTATTTAAACCGCTTAATAACTTTAAAATGGTTACACAAGTTTCTTAAATTCAAATGTAAATGATTTTCTTTCGTACTATCCAAAAGCGTTGATGTAATTGATAACTACATGACTTAACTAATTTTAAATAACAAAGCTAAGTGTTGGTTTTATATACACCTCAAATGTTTGAAACAAAACTATATTCTTTTTACCATAAAATTTAAAGTAAATAAAAGGGTTTTCAACAAATGTTTTCTTCAGAACATACCGATTCTAGTAATGTTTGAATGGGTTTGGGGTGTTACATTTCATATATAACTCATTTATCAATTATCAAAAATGGCCCACTTATAAATTTTCACTTAAGGCCCATTTATCGATTATCACATGTGGCCCAAATTCTCAATTATCACATATGGCCCAATTTGTCAAATAACAAATATGGCCCAAATTTGCCAAATAACACATATAAGGCCCAAATTTACCAAATATCACATATGGCCCAATTTGCCAAATAACACATATGGCCCAAATTTTCCAAATAACACATATAAGGCCCAAATTTACCAAATATCACATATGGCCCAATTTATCACTTATTATCGTTTTAACCATTAAGGGTGATTTTTAAAAATTTCACGATCTTAATACCGATTTCGAGATTTTAACACTAAAGTGTCAATAATGCCATATTTTCTGATTTCACCAACTTTGCAATTCTTAATCCAACTTTAATCATTGTATAGTCATCTAACCCATGAGATATAGTGTGAGATAACACACCTGATTACGGTGAGAACTACACTCTCTCGCTCGTCGATATCTAAACACATATTACGAAAGATTAGAACACTAAAATTTAATATTAAACTATTCTAATATTGAGCGATCTAAATCTTACCCTCGAAATCTCGAATAACCACTATTTTCGATTTCTCTCCGATCAAAGGTTCAATACCCGAGTAAACAAAGTGGTTCTGAGTACGACGACTTTGAATAATTGATTTTCACGGATGAAGGTCCACAACCCGGTGGAAAATCTCAGATTCCCGAAACAGTCATTCTCTTAAACTTAGGGGGATTAATAGAACCACCCCTCTTCTGAGTACTATTCACTGCCCTTTTCGTCCCTATTTTGATTGTCTTCTGAGTACTATTCACTGCCCTTAAATTTACTTAAACCTCAAAATCACTTGATCCACTTCAATTAAATACTCCTTACTAGAATTTATTCTAATTCCGAATAGTTCTCAAGTCTTCTCAAGACTATTCTAAACATGAAAAATTTTACTATACACAAGTTAAGCACTAAAACATGCATCAAATAAATACTTCAAATTTTAGGATGTTACACAGTTCCCCGGAAACGGCACCAAAAACTTGATTGTGTGTCAGAGTCTTAAAAATTTATATAATGAATGATCTAGCCTAAACTAACTGTGACAACGACTTGAGGCAAGCGCACCTATCGAACAGTAGTATAGTTTAGTGGCAAGATCGGATTGTCAAATCGAAAGGAACCAAAAGTACTAATACTAACTTTCTTTTTTATTATTTAGCCTAAAAATTAAGAGAATTTTTGTTTAATCTAAAATTAAGTAACAACTAAGCTAAAGATGGGAAGACACAGAGAAGGAATTAGGCAAATACTTGTGGGAAAAACCAATTGATTAAGACGATACCCGAGGAAGAATCCACCTAGACTTCACTTGTTATCTAACTCGAACTGCACGATTTATTCACTTGACTTGATCCGTAGGATTCCTAATTTATATTAATACCCTCTTGAGGCTACTAACGTCTAACCCTAGGTTGATTAATTTAAATCCTTTCTAATTAAAACCCCTAGAATTGCATTAACTCGATCTATGGACTCCCATATTAGGTTTGACCCTAATCCCGCAGATTTTTGTCATCCTATCTCTAGGGTTGTGATCAACTCAGCTTAACTATGCTAGATCTACTCCTAAACAGGGTCTATTCTTCCTCTGCCTAAGAGCATAAATGCTTGAATCAATATCCTGAAATATCAAAGCAAGAATTAAGAACACATAGTTAAGAACAAATCAAGTATTTATCATACAGCTTAGAAAATAATAACAAGATTCATCTTAGGTCTCATCCCGCTCAAGTACCTAAAGGGTTTAGTTCATAATTATAAAAGAATACATCTTAGAAGAAAAGATAACACAAAACATAAGAAAACCCTAAAACTCCCTGAAGGAATTGAAGGAGAGATCCTCCGTCTTGAGTATGATTCTGACTTTTTGAGATGAATCAACTGGCTTTCTTCGAGTAAATTCCCACAATTCAGTCCCTCTGGCTTCACTCCTTGGCCTAGCTGAACGCCCCCTAAAGGATTGCCTCTAGGGTCTTTATATAGGCTTTTGGAATGACTTTCTTTTCCTCTAAGTACCCTAAACTGAATAGAATTTAAACAGCTCACGTCAGGGACGCGCCTATGGCACACGCCCGTGTAAGTCGTGGTCCAGGCCATGGTCGGGTCTGTTAAGGAGCACGGTCATGTGGTCTTAGGCCTAGGCCGTGTCAATTTTGTGATATGGCCCATTTACTCCGTTTTAGGCCAATTTCTCATTCTTTTCATCCTCTGGTGCTCTCCTGAGTATAAGACATGAAAACAAAGGATTAAGAGCACCTATTTCCATAATTAAAAGGATAAATCATCCAAAAAAATGTTTAATGTGGAATTAAAATATGTTCAAATTACGATTTATCAAATACCCCCACACTTAAGCTTTTGCTTATCCTCAAGCAAAATTCTCAACTCACAATTAAAACGAACTTCCTCAATTCATAATATTCATCAATAGTGCCTCATCATAATTCATGGATAATTTACACATGGATAATTTAACTCAAAGAATCCTAACGATTCAGACAATCAAAGTTATAGTTTTTAGCACGAAAAACATAGGTGTTTCCCCTTATCTAAATAATTACTTTTAATTCAAAATCGAAAAGAGTTGACATCCTCATTAATGATTCACTCAAATCACTCGAAGTGTTTAAGGTTCAAAATTAAGCACTCATCAGTCAAACATGAAAAGTTAATCCCATAGGCTTGCCTGAAAATCAAATTTCCACCACTATAAAAAGAGATGATACACAAATCAAAAGATCTTTAAAAAGAGTTGTAACGTGGCTTAAGTTAACGGTATGGATAAAGGCTGAATTAAAGGGTTAGATTCGAGATTGAATTGATAAATTACCTAACTAGAAAAATGAACTAATCCTAAATAATTACATCAATTGAAAACTTAAAACTAATAATACGAGCTTCTTCTTCCAAGATGTTGAATTTAAACGTATAAACTCTCTTAATCACAGAACTAATAATAAATATACTTTGATTTTTTTAAAGAACAAATCAAGTAATTACAGAAATATAATAAAAATTCAACTTCATGAAATAAAATAATTAGGCAACCGATCAAATCAACTCTTGATAGAACGGTAGTCAAAAGGAATGGTGATAACAAATACAAGATGGGTTTTGACTTAATATTAGTGGGTGAATCAATAAAAGGGTTGTTAGGATCAATGGGGTTTACTAGGGTTAATTGTGAAGGTAGAATTTTAGTGTAGTAAGTGCGTTAAATCCTAAGTGCCTTTATCATCTCTGTATATCAAATCAATGATGTGGTCTTGACATGTATAATCGAAGCAAGTTCTAGAATAACAAATCAATGTTGACACACTCATAATCAAAAAAATGTGAACTCGAAAAGAATATATGCTCTAAAAGGTTCAAAATATCACAAAAATTATGGTTTTTTGACAACAACCTTGTAGATTTCAAATTTCAAGGTAATAATTAGATTTAGGTAGACAACCTAACAAAATTTTTAATTTTTGAAAATAGACTCATCATGCTTGATTCTCTAGTATCTTAAAGTTTAAATTATCATTGTATAATTATCAATGACTTATTCCAAAACATATCAATAAAAATCATAAATCAACATGAACTTCATTCTAATTCATGATATGAGAAGATTACTTAAGACAAGATATCATTCAGGGATTTGAGAATAATGAAAAAAGTTAGGAACTTTTCTAAATAATTTTCACCCCCACACTTAAGATGTACATTGCCCTCAATGTACAAAGATAGATAATAATCTCATATTAAGAAAATCAGAAGAGAGGGAGAAAAGTGAAACTTTCTGAATTTCAGACGGATCCTTGAGAATGAAACTTGTAGGTATGGAGTAGAGGAAATGCTTGATGAACTAAGCAAAAGTGAAGGTATGTGAAAATATTTGAGTTCCTTAGTAGCTCATTGAACCTTTTAGAACTGCAGAGTCATTAGTAACTTTTAGGGGGTTTTGTCATTATATTTACTCGAAGATTAGACAATCAAAGATAAAAGAAGTTTGACTTTTACTAATAAAAGTTTTGCACAAAATAAAAGGTAAATGTGTGAACTAGCAGATTATAATAAAAAGGTACATCAAAATCAAATAAAAGCAAAATCAAAAATAAAAATAAAAAGAAAGAAAGATAGAGCTAAAAATAAAAAGGACTCAAAAGTCCTCATCATTGGTTGGATCGCGAGGTGGTGGAGGTGGCGATATGTGAAAGTGATGGCAAATCTGCTGAAGAGTCGCCTCAATGCCATCGAATCGTCAAACAGCGTCATTGAATTGTTGAGTACAGTAATGCTCGAACTGAGTAAGACGTGCAGAGATGTCTAAAAGTGATGCAGCCGCATGAACTGGTCGATGGCTCGATTGTGGTTCCTCATGTGGGTGTGGGACATTGTTAGTAATGTCCTCAGGATCCTCCTCTGTGGGCATGTTGGGCCACTCGGCCATTTTACACGCCTGTGTATTGTCTCATTCACTTCTCCCACGCTCGTGTTCGTAAGTCAGTGTTGTCCACGGCCTTAGAGCACGGGCATTTTTAACGCCCGTGTCCTTTACTCAGTGTTGGCTATCGTTATGGGGCACGGGCGTTTTGCATGCCCGTGTCATTTTCTCAGTTTCGACCACGGCCTAATCGCACAGCTGTGGTGTTTTGTTGTAGCCCGTATTTTGGGGATTTTTTTCATCCTTGATCTGCACGGCCTCCGCCATGTCGATGTGCTTGTTCGTGGTATCTACACGACCATGGCTACGCTCGTGTGCAGGGCCGTGTGGTAGGGAAACTTACGCTTTATTAAATTGGTTAATTTGTAGTTAAGTACTAAAAATCAAAAATATGTTATTAGTTAGTGCTCGGGTTGCCTCCCGAGAAGCTCTCGTTTAAAGTCTTCAGCTAGACTTACCCTATTTTCATTTGTAAATGAAGGTTCACGGAGCCGAAGCTCCTCTCTCATATCCTTAAAATCTGTACCATTATAAATTTTTAGTAGCTAACCATTTACCTTGAATGTGCCACGTGTTGGATGAGTTACCTCTATTGTGCCGTAGGGAAAAATAGTTTTGATTATGAATGGACCAACCATCTTGATTTCAGCTTCCTAGGAAACAATTTTAGCATTGAATTGTATAGTAGAACTAAATCGCCTACTTTGAATTATTTTAGTTATTTTAAATGAGCATCATGGCATCGCTTTGTCGCCTCCTTATAGAGTCGTGAGTTCTTATAGGCGTTAGCTCACCATTTATCAAGCTCGTTCAACTGCATCATCCTTTTCTCACCTGCAGTTTTAAGATCGTAATTTAAAAATTTTATAGCCCAACAAGCTTTGTGCTCTAACTCAAATGGTAGATGACAACTTTTTCCGCAGACAAGTTTGTATGGGGATGTTCTTATGGGAGTTTTAAAAATTATTATATAGGCCCATAAAGCATCGTCTACTTTTAATGCCCAATCTTTTCTGTTTGATTCTACTATTTTCTCTAAAATACGCTTAAGTTCTCGATTTGCTAATTCCACTTGTCCGCTGGTTTGAGGATGATAAGGGGTAGCTGTCCTGTGGTGTACTCCATATTTCTTTAAGACTCTATCAAATTGAGTATTGCAAAAGTGAGTACCCCTATCACAAATAATTGCTCTGGGTGTTCCAAATCGAGAGAAGAGTTTCTTAAGAAACCTTACTACTACTCTAGCATTGTTAGTAGGTAAAGCTTGAGCTTCCACCCATTTTGACATATAATCTACTGCTACTAAGATGTATTTATTTCCAAATGAACTAGGAAATGGACCCATAAAGTTAATACTCTATACATCGAATATTGCACATGATAGCATATATGTTTGAGGCATTTCATTGCGTTTAGAGATATAACCTATTCTCTGGCATTTATCACATGAAGCAACATACTTGTTGGCATCTTTAAATAGAGTAGGCCAATAAAAACCTGATTCGAGTGTTTTGTGTGCTGTCTTAATCCCACTGTAATGTCCTCTTGAAGGTCCTGAATGGCAATTTTCTAGGATTTTGCTTGCTTTTGCTTTTGTAACACATCTCCGAATTACTTGATCTGCACATATACGGAAAAGAAAAGGATCCTCCCGAAAATAGTTTTTCGCATCAGCAAAGAACCCATCTTTTGATAATGTGTTAACCTTTTTGGTAAGATGTTAGCAGTTAAGTAATTTACAATATCTGCAAACCAAGGTACATCGGAGTCGATTATAGAAAAGAGTTGTTCTTTAGAAAACAAGTCGTTTATCTCACTCTCATCGAGTTCTTTGTTATATGGGTTTTCAAGCCTAGAAAGATGATCTGCCACAAGATTTTTAGCTCCTTTCTTATCTTGAATTTCAAAAATCAAATTCCTGTAAGAGTAAAATCCATCTTATAAGTCGAGGTTTGCACCAGATTTAGTTAAAAGATAGCGAAGAGCAGAATGGTCAGTGTAAACGCCAACTTTAGATAGTATCAAGTATTGTCTAAATTTATCAAATGCAAAAACCACAGCTAGCAATTATTTTTCTGTGGTGGTGTAATTTTCTTGTGTGGCTGTTAATGTCTTGCTAGTGTGATAAATTGATTGAAAGTGACTGTCTTTTCGCTGTCCCAAAACTGCACCTACTGCAAAATCACTCGCATCACAAATTAGTTCAAAAGGTAAATTCCAATCAGGTGCAATTATAATTGGGGCATTTATTAATTTATCTTTGAGGATATTAAATGCATCTAAACATTCCTGATCAAAATTAAAAGGTACATCTTTTTCTAGTAATTTTGTTAAACGCTTAGCTATTTTAGAAAAATCTTTAATAAATCTTCTATAAAATCCAGCATGTCCTAAAAAGCTTCTAATAGCCTTAACTGAACTGGGAGGAGGTAATATTTCTATGGTTTCAACCTTTGCTTTATCTAGCTCAATCCCTTTACTAGAAATTTTATGTCCTAACACAATCCCTTCTCGAACCATAAAATGACACTTTTCCTAATTAAGCACAAGGTTCGTTTCCTCACATCTCATTAGAACTCCTTTTAAATTTTTAAGGCAAAGATGGAAAGAATTACCAAATACCGAAAAGCCGTCCATAAATACCTCCAAAATATCTTCCACGAGCTCATCAAAGATGGCTAGCGTGCAGCACTGAAAAGTAGCAGGAGCATTACATAATCCAAATGGCATTCTACGATAAGAAAACGTACCATATGGGTATGTAAATGTTTTCTTTTCTTGATCCTCAAGAGCTTTTGGGATTTGCAAGTAGCCAGATAGCCCGTCTAGAAAGCAGTAGTAAATATGCCTGGATAATCTTTCTAACATCTAGTCAATAAATGGTAGAGGGAAGTGATCTTTTCTTGTAGCATCGTTCAACTTCCTATAGTCAATGCAAACTCTCCATCCTATGACTGTTCTTGTAGGAATCAATTCATTCTTTTCGTTGGCTACGACAGTCATGCCTCCTTTCTTTTGAACAACTGCATGTGGCTTACCCAATCTTGTCGTAAATAGGATAAATAATTCCAGGATCTAGAAGTTTAATTACTCAGCCTTAACAACTTCCTTCATGTTGGGATTCAACCGTCTTTGAGGTTGCACACATGGTTTATATTCATCTTCCATTAAGATTTTATGGGTGCAAAACGATGGGCTTATTCCTTTAATGTCAGAAATTTTCTAAGATATGGCTCTTTTATGTTCCCTTAGTACCTGTAGCAACTAGTCTTTCTCTTTGGGTTCCAGTTTTGAACAGATAATTACTGGTAGCGTGGAATTATCCCCGAGGAATGCATATTCTAAGTGTTTTGGCAGCTGTTTTAATTCTAATTTGGGTGGCTCATCAATAGAGAGTTTTTGTTTTAATTCGTAGTTTAATTCAATGCCTTCTTCTTTCTTTTGTCTAGAGGAATATGTATTAGAATTCAATTCATCGGTGTCGTCTTCTACACCCTTATTTTGGGTAAGACACAGTTCCATCGTGTCTCCATGTATGATTTCCTACAAAGAATCTTGAATAATACGATCAATGGCATCAATAAAATAATAGGAATCATCTTGTTCTCTAGAATATCACATAGCATCGTAAATTTGAAAAATAATTTCTTCGTCTCCTACCCTTAGCGCAAGTTTACCATCACCTACATCAATAATAGGCACCTCAACGTCCTCATCCATGTCAAGTACAACAAAATCGATAAGGAATTTAAATTTATCAATTTTTTCCTGAATATCTTCGATAATTCCCCTAGGATATTTAACATATCTGTCAGCTAACTGAATACTCAACCTAGTGGGTTTAGGTTCCCCGAGACCAAGCTGTTTAAACATTTTATAAGGCATTAATTAATACCGAACCTAGATCAGCTAGTGCTTTCTCTATGTTTAAACTACCAATTAAACAGGGAATAGTGAAACTTTCTGGATCTTTCAATTTGGTCGTTGTAGTATAGTGGTGAGTATTCCCACCTGTCATGTGGGCGACTCGGGTTCGATGCCCATCAACGGCGCCAAAAACTTATCGTGTGACAGAGTATTAAAAATTTATATAATGAATGATCTAGCCTAAAACTAAATGTGACAACGACTTGAGGCAAGCGCACCTATCAAACAGTAGTATAGTTTAGTGGCAAGACCGGATTGTCAAACCGAAAGGAAGCAAAAGTACTAATACTAACTTTCTTTTTTATTATGTAGCCTAAAAATTAAGAGAATTTTTGTTTAATCTAAAATTAACTAACAGCTAAGCTAAAGATGGGAAGACACAGAGAATGAATTAGGCAAATACTTGTGGGAAAAACCAATTGATTAAGACGATACCTGAGGAAGAATCCACCTAGACTTCACTTGTTAGTAACTCTGAACCAGATGATTTATTCACTTAACTTGATCCGTAGGATTCCCTAATTTCTATTAATACCTCTTTCGAGGCTACTAACGTCTAACCCTAGGTTGATTAATTGAAGTCTCTTTCTAATTAAAAACCCCTAGAATTGCATTAGCTCGATCTATGGACTCCCATATTAGGTTTGACCCTAATCTCGCAGCTTTTCATCATCTTATCTCTAGGGTTGCAATCAACTCCGCTTAACTATGCTAGATCTACTCCTAAACAGGGTCTATTCCTCATCTGTCTAAGAGCATAAATGCTTGAATCAATATCCTGAAATATCAAAGCAAGAATTAAGAACACATAGTTAAGAACAAATCAAGTATTTATCATACAACTCAGAAAATAATAACAAGATTCATCTTAGGTTTCATCCCCTCAAGTATCTGAAGGGTTTAGTTCATAATTATAAAAGAATACATCTTAGAAGAAAAGATAACACAAAACATAAGAAAACCTTAAAACCCCCTGAAGGAATTGAAGGGGAGATCCTCCGTCTTGAGTATGATTCCGGCTTTTTGAGATGAATCAACTGGCTTTCTTCGAGTAAATTCCCACAATTCAGTCCCTCTAGCTTGGCTCCTTGGCCTAGCTGAATGCCCCCTAAAGGTTGGCCTCAAAGGTCTTTATATAGGCTTTTGGAATGGCTTTCTTTGCCTCTAAGTACCCTAAACTGAATAGAATTTAAACAGCTCATGTCAGGGACATGCCCATGGCGCACGCTCGTGTAAGTCGTGGTCCAGGCCGTGGTCGGGTCTATTATGGAGGCACGGCCGTGTGGTCTTGGGCTCAGGCCATGTCGATTTCATGATATGGCCCATTTACTCTGTTTTAGGCCTGTTTCTCATTCTTTTCATCCTCCGATGCTCTCCTGAGTATAAGACATGAAAAATTAAGAGCACCTATTTCCATAATTAAAAGGATAAATCATCCAAAAACATGCTAAATGTGGGATTTAAATATGTTCAAATTACGATTTATCATGCATTATCTTCCACTTTATCAAGAAATTCGTTCTCCATGACAAGCATTCTAATTTAGTAATCGAACATGAATCGACACTCTTTCAAATATGAAATGACATGCAAACATAGCAAAAACACAATAAGTCAGTACAATATACAAAAAACAAAACTCAAAGCAACTGAAAGAGAATCAAGCACCTATCTGGGTAACCACTATGGTTTGGCACAGTGCTACCTAGGGTGTGCTCCTAGGGTCTTCTACATGCGGTTTGGTTCCAAGTTGAGGTACCCAAACCAGCAGATTCCTCGATCCTCACCCATTATAGGCTTATACGGACTGAGTTCAGTTCAGGGGAATAGATTTCCCTATGGTTGCATGGAGATGAAAATCTTACAAAAACATAGGTACGGATGTATCCCGAAAGTGATCCACTATCTTGCACGTAGGTGAAAACCTCACGAAGGAGTAACTTCTCACTCCCACTTAAAAGAGGTGAGACTAAACGGTCCTTTTCCAATATGATGCGAAAATATTCTACGAGACTCAAACCACAGCAATCATATGAACTAACACAAACAAATGCAATAAAATGATCGTAATTTTTAAAATTCGATTTTCAATTTTATGGCTTGACTCTCTTATTGGTCCCTAGTGGAGTCGCCAAGCTGTCAAAACCACTTTTTTTTTAAAAAAAAATAGGGTCAACTTTAAAAATGAAAATGGAGTCGCCACCAATCATTTTGAGTTGTGATCGGATCACCTTGAGATTGATCATTAAAACATTTTGATTTATTAAAACAATGACTTTGGCATACAAAATTTGAGAAAATGGGTTCGGGAGTCAGTTACGCACGAGGAAGGATTAGCACCCTCGTAACGCCCAAAATTGGTACCTAATTGATTAATTTTTGTCTTAATGTCGAAAAATTGAAAAGATTTTAAAATACGATCCTCTTTATTGAAAAAAAACTTGAGTAAATTAAATTGGATGCTAAGACTCGCTTATTTCAACGAAGTAAAATATCATGCCCAGTGAGTTAGGATACGACAATTCAAATCCTCGAAACTAAGCTTGTCTTTTGACTTTTAAAACTCATGCATTTAAATTCAAGAAGGATATTCGATTATTTGGGTCAAATGAAAAATCGGAACCTAGTAAGTTAGGGCACAATTTCTCAAAATTCCAAATCTGAATCTGAAGCACCCCAAACCCTACCACAAGCCCCGACCGGATCTCGCATGCTTCTAAGAAAACCATTCAATCTTATTTGTTACTTTGCTAAAAATTTTTGTGTTTTGAAAATAGTTGACTTGGGTTGGGCTCAATTTTAAAACCCATGTCGATTAGGTGTTAAAACAATTTGTTATTTATACTTAAGAAAAATTTACTTTTAACTTTGAATTATCAAAATCGTGTCATACTTAGATAATTAAATTTGCATGCATAAACAGTTCATACTATAGGCTTATTACATCAAAATAAAACCCAAAATAAAATTTAAAGTACTTAAATAACATAAAATGTCCAACTAATAAAATTTGTCTTGGCATGGTCACCACTAAGCTCCCCGCCAATCCGTCCATCATCCGATCATCACCTGAAAAATATTCCCACAACGGGGTGAGTCAAACAGACTCAATGTGTACAATCAACACTAAGTCTCAACAGTTATGGCATATCAAATCATACATGTTCATATAGCATAAAATGATGCAATCTCGAACCTAAGCCTATATAACCATCCGCTACACATCACCCGTACCAACCGTCACACCGTGGGGACTACTAAGTCAACCCTCCATCCCCTACACACCATCGAAGGCAATCACTGTAGTCGACGTGCTTATCGCCCTTATAAAATCCGTGGCATAGCCACCATATATATATATTCGTGACATAAGTCACCACTTTCATATATTGTGACATAAGTCACCACTTTCATATATTGTGACATAAGTCACCACATTTAGATATTGGGGTATTAAACCACCAATTCACTTCCCCTTTACATATCACCCATATGCCCATGTCATACAAAACATGCAAACATGCTTTATTTCACATTCTTATCACTATTAACACATGTGCCTTAATAGATCATAACCTACCATAGTAGGAGTGGGAAGACGTACCTGAGTACTTCGTACCATCGCATGGTAACTTAGCCATATTTTTCACATTTTTCTTATCACATGCATTAAATTATAGCCGTAATCTATTAAGGTTTAGTGTGGGGTACACACCTAATTCACTTAGTGAGTTCACTCCAAATCCTGAAAACCCGATCTACTGATTTAGATCTTAAGTTCCTACATTTTGGTCAATCACTTAATGTTTAGAAAAAGTCTATTCGGCTAACTATCCAAATCCATAACCAAAAACTTACCTTGCTTGCCGATTTGAGTACTTCTCAAATCCCAAAATTTTGCTACGTTCCTTCTGGTAGTCGGCCAAGCACTAGATCACTTCACAGGTTACTTTCAGCTTTTAAAACAAAGTAAGAAATAGATCTATAACATTATCATAGCCTAGGCCGATTACACATATGTACTTACCTCATGATTTTAAATCCTGAAATCCTTGCATACCACTGTCGACTGCCCCTAATTAACCATGGTCAGCTTCGGCTAGCATCGTAATCAATATGACCGAATATAACCCCTCCTTACCTTGCGATTTCAATTACCACAGTTGATCCTTGCTTCCTTAATGATGTCAAGTTTCCTATAAACACATGTTAGATTTAATCTAACATTAAAACTTAATAGAATGGCCTAAGGCCGAATCTTATATTCACCTACCTAGGATATTGAAATCCTGAAAATAGTCACTTGGCGTAGATCTTGAGATCCCGAATGATCTCCTCCTTGTAGTCGACAACTGCCGAGATCCAAAAAGACCCTTCAAGGTTTCGGCCAAAGAATTCTAAAGGGGTTAGATTCCTATATTTCGGCTAAAAGAGAGATTGAAAATCAAATAACAGTTGATCTTACCTTTAATACTATAGTCGACGACACCCTTGTTTACACCCACAAGAGTACTCGGCAATGGGTAGATGAAGGTAACTCAAGTTTCGGCTTTTGAAGAATCGAAAGAAGAAGAGAAAAGATCAATTTCGGCAATGGAGAAGAATAAGGTTTCAGCTACGCTTGCTTGAGTTTTTGGCTAGAACGAATAAAAGAAAAGAATAGACTTTGAGAGAGGTAAAGTGGAGATTCTGCTAGAAATAAATAAAAAAGAAAAATTTGGAGAGAAAATAACAAAAGAGACTAATTTTGCTTTGAACAATTTGGCACACACCCCTTAACACACTACAAAGCCGAAATTAATCACCAGGAGAGTCCCTTGGCCGGCCACTTAATCTCCTCCTATCTCATCCCTTGTTTTTCTCCTTATCACTTTATAAAAAATAAAATCACCATTTATCCTTACCTTAGCCGAAATTTTCAAGGGAATTTAAGCACATCTTAAACTCCTCTTAGAGACTCCCCATGCCGTCCATCTCTTCGTCATATTGCCTCAAAAATAAAAGCTTTATTTAGCTTCCCATGCGACTCGATCCTAGGCCCTTCCTCATAGTCCATGGCGTCATTTCTAGAGGCCCTAAATGGCGCCTCCAAGCCACTTTTCCAAGCCCGTTTGTGTGTCATAACTCCCCCATTTATTTTCTTAAGGCCTATCAGGCTTAACTCCCTCTTTTAGACTTAAAATTAAATAATTTCTAAGGCATTCACCTATACACTAAGGTTTACAAAATTCATAATACACATTCACAACACACACAGGCATGTGATTTTATACAATTTAGCAAAAATGGAAAAGCCATAATTCAGGATATTACAGTTCTACCCCCTTAAAATAATTTTGACCTCGAAATTACCTGGCTAAAATAGGTGGGGGTATTGCTGTCGCATTGCTTCTTCTGGTTCCCATGAAACTTCCTTCGATCCATGATTTCGCCACAACACCTTGACCAAAGGGACCAATTTCCTTCGTAGCACTTTCACATCTCGTTCCAGAATCTAAATCGGCTCTTCCTCATAAGACAGATCTAGTCTCAGCTCCGCCTCTTCAACCGGGACTACATGAGATGGATCTGATCGATATCGACGTAGCATGGAAACATGAAATACGTCATGCATCTGCTTCAATTCTGGTGGCAACTCCAACTGGTATGCCACTGGTCCAACTCGCTTCATTACTCGATAAGGTCCTATGAACCTTGGACTTAGCTTCCCTTTTTGACCAAATCTCATCACCTTCTTCGAAGGCGAAACTTTAAGGAACACTTGATCTCCCACATCAAATTCTATTTACTTCTGTTTGAGATCTGCGTACGACTTCTGCCTATCAGATGCCTCTTTTAATCGAGCTCGAATTACTCCTCAGATTCTGCCACAATTTTCGGACCCAAAATCTGACGTTCTCCCCATTCTGTCCAATATGTAGGAGTCTGACACTTCTAACCATACAGTGCTTCGTACGGTGCCATCCGAATACTTGCCTGATAGCTGTTATTGTATGTAAATTTCGCTAGAGGCAAATATTCTTCCCAACTTCCTCTGAAGTCTATCACACAGCCTCTTGGCATGTCCTCCAACACTTGTATTACTCATTCAGATTGACCGTCTGACTGTGGATGAAAGGCCGTACTGAAGTCCAATCTGGTGCCTAAAGCTTGATGTAGGGCTTTCCAAAACCGTGACGTGAACCTCGGATCCCTATCCGAGATAATTGACATCGGTACTCTGTGCAACCTCACAATCTCCGCTACATACAACATTGCTAACTTCTATAGGGAGTAGTCAACCCGCATTGGAATAAAATGTGCTGACTTTGTCAGTCGATCCACTATCACCCATACCGAGTCCTTTTTAATAGGCGTAAGGGGAAGCCCACTAACGAAGTCCATGGTAATTCTCTCCCACTTCCACTGCAGAATTTGTATTGGTTGAAGCAATCCTGATGGAACTTGGTGTTCAGCCTTAACTTGCTGACACGTTAAGCATTTGCCAACAAATTCAGTAACTTCCCTCTTCAGACCAGGCCACCAAAACTGTTCCCTTAAGTCTCTGTACATTTTACTACCTCCGGGATGCATAGCATAAAGGCTACTATGCGATTCCCAGAGAATTCTTTGCCTAAGCTCCTCGTCCTTCGGCATGCAGACTTTTCCCTTGAAACACAATACCTCCTCGTCATTAACACCATAACCCTCTAACTCTCCATTCTGCAGTTGTCGCAACTTAACACTTAGATCCTCATCCACCAACTGTCCCTCTTTCACTTCATTCAACCATGTCGGCTTAGCTTGCAGCTCTGCCAGCAGACTTCCATCGTCATACAGGCTCAGATGTGCAAACATTGCCCTCAGATCTGTCACTACCTTCTAACTTAGGGCATCCGCCACTACATTTTCCTTGCTCGGGTGATATTCTAAGGAACAATCGTAGTCCTTCAATAGTTCCACCCACCTTCGTTGTCTTAAGTTCAACTCCTTCTGAGTCAACAGGTACTTCTCTCCATATAGATAGTGCCTCCACACCTTAAGGGCAAAGACTACTGCCGCCAATTCCAAGTCGTGCATCGGGTAGTTAACCTCGTATGGCCTTAGTTGTCGAGACGCATAAGCAACTACTTTCCCATCTTGCATAAGGACACCTCCCAATCCTGTATGGGAAGCATCACAGTATACCACGAAATCCTTCCCTGCCTCCGGCTGAATCAGAACTAGAGCCTCGGTCAAGACCTTCTTAAGCTTCTCAAAGCTCTCCTATTGCTTATCAGTCCATATGAATGGTACTTCCTTCCTTAATAACTTTGTCAAAGGCGCGGCTATCGACGAGAACCCTTCCACAAACCTTCTATAATAGCCTGCCAATCCTAAGAAACTCTAAACTTTTGCCACTGACTTAGGGGGTTACCAATCCAGAACTGCCTCAATCTTTCGAGGATCCACCCTTATTCCTTCAGCAGATACCACATGTCCTAAAAATGTAACCTCCTTAAGCCAAAATTCACACTTGCTGAATTTGGCATAGAGCTTCTTCTCCCTCAACACTTGCAGCACTATCCGGAGATGCTCATCATGCTCCTCTTCAAATTTGGAATACACCAAAATATCATCTATGAATACAACAAAGAACCAGTCCAGATAGGGTTGGAAAACCCGATTCATCATGTTCATAAATGCGGATGGGGCATTTGTCAAACTGAATGGCATTACTACGAATTCAAAATGCCCATACCTTATCCGGAAAGTCATCTTATGGATATCCACTTCCTTCACCTTAAAATGATGATATCCAGACCTCAGTTCTATCTTTGAGAAAATCGCGGCCCCCTTAAGCTGATCGAACAAGTCGTCAATCCTTGGCAAAGGGTACTTGTTCTTGATGGTCAGCTTATTCAACTGACGATAATCTATGCACATGCGCATAGTTCCGTCCTTCTTCTTCACAAATAAGACCGGTGCTCTCCATGGAGACACACTGGGTCGAATAAACCCACGGTCTAGCAACTCTTGAATTTGAGCCTTGAGCTCAACCAACTCCTTTGGTGCCATTCTGTATGGGGTAATGGACACAGGAGCTGTACCCGGCAGCAAGTCAATGCCAAACTCCACCTCCCTATCTGGGGGTATTACGGGTAATTCCTCTAGAAAGACATCCACAAACTCCCTTACAGTTCTAACTTTACTAACTCCCCCTTCGTTTGTATCTAAAGCACAAATGAAGGCCAAAAATGCCTTACACCCCTTTCGAACCACTTTATCCGCCTTTAACGCCGAAACTACGTTAGACAAGTAGTTCCTCCTTTCGCCTATCATAACCATCATCTCATCCTCTATGGTCCTTAACTCCATTCGTTTGGCTGTACAATCCAATATAGCCCGATGCTCTACTAGCCAATCCATTCCAAGTATAAGATCGAATTCCCCAAAGGGTAATTCCATTAAGTCAGCAGGGAATACTACTCCCTGAAGCTCTAAAGGCACACTCCGAAATATCTTGTTTACTACTACAGTTTGACCTAGTGGGCTTACTACAGTCATCTCCCTATTAGAGAGTTCAGAGGCTATCCCTAGAGTTTCAACTACTCTACATGCAACATAAGAATGGGTAGAGCCTACATCAATCAAAGCCACATAAGGTTTGCCAGATATAAGAAACGTACCGGTTATGACGTCGGGTGCGTCACTATCCTCCCTATGGCGAACTGTAAACACCAAGCCCGACTGTCTTGCCTCTGTATTACCAAACCTCTGCCAGGTGCTCCATGTCCTCTTTCAGCACCGTTTCCTCTACCATTCGGACCACACCCTCGCTGAGGCTATTGTACGTGTAACATCCTGAAAATGGGCCTACACATTTTTGATTTAATTATACGAAATGGCATGTCTTATGTATTATGAATGTACGACGAACATTTTTTGGAAACTTGGAAATGTTAAGTTTAAAAGAGGAAAGTAAACATTTTTGGAAACTTGGAAATGTTAAGTTTAAAAGAGGAAAGTGAACATTTTTGGAAACATGGAAATGTTAAGTTCAAAAGAGGAAAGTGAACATTTTGGAAACTTGGAAATGTAAGGAATTGTCCCAGAAATGTAAGGAAATGTCTTGTCTTGGAAATGTAGGGAAATGTCCTGGAAATGTAAGGAAATGTCCTGGAAATGTAAGGAAATGTTTTGTCTTGGAAATGTAGGGAAATGTCCTAGAAATGTAAGGAAATGATTTAGAAATGTTAAGTTAAAAGAAGGGAACTAAGACAAGGTGGCCTTAAGAAAATTAATAGAAGAAATTTGACACAAGAACGGGGTTGGAGAAGTGGCCAGGAGGCACCATTTAAAGCCCAATAAGTGACGCCACCTACATATACAATTGGGCTTGTGTTCGAGCCACAAGGAAAGCAAAAAGAAGTTTTATTTTTTGCTACAAGATAGGTATGTAACAACCCAAACCCGGCCCAAACACTATGGTCGAATCTGGATCGTTACGAGGAAAAACCTTTTCGAAACCATTTCTAAACCCATTAAGCTTTGTTGAAAAACTTTTCGGATTGGATTATCTTGATAAAATCATACTTAGTGTTTATTTTAAAAAAATATTTAAGTCAAGTTATGAAACAAATTTCAATCGTGTCTGATGGCATTTTAAAATATTTTCGTGTTTAATTAGAAAGCGTGTAATCTAAATTCAACAATAATAATATCCGAGTTTAAAATAATATCCAACATAAGAAAATAAAAAAAATAAAGTATCAAGAGGCCTTATTACATCCAAATAAAATAAACCCAAAGTAAAATTATTAAACTGAAATTAAAGTCATTTAAATTTAATTCCACCGCATGGCCACCTCGAGTCAACCCGGCTCCACATCCGCGATCTAAGTGTCACTGAAAAATATAAAGGAGAGGTGAGTCACCAAGACTCAAGATGTAACCCTTCCCCATTTTAAAGCATTTTCATACACATCAAATAACAATTAATATGCGTAATAATGTGTACCCAACCTAGCCAACCATACGCCATTGTCTACCCCTTGTGGTACCAAACCACTGGTGGTGCTAAACCACTGGTGACATATAGTCACAATGTGTTACCAAAACACTTTGTGTCCAGAGACACAAATCGGGTGATGGGGCCAACCCATCGTGTGATACCAAATCACCGGCAGATGATCCCATATCTCAAGTGGGGCCAACCCACGGTGGTGTTAACCACGTGGATAAGTCGCTATTGAGGTACCAAACCTCCGAGGTACCAAACCTCTGGTGACCGTAGTCACAAGCAGTGTTACCAAAACATCGGTGCCCGTCGGCACATTATCACCGCCTCCACTCATCAACCCATATCACAACCATAACAGAGTTTATACATTTATCATATGTATTAAAATAAAACATGCTTCCCAAAAGCATCACAATAATCTCATATAAACAGAGACTTACCGAGGTTCTCGCATGTACCATTTAAGGTACCAAATCCATATCTACATCAAGCAGATTTACAAACAACAAATATTTATCACACATATTAACTGCTATAAGTGTGTATGTACAAGCCTGATATCGATGGTAGTCCTAAATCCTGAAAGAAAGCATTGGTCACCACAGATCCACTTGTCCTATATTCGGCCAAATCCATGGATTAGTCTTATGGCCTATTCGGCCTAATTAACTTATTTGGGAGGGGTTCCTTGTGAACCCGAGATCTTCTATAACACTCTTTGCTATTATCTATCGTACTTGATACTCGAATCTACTTGTCAGCCATCATTGATTAGCAAGTAAACCAATAACCTTCGGCTTTTAATCGAATTGCTAGAATAAGGAGATTGATCTTACCACCACTTATCGAAATTGAACACTAGAGATTAGGCTGAGTCATTGCTTTACTTCCCCGAATACCTATAAGAAATCGGTTACTAACCGTTTAGAAGCCATTGAAATCGGCACCTCTCCTGTAAAAGAAATCGATGTAAAAGAAAGAAAAGGGAAGATGGACATTCGCCAAGATCACTTACCACCTTATGAACCGATTGAAGGAGAGTCTAGAGGAGATTATTCACCTTGCTATTCGCCAAGTCTTGGAATATGAAGAGGGAAATTGACTATCGAAAAGGAAAAAGGAAAGGAAGACAAATGAAGAAATTGGTACTTCCAATGGTATATTCGCCGAGAGAGTTAATAGGAAGGAAAGAAGTTTCGACTAAAGAGCTTGAGAGAATGGTGAAAACGCAAGAGCAAAAGAGGGCTAGGGAATTCGGCACTTAGCAAAAATTCAAGAAAAGAAAAACAAGGAGATCAACTCATGTATTTATAGCCACCAAGCACCCTTGCTGTCCACCCTTTCTAATTAATTCAAATAAATTTTGAATTAATCCCAATAATCCTTTGATAATCCAACTAATATCCAATAATTCTTTTAATCTAATAATCCCTCAATTATCCTACATTTATCACATTATCAAAATGATAGTAATATCCTTAATTTATCTTCTTAATATTAAGGAATTAAAAACCAATTAAAATGCTCACAATATCTTATTTTCCAAGTAAAAATCTAATTAATAATCCCTTTATAAATAATAATAATATCCTCATTATTATCTCTATTATCTAAATAGATAATAAGAAGAATTAAGGAGAAAAAATCTCTCTCCCTTGTGCCGTCCAAATAAAGAACAAAAAGAGGGATTTCCGCGACTCGAACACAAGCTCTCCCTTGCTCCTTGGTGGCGTCACATGTAGCTCTTAAGTGGGCTTACTTTGCCACTTAGTCTAGGCTCATTTTATGTCCAAATTATCCCCATTTATTCTTATAACACCCTCCTGCTAAGGCTCCCTACCTTAAAAGTTAAAAACTAAAATTTCCTACCAAATCGAGCCAACACAAAGCCTTAAATTGATCATTATTATTCCATAAATAATGACACAGCAGTTCATACATAAGAAAAATAATTTATTTCCAAATAGCCCCGTTTTTGGGATGTTACGCTTCTACCCCTTAAAATAAATTTCAGTCCAAATTCCTTGATCAAAACAGTGGGGTATTGCTGCGCATCATCCTCCCCTGCTCCCACGTGGCCTCTTCCATACCGTGGTTCCGCCATAGTACTTTCACTAAGGGTACCGACTTCCCACGTAAAACCTTCACATCTCGATCCAAGATCTCGAATCGGTTCTTCTTGAAGATAAGTCCGCATCCACCTCGATCTCGCCATCGGCATAACGTGCGATGGGTCCGACCGATACTGCCTCAAAGATTGATACGTGAAAGACGTTATGTATCGACTCGATTCGCGGCAACTCTAGGCGATAAGCTACCGGTCCCACTCGCTTACAATCAGATATGGGTTATGAACCTTGGGCTCGGCTTCCTTTTCGCCCAAATCTCAACACCTTTTTCCAAGGCGACACCTTAAGAAAAACCTTGTCACCTACCTCATACTCCATCTCCTTGCGCTTCAAGTCAAGATAAGACTTACTCATCCGATGCTTCCTTAAGACGATCCCGAATCGCCTAACTTTGTCCTCGCCGCAACCAAATCTAGACCCAAGACTTGTCTTTCACCTAACTCCGTCCAACATGTAGGAGTACGGCATTTCGCCCATACAAATGGAACACCTTTTCTTAGCGACTTCGTTAATGGTGCTGCGATTAAAGAAAATCCTTCTGAATCTTCGATAGTACCCGATAAACCCAAAACTTCAGATTTCACCCATCGTTCTTGGTGGTTTCCAATCCAATCTTCGCTTCAATCTTGCGAGGATCTACTCTAATTCCTTCTGGCGATACCACATGACCTAAGAAAGCCACCTCCTTCAGCCAAAATTCGCACTTACTGAATTTGGCATATAACTGCTTCTCCCTCAATACTTGCAGAACTATCCGTAAATGCTTGTCATGTTCCTCTTCCGTCTTAGAATAGACCAATATGTCGTCTATGAATACCACGACGAATCGATCCAAGCACTGCTGAAATACTCTATTCATTAAATCCATGAATGCCGCCGGTGCATTGGTCAACCTAAATGGCATTACGAGGAACTCGTAGTGCCCATACCGAGTTCGAAATGCCGTCTTGTGAACATCCACTTCCTTCACCCTTAATTGATGATAACCCGACCTAAGGTCAATCTTTGAAAATACCGACGCACCCCTTAATTGGTCAAATAAGTCGTCAATCCGAGGCAACGGGTACTTGTTCTTGATTGTTAACTTGTTCAGCTGACGGTAGTCGATGCACATCCGCATCGAACCGCCCTTCTTCTTGACAAATAACACGGTGCTCCCACGTAGATATGCTTGGTCGAATAAATCCTCCGTCCAAGAGCTCACGAATTTGAGCCTTCACCCACCAATTCCTTCGGTGCCATTCGGTATAGTGCTATAGACACAAAGCCGCTCGGGTAGCAAGTCTATATCAATTCGACTTCCCGATCCGAGGCGGACTTAAGCTCTTCTAGGAACACATCAAGAAATTCCCCAACCGCTCGGACCCTTCCAACCATCGACTCCTTAGCTTCCAAAGCACGATTCGAACCAAATCGCCTTACAACCCTTCTTGACCATCTTTTCCGCCTTCAAGGCGAGACACCACATTGGATAGGTAATTCCTTCTATCACCTATCATAACCACTTCACCACCTTCACTGTCTTAAGAACCATGCGCTTAGCCGCGCAATCCAAATTCTTAGATACTTAACCAACCGGTCCATTCCAAGGATCAAATCGAACTCCCCAAATGGTAGTTCCATCGGATCGACAACGAAAACTACCCTTGGAGTTCTAGGGTACGCTCTATAAAGTTTGTCTACGACTCACAGAGTGTCCTAGAGGGCTTAATACCGCCATCTTCCCGTAAGTAATCTCGAGTCTAGGTCCATAGTTCCTACCACACTACTAGCAATGTATGAAAAGCGTTGAACCCACATCAATCAATGCAACATAAGGAAAACCAGAGATTAAAACATACCTGGGTTATGACATCCGTGCGTCACCCTCCTCGACGCCTAGTCAGCATAGACTAAGCCAGTCGCCTAGCCTCTGTGTTGCCCGAACCTCACCTCGAGTTCCACGACCTCGGTTAGGACTGTTGTTTCTCTGCCATTACCACGACCCTCCGTGGTCCCATATTTCTATCCTGCGTGCGATTACGCCCTCCGCTGATTTTTGGCTAGTTTCCGGGGACAATCTCTAACACGATGCTCCACCGACCCACACTCAAAACATCCTCTATCGCCGGTCGAACAACTTCCCCAATGGGTCTTTCCACAACGGTTACACTGAGTCGGCCTCTGGTTAGTAGTCATGGGCCTTGCTGCCTGATTTGGCCCACTTGGCCTAGCCTTTTTCTGGACATTACCACCTGACCCAGCTGGCCCAAATCCTCTCTTCTGATTATTCCTACTATAACTTTGCCTCACAGCCTCCTTGATCCCTTCGGCTACCTTAGCCTTTTCTACCAGAGATGAGAACTCACGAACTTGCTGCGGGGCAATCAGTAACCTCAAATCATCTCGAAGGCCGTCCTCAAAGCGGACGCAGCTACTCATGCTCGATGTACTCGATTCCTCCGCATACCTACTCACCTTAAAAACTCCACCTCATACTCGACCACGGACTTAGTTCCTTGTACTAGACCGGAAAAGCCTTCCTCTCAGCGTCGATGTAGTGGTGCCCACATACTTCTTCCGAAAAGCGATTTTAAAGTAGTCCCATGTGAGATCATCACCGTGGCTCCATCCCGAATCGTCACCACCACTGCACGCTTCATCCTTTAGAAGCGACACCGCCTTTCAACTTTTCCTCCTCGGTCGGTCAAGATCATCCATTATCCTTTACAGAGATTCCAGCCAATACTCTGCTTTGCCTTTGGCCACTCGACACACCCCGAAATACCTCAGCTCCATTAGCCCGGATTTTCTTGGGAATAGATTTTTGAGCTCCTAGATTTCCACCGGCCCAAGCCACAATCTCCAGAACTCGCAATACCGCTTGCGACCTTTGCCTCACCACCGGTCTCGATCCTCTCCTCACTCTAAAAGTAGGAGGTGGTGGTGGCGGTGGTACTTCATTTTCGAACCCCGTCCCGACCCTAACGAGTTACGACACGGTTATCCTACCCCTCTGCGTCCACGGTGTCCTCGTCCTCTAGAACTCATTCTATCTACTTGCGCTTTTAATGATTAAGAAAATTTTTATGCGTTAGCATTTGTTCCACTTTATTACTCATGAAGAAATTTTATGGATAAGGTTTAATCGAGAGATTCTTTCGAGCAAACAAGTTTTCAGCCTTCTATCCTAGTTCATACAAAGGAGTTCATGCATCCATTCCTTAATGCTTTCCATACCTATTCACTCCTGACATTTTGCCCATTTCTACCCTGCGGTATTTCCGTCATTTTCCTCTGTGGTATTTTCGTAATAAAAGAAATTTTAAAACTTTAGTAAAGTGGGTCGTTTTGAAATTCCCAAAACTGGAGGGTTTTTCTGAAAAAGTTGTAAAATTTTAAAGATACAACATCACTTTGAAACCAGGGGTATTTTGGTAATTTATCATTTGGGGCAATTTCATAATTTTAATAAGTCAGGGGTATTTTTAACAGTTGTAAAACTCTGAGGATTCCTTTTTCAAGTTTTTCTTTCCCGAAACGCTTTGCTTGCAAAAAGTTCAAAAGTCAAGGTTATTTTGGTAATTTTGTAGTTTAAGGACGTTTTCGTAATTTCCAAAACCAAAATATTTTGTTGATGATTTTCAAAACTAGGTGGTTGAATATTTGTGAAATAATTGAAATTTTGAGCAAAACCATTGAACTGATGTTTTATGAACCGAGGGTATTTTAGTAATTTTACCCTAAAGGGCATTTTGTAATTTTCCACAAATCAAGTTTTTCGAGGAAAACGTTGTAAAATGAAGTTCTCGATTTGAAAGAGTTATTGCGAAATTTTGAAAACATTAGGGTTCCCGTTGTTTCGTTCCTTTCAAAACATGGCTAATTCCTTTCGGGTTTTAGTCATTAGGTTTAACCTATGACCGAGCCTTCTTGGTCGGGTGAACCAAAGCTACGCACTGTAGGATTCGAGTGAAGAGGAGGTGAGTCACACGGATCGCTTAAATACCAAGCTCCCACTGAACCTTTCTAGACATGCGCACAGAGGTTGCCATACCACTGAGCCCTCTGAGTTAGGGTGAACCGAAGCTACGCACTAGGTAGGATACCTGCGAAGAGGAGGTGAGTCACGAGGACTGCTTAAATACCAAGCTCTTCGGATCCAATCCTAGACATGCGTCATGTGGATTACCACACCTAGCTCAATGGCTTAGCCATAGGTTGGTTTAGTTCCTTAAGTCTTATGTTCCGTTTGTGTTTGAGTAATCTAACCTTAGGGTCCAAGTCCTATAAGTCTATCTACGTTCCATGCTTCCTACCCTTCTATGAATATAATTCACCAAGAGGTTTAAAAGTACTTACAGGCGGATCGGTGTCAAGACTCGCCATCTTGCTTACAACCCAAAAACAATTCAAAAGGCCTACCAAAACATTTTTGGGCCTTGGGCCCCACAGTAGAAACTTTGAACTGGCTCGATACCAATTTTGTAACAACCCAAACTGACCCAAACACTATGGTCGAATCTGGATCGTTACGAGGAAAAACCTTTTGAAACCATTTCTAAACCCATTAAGCTTTGTTGAAAAACTTTTGGATTGGATTATCTTGATAAAATCATACTTAGTGTTTATTTTAAAAAAAATATTTAAGTCAAGTTATGAAACAAATTTCAACTGTGCCCGATGGCATTTTAAAATATTTTCGTGTTTAATTGGAAAACGTGTAATCTAAATTCAACAATAATAATATCCGAAGTTTAAAATAATATCCAACATAAGAAAATAAAAAAAATAAAGTATCAGGAGGCCTTATTACATCCAAATAAAATAAACCCAAAGTAAAATTATTAAACTGAAATTAAAGTCATTTAAATTTAATTCCACTGCATGGCCACCTCGAGTCAACCCGCTCCACATCCGCGATCTAAGTGTCACTGAAAAATATAAAGGAGAGGGTGAGTCACCAAGACTCAGATGTAACCCTTCCCCATTTTAAAGCATTTTCATACACATCAAATAACAATTAATATGCGTAATAATGTGTACCCAACCTAGCCAACCATACGCCATTGTCTACCCTGTTGTGGTACCAAACCACCGGTGGTGCCAAACCACCGGTGACATATAGTCACAATGTGTTACCAAAACATTGGTGTCCGTGACACAAATCGGGTGATGGGGCCAACCCATCGTGTGATACCAAATCACCGGGCAGGCGATCCCATATCTCAAGTGGGGCCAACCCACGGTGGTGTTAACCACGTGGATAAGTCGCTATTGAGGTACCAAACCTCCGGAGGTACCAAACCTCTGGTGACCGTAGTCACAGGTGTGTTACCAAAACATTGGTGCCCGCGGCACATTATCACCGCCTCCACTCATCAACCCATATCACAACCATAACAGAGTTTATACATTTATCGTATGTATTAAAATAAAACATGCTTCCCAAAAGCATCACAATAATCTCATATAAGCGAGAGACTTACCGAGGTTCTCGCTTGTACCATTTAAGGTACCAAATCCATATCTACATCAAGCGATTTACAAACAACAAATATTTATCACACATATTAATCGCTATAAGTGTGTATGTACACACGATATCGATGGTAGTCCTAAATCCAGAAAAGCGTTGGTCACCACAGATCCACTTGTCCTATATTCGCCAAATCCATGGATTAGTCTTATGGCCTATTCGGCCTAATTAACTTATTTGGGAGGGTTCCTTGTGAACCCTAGATCTTACCTAACACTCTTTGCTATTATCTACCGTACTTGATACTCGAATCGCTTTCAAATCCCATCATTGATTAGCAAGTAAACCAATAACCTTGACTTTTAATCGAATTGCTAGAATAAGGAGATTGATCTTACCACCACTTACGAAATTGAACACTAGAGATCAGTGTGAGTCGATTGTTTTACTTCCACGAATACCTATAAGAAATCGGTTACTAACCGTTTAGAAGCCATTGCCAAATCGGCACCTCTCCTCGTAAAAGAAATCGACGTAAAAAGAAAGAAAAGGGAAGATGGACATTCGCCAAGATCACTTACCACCTTATGAACCGATTGAAGGAGAGTCTAGAGGAGATTATTCACGCTTGCTATTCGCCAAGTCTTGGAATATGAAGAGGAAATTCGGCTATCGAGAAAGGAAAAAGGAAAGGAAGACAAATGAAGAAATTGGTACTTCCAATGGTATATTCGACCAGAGAGTTAATAGGAAGGAAAGAAGTTTGACTAAAGAGCTTGAGAGAATGGTGAAAACGCAAGAGCAAAAGAGGGCTAGGGAATTCAAGACTTAGCAAAAATTTGAAGAAAAGAAAAACAAGGAGATCAACTCATGTATTTATAGCCACCAAGCACCCTTGCAGTCCACCCTTTCTAATTAATTCAAATAAATTTTGAATTAATCCCAATAATCCTTTGATAATCCAACTAATATCCAATAATTCTTTTAATCTAATAATCCCTCAATTATCCTACATTTATCACATTATCAAAATGATAGTAATATCCTTAATTTATCTTCTTAATATTAAGGAATTAAAACCAATTAAAATGCTCACAATATCTTATTTTCCAAGTAAAATCTAATTAATAATCCCTTTATAAATAATAATAATATCCTCATTATTATCTCTATTATCTAAATAGATAATAAGAAGAATTAAGGAGAAAAAATCTCTCTCCTTGTGCAGTCCAAATAAAGAACAAAAGAGGATTTCGCGACTCAACACAAGCTCTCCCTTGCTCCTTGGTGGCGTCACATGTAGCTCTTAAGTGGGCTTACTTTGCCACTTAGTCTAGGCTCATTTTATGTCCAAATTATCCCCATTTATTCTTATAACACCCTCCTACTAAGGCTCCCTACCTTAAAAGTTAAAAACTAAAATTTCCTACCAAATCGAGCCAACACAAAGCCTTAAATTGATCATTATTATTCCATAAATAATGACACAGCAGTTCATACATAAGAAAAATAATTTATTTCCAAATAGCCCCGTTTTTGGGATGTTACAAGGTAGAAGTGGACGGCATTAAGGCACCATAGGGAGGAGTTTAAATTCTTTTAAAATTCGGCTAAGGGATAATAGTTGGGATTAATTTTTATTAATTTGAGAAAGGTGATAATTAAAAGATAAATGAGGAGATTAACAAGGGATTTGATCAAGAGTTGAGGTGATGGCCGAATAGGGGCCTCTTTGGATTGGTATTTTCAGTTTTGAAAGGGGGGCTTAAGTGCCGAATTTTGTTATTTTTACCCCTAAGTCTCTCTTGCCGAATTCTATAGTCAAGAAAATCCTCTCCTTTTCTCATTATTTTGATAAGGCTGAAACTCCATTAGCATCCTCCATTGCCGAAATTCTTCTCCTCTTCTCCTAATCTTCTTTTGTTTCCCTCTTCCAAATTCCCTTGTAGCCGAATCTTAAAGCTCTCTTCACCTCTTTTCTACTCTTGATATCATAAAGGGCCGAACCACCATTGTTGATCTCAAAGCCAAATCTTTGAGAGATTGCCAGCAATGGTGCTGTCGATTTCTTCAAGCAAGGATTGCTGATCTCTAGAGTAAGGGTAAGATCTCATTCAATCTCATTCTTTTTCTTCTAAGATTAAAATCGAAACCAGGAAATCTAACCCCATTATTTTGTTAGTCGAAGCTTGGAAAGAAGGCTTCGGGATTTAGGAGATATCAATTACCAAGAGGAGATCTTTCGGGATTTAAAATCCACAAGGTAAGTCCATGTGAATATTTGGCCAAGGCCTATTTTGGTGTTTTAGCTCTAGTTCATAATTATTCAAAATAGTTGAAACTAACAAGTTAATCGATCTAAGGATCAGTCGACTACGAGGAGGGAGAAATTCTTTTCCCGAAGGTACACCATAGGCCGCATGTTCCCTAGTTATTTGGTGAGTTTCGGGATTCAAAAATCGCAAGGTATGTGCCTAAATACAATCGGCCATAGGCCTGTTTTGATAACTAGATCTATTTCATAATTGTTAAAAAGCTGAAACTAACCTATGGTATGATTTAATGATTGGCCGAATGCAAGAAGGAATACAACAAAGTTTTGGGACTTGATTCTTAAGTCAATCGGCAACAAGGTAGGTTTTAAGTGTACAAATCCTACTAGGATTTGGTTTTATAGCCGAATAGGCTTTATGCTAACATATTAAGGTTGGTCAGATGTAGGGACTTGAGATCTAAGGCTTTAGATCGATTTTCGGGATTCAAGTGAAATTGTTAAGTGAATCAGGTGTGTATCCCACACTACTTTTTAATAAGATTTATGGCATTAATTAATATGTGCATGTTTATAAGAATGTGAATATGGCTAAGGTACCATACTATGGTACAAAAGTACTCATGTACGTTTCCTACTCCTACTAGGACTATGAATATATGTTATTTTTAACATGTGAAAAGTGATAAGAATGTGAATTAAGGCATGATTTTGCATATTGTGTATGAAATATGGGGGCATATGGGTTATATGAAAAGGGGAAGTTAATGTGGTGACCTAAGACCACGAAATCTGAATGTGGTAACCTAAGACCACGATAACTGAATGTGGTGACCTAAGACCACGAATTCTAAATATGGTGACCTAAGACCACGAATTTTTGTAAGAGGCGATGAGCACGCCGATTGCAATGACGCCTTGATGGTATGTAGTGGATGGAGGGTTGACTTAGTAGTCCCCGTTGTGCGAGGTTGGTACGGGGGCGTGTAGCGATGGCATATATGTTTGGGTTTGGGTTGCATCATTATTTTTTATTTGTTTATGAACATGTATGATAATGTATGCACTAATTATTAAATTTTAGTATTGGTTACACATTGAGTCTGCATTGACTCACCCTTTGTGGGATTACTTTTTAGGTGATGACAAGAATGGACCAAATGGCAGATGCTTAGGGATGGCCATGCTCGGCAAAGAAGTTCATCTATTTAGACTATTTCATTTTAAGTACTTTGAATTTAAATTTTGGGAATTATTTGATGTAATAAGGCCTTAGTAGAAATATTTTATTCTGCTTTTATTTGTTAAGCTTACAAACCTTTATTTATTAAAAGATTAAGTAAATCAATTTTTAAAAACAAAGCCCAAATGTTTTGTAACACCCCAAACCGGTCAATACACCACAATGAGAATAACGGTATGCTACTGAGGAAAAAGGTTTTGGGTGGTTTAGGTTTGAGTTTGAAAGTTGAGGAAAACACTTCGCTAAAATTTTGTATTTGAAGAAAAATTCGAGTAGGTTTTGACTTAAATATTTATGTTGTATTTGAAAACCCAGAGAGCTTTGAAAATTTATCGGAAGTGTAGGTAAAACTAATTTATGTCGGATTGATTTTTAAGTTGTTTCACATTATTACTAAAGTACTTTGTCTTAGTAGAAAAATCCTATTTAGGCTAGAAAAACCATTTGAGTTCATTTTGTTCTAAGTTATAGTTTGATACCCGATGGTATAGTTTAAAACATCGTTTTTGAAGTTTTGAAAACGTTGTCCTTCCAAGTTTTAGCATATTTTAACTCAAGTAGTTTGTTAAAGCATATTAAAAATCTAACTTAGTCGTAAACAAAACATAATTTAAAAGGCCATTTACAACCCAAATAAAACCAAATAGTAATAATAAAACTTAAGTACCAAATTTCTTAAAAGTCTGAGCAAAACTTTATTCCAGTATGGCATGAGCACCTCGAGTCCATCCGGCTCCATGTCCGCGTCTAAGCGTCACCAAAAAGTCAAAGGAGAGGGTGAGTCGAGTGACTCAAAGTGTAAATCCCGCCCCAAGAACAACATGCTAACACACATCATACAAAGCAACATAATTAATGCAACCCGATCCTAACCATCCATATCACCTTTTCCACCCGTGTGGTCCCAAACCACCGGTGGTGCCAAACCACCGTGACATATCGTCACAATGTGTTACTAAAACACCGGTGTCCCAAAGACACAATTGTGCTACTAAAGCAGCGTGACCAAAGTCACAAATCCAATGATGGGGCCAACCCATCGTGTGATACCAAATCACTAGCAGACGATCCCATATCTCATGTGGGCCAACCCACAGTGGTTAAACCACAGGACAAGTCGCAATGAGGTGCCAAACCTCGGTGTCCCAAAGACACAATTGTGCTACCAAAGCACCGTGATCGTAGTCACAAATCTATTGATGGGGCCAACCCATCGTGTGATACCAAATCACCGCGCCAATCCCATATCTCACAAGTGGGGCCAACCCACGGTGGTGCTAACCACAGGACGAGGACGCCGAGGTACCAAACCTCTGGAGGTGCCAAACCTCCGTGACCCAAAGTCACAAAGTGTGCTACCAAAGCACTAGTGCTCGTCGACAAAAATATCACCGCTCCCTCCCTCAGATCACCCATCAACATACCACACTCGTGTAATCATGCATATCACATAATCATGCATATCATGCTAATATCTCTAATCTCATACCCCATGTCACATACATCCACAACCATGGTATCATATAGATCATCAAGAAACTCATAACAATAATCTTGACTTACAGAGTCCGTAATCATACCCATTAGGGTATCATAGCAATCATCATTTGTTTCATTAATCATCACACGGGTTATTAATCATATTACTAAATGTATGTGTTAGTTTACACACAGTAAATACGAGTCTAGAAATCCGACAAAAGCAATCTAAGTCCCTCGAGTACTAAACTTCTACAATCGGCCAAAACATAGGGTTAGACATCTACACATTCGCCAACACCATTTAGACCAAAAAAGGGTTGTCGAAAGCCCTTACCTTTCACTGATTTGGTTTCCTACTAAATCCCGAACCAAAAGTGGTTCCTTAGACAATCGCCCACCTATCAAGAAGGAAACATTAATCCCTTGAAGCTTTGACTAACCAAGAACTAAGAGAATGAACTAACAACAACCAATCACTTAACCTCCACTTACTAATCAACCCATGTAAGAAAACGGCTCCTCTTGCTTGCTTTGAAACCTTTGATGTCCTATAATGAAGAGATTAACAACGATTAACTCACTTCAATCCACAACCATCATAAGCTTTTAATCTAATCGAAATCAATCATAAAACTAGAGAAAGAAAACATGACCATTCGGCCAAGGACTTACCCCAACACCAACCACCAAGAATTCGCCACAAGAACCCCTAAGAGAAAAGGGACATTAATACCAAGAGCTTTTGAAATGGAAGAAGAAAAAATTATATGAAATGGATGGGCACAAATACTTACGGTTTTGAAAGAAATCGGCTTAATGAAATGGTAAGGCACAAATGAAAGATTCGCTAGGATTATTGAGAAAAGCAAATGAGAGTTTGAGGAAGAAGATGATATGGTTTCGCTTACTAGTAATGGAGAAGTCAAAATAGAGAACCGGGTTTAGAAGTAGTATGATTTCGGCACAAGTATGACAAGAGAAAATGAATGAAAGTGTGAGAGGAAAAGATACCGATTCAGCTTACACAAATGAAGAAAGAAGGATAGATGCAAGAGTGTATTGACTACACACAAGCCAAGTGAACAAGACAATTTTGGCAACTAAAGAGACTTGGTATTTGGTTCAAGAAGTGAAGAAAAAGATGAGAGAATTCTTTAGAACTTGACTTTGGTGTTTCCAAATGAAAGAGTTTGGTTTGGTCTCCTAATGACCGAATATGCATCACATTCAAAAGAAACATTCGGCCTACTCACTCCCCACTTCCCAAACCGCTACTCACTCCCCACTTCCCCAACATTCGCCATATCCCCCAAACACTCCACTCCACACATTTCAAATGTGTTTACCAAGTCTTACTCCTACAATCACTCTCCACCTTACTTTTGAACGGTTTGACTTAGTCCAAGGTAGAATTCCACTTGCCTTCTACCTCTTCCTCCATGCCGTCCAAAATGGGTGACAAAATGGGAGCTCTACGACTTGAACTCGGACCTCCCTCTCCTGCAGCTTGACGCCAACCACCCTCTCCATGTGGCGCATGCCTTGCCACTCCACCAACCCCTTTGTTTGCGTTATAATTTCACTTAATTTAATTAAAACCCCATCTCCTTCAGCTCCTATCCCCAAAGCCCAAAAATAAAAACTTATCCACCTACTCAGGCACACTCCTAGCCTCTGGCTAAGCCCAAAAACACCCAAACAACATCATAGCAAGCAATAAACATGCAACAATTGCGAAATAAATTAACCCCTTACCCCGGATATTACGGTTCTACCCCTTAAAATAATTTTGACCTCGAAATTACCTCGGGAAGAGTTACGGGTATTGCTGTCTCATCATATCCTCGGGTTCCCACGTCGCTTCTTCCACGCCATGATTCCGCCAAAGAACCTTAACCAGAGGCACAGACTTCCTGCGTAGAACCTTCACATCCCGATCTAAAATCTGTACAGGCTATTCCTCCATGGTCATATCTGGGTTTACCTCGATCTCTCCTACTGCCATCACATGTGATGGATCGGAACGATATCGCCGAAGCATCGAAACGTGGAACACGTCGTGAATCTGACTTAGCTCTGCTGGCAACTCGAGCCGATCATAAATCGGTCCCACTCGCCTTAGTACCTTATACGCCCAATAAACCTCGGACTTAGCTTGCCTTTCTTCCCTAACCTCAACACCTTCTTCCAAGGCGAGACCTTCGAAACACTCGATCCCCACAAAGAAACTCTATATCTCTTCGCTTAAGATCGGATAAGACTTCCGCCATTCAAGCTTCCTTTAATCGAGCTCAATCACTTTAACCTTGTCCTCGCCTCGCCTACTAACTCGGGTCCCAACAATCATGCGTTCACCCAACTCCGTCCAACACGTCGGTGAGCGACACTTCCTACCATACAACGCTTCATATGGTGCCATCTTAATGCTCGCTTGGTAGCTGTTGTTGTAAGCGAATTCAGCTAACGGTAGATATTCCTCCCACCTACCCCTAAAGTCCAAAACACACCTCGAAGCATGTCCTCCAATATCAGATAACTCTTTACATTTGATCGTCGATCTGCGGATGAAATGCCGTGTGAAATCTAACTGTACCCGAGCTCGATGCAAAGCCTTCCGTAACCTTGACGTGAATTGGATCCCTATCCGAGATGATCGACATCGCACCCCGTGCGCCTCACAATCTCGACACATACAATTTCGCCAACCTCTCAAGTGAGTAATCCACCCTCACCGAATAAAGTGAGCTGATTTAGTCCGATCCACAACTACCCAAATCAATCCTTCTTGCTCGGTGTAGCGGTAATCCAGCGATTTAAATCTATAGTGATCCTTTCCCACTTCCATCGTGGAATCTTCATCAAGAAAGCAACCCAGACGACAAGAATCGATGCTCGGCTTTGACTGTGACAAGTCGACACTTACCCACAAACTCGGTCACCTCCTTTTCGCATCTTACCACCGAATCGCTCCACGAGATCCTTATACATTTTGCTACCTCCAGATGCATAGCGTAGGGCTGCTATGAGCATCCTGAAGAATCTTTTGCCTCAATTCGATCTCTCGGATACAAGCCTTCCCCGAAACACAGAACCCCATCACTAGACAAGCTATACCCCTTCAAACCATCATTACGCACTTGTGTCCTCTGCGACTCAAAACCTCATCTAACAACCGCTTTTCTCGATCTGCTCAACCTAAGTAGGCTTAACTCAGTTACGCGAATACTCCGTCATCGTACAAACTCAAGTGGGCAAACAATGCTCTTAGATCCGAAACAACCTTACGGCTCAACGCGCGTCGCCACGACGTTAGCCTTGCCGGATGATACTCAATTGAGCAATCGTAGTCTTTCGAGAGCTCAATCCATCGCCACTGCCTCAAATTCAAGTCTTTCCGAGTCGAGGTACTTCGACTCTTATGGTCCGTAGACTATCGATCTTTCTCCGTACAAGTAATGCCTCCATATCTTTAAGGCAAATACTACATTTGCTAACTCCAGATCGTATGTAGGATAATTGACCTCATGTGGCCTCAAATTGCCGGGATGCGTAAGCCACAACCTTCCTTCTTGCATCAAGACACAACCCAAACTCAGATGTGATGCATCGCAAGACATCGTGAATTCCTTACCACCTCAAAGTTGAATCGAACCGAGCTTGGTCAAAATCTTCTTCAACTTGTCGAAGCTCTCCTGTTGCTTCTCGGTCAAATAAGCGGAACTCCCTTTCTCAATAATTTGGTCATTGGTGCCGCAATTAACGAGAAACCCTCTACAAATCTTCTAGTATCCTCGCCAAGCCCAAAACTCGAATCTCCGCCTTCGACTTAGGCGGCTTCCAATCCAAAACCGCTTCTATCTTACGGGGTCCACTCTAATCCCTCATTGACACTACATGACCCAAGAATGTCACCTCCACGAGCGAACTCGCATTCTTGAACTTCAGATAGATTTGTTTCTCCTTAGAATCTGCAATACTACCCGTAAATGAGCATCATGTTCCTCCTCGGTCCTTGAATATACCAAGATGTCGTTGATAAAAACCACTACGAATTGATCTAGATCTTGTTGGAATACCACTCATCGATCCATGAAAGTCACGGTGCATTAGTCAACCCGAACAGCATAACCAAGAACTCAAAATGCCCATACCGAAATGCGAAATGCCGTCTTACGGATATCCGCCTCTTTTACCTTCAACTGGTGATACCTGCATCTTAGGTCGATCTTCGAAAAGCGACGCCTTCACCGGTCAAACAAGTCATCTATCCGAGGCGGTGGATACTTATTTTAATCGTCGACTTATTTAGTTGGCGGTAGTCTATGCACATCCGCATAGTACCGTCTTTCTTCTTTACAAAGAGTACCAAGCGCTCCCACGGCGAAATACTTGGCCCGATAAAGCCTCGGTCCAACAACTCTGGATTTGAGCCTTAAGCTCCACTAATTCTTTAGGTGCCATCACATGACGGAGCAATGGATACGGTGCGATTACGGTAACAGATCTATCCCGAATTCTACCTCCGATCGGTGGCAAACCCTAAGCTCCTCAGAAACACATCCACAAATTCCCTAATCGTCCGAACTGTCTCCACAAAGCAGACTCCTTAGTCTCCAAGGCATACACATGCACCATAAATGCTTCACGACCCTTCGACCATTTTCTCGACTTTGGGCAGATACCACATTGGATGGATAGTTTCTCCTATTACCGATCGAACTACTTCATCACCCTCACCGTGTGCTTTAACCATGCGCTTAGTCAGCAGATTCAACTTCGCCGATACTTACCCGGCCACCCATTCGAGAATTAGATCGAACTCCCGAATGGCGGTTCCATCGATCGCCTCAAATACTACCCCTTGGAGTTCTAGAGGTGCGTCTCATATAGTTTATCTACCACTACTGAGTGACCTAGAGGGCTTATTACGGTCATCCGCCTAGAAGATATCTCGAGTCTAAATCCATTGTCTCTACTATACCATCGGCAACATAAGAGTGCGTAGAACCCACATCAATTAAAGCAAGATAAGGAGAACCAAAAATCAAAAAGCGTCTTCGGTGATGACGTCCGGTGCGTCAGCCCTCCTCGGCGCCTCAAAGATATACCAATCCAGGTACATGTTCGCCTCGTAACTACATTACCTCACTTGGGTGCTCCACGGCCCACCGCCAGGCTGTTACCTCCTCGCCATTACCTCGGCCCCTCTGCGGCGGTCCATTATTTCAGATCGATTCGGCCCCGATTCTCTGGATGAATTCTAGCTAACTTATGCGGACAATCCCTCACTCGGTGGTCCGTGAGCCACACTCAAAACAACCTCTACCATCAGTCCAACATCCTCCCAATGAGCCTTTCCACAACGGTTACAATGCGGCGGTCCACGCTTAGCAAAGAACAAACCTACCCGACCGATTCGCCCACTCGGTCTAGCCCTCTTCTCATCGATTACCCGATGACCCGGAAGATCCAAACTCCGTTTATGACGGTTTCTATCCATACTACTCACGAGACTCTTTAATGCCCTCAAGAACCTTCACCTTTTCAACCGAACCGCAAATTCACGCTCCTGCTTGGCGCAATTATCGACCTCGGTTCGTCTCGCGCAGCCATCCTTGAAGCGAGCGCACCTTTCCTCTTCATAGCCACCATACCCACGGCATACCGACTCAACCTCGAAACTTCGGCCTCATACTCCGTCTGATTTGCTCCTGGACTAACCTCGAAATGCTTTCCTCTGCTCATTTATGTAATTAGCTCCGACGCATTTCTTCCGATAAGCGGCCAAAATAGTCCCAAGTCGGATCTTCATTGCGGTATTGTCATGACCGTGAGCCACCACTGTATGACTCATCTCGAGAAGTGATACGATCCCTTTAATTTTTCTTGATGGTTAGGTCTAGATCGCCCATGATCCGCTTCTGTCGCTTCTAGCGATTATTCGGCGGTGCTAGGAGCAACACCGAGACACCTCGAAGAATTCACCCCATTTGCCCGAAGTCGCCAGCACGATTTCCTAGCTCCTACGCCCCCACCGCTCCACTACCCTCTCCAAAACCCGCAAAGATCGCTCGTGACATTTGCATCATCGCCGGCTCATTCTCGAACTCACCACCTCCACCGGTGGCGGAACCCAGTATCTCATTCTCTGAACCCACCGCCGAACCTACGGGCTCGAAGCAGTCATCCTCTGGCGACCACGTCCACGACCACGTCCACCTCGGTACTCATGACTAAATCTAAATCAATTAAAGAGTCTTATGTATCGTCATTATTCCACTGTGTTTAAAGCAAAGTTTTATGAATTTTAAAGAAGCTTTGTTTTCGCGAGTCCACAGAGTCCTATTAGTTTCAGTCTCTAGAGTAGTCCTATTATCACTAGCCATTCAATCATATCAATTAATATCACCACCAATAGTACGGGGTACTTACATGGGCGGGCTGGTGCCGGAGACTCGGTGTCATGCCTTTCAAACCATACTTAAAACTTGAAAACTATAGTTTTAAAACATTTTGGGCCTCGGGCCACACCGAGCTTTTGAACTTAGCTCTGATACCACAAATGTAACACCCCAAACCCGTCAATACACCACGTAGAATCTGGTATGCTACAGGAAAAAGGTTTTGGGTGGTTTAGGTTTGAGTTTGAAAGTTGAGGAAAACACTTCGCTAAAATTTTGTATTTGAAGAAAAATTGAGTAGGTTTTGACTTAAATATTTATGTTGTATTTGAAAACCAGAGAGCTTTGAAAATTTATCTAAGTGTAGGTAAAACTAATTTATGTCGGATTGATTTTAAGTTGTTTCACATTATTACTAAAGTACTTTATCTTAGTAGAAAAATCCTATTTAGGCTAGAAAAACCATTTGAGTTCATTTTGTTCTAAGTTATAGTTTGATACCCGATGGTATAGTTTAAAACATCGTTTTTAAGTTTTGAAAACGTTGTCCTTCCAAGTTTTAGCATATTTTAACTCAAGTAGTTTGTTAAAGCATATTAAAAATCTAACTTAGTAAATAAACAAAACATAATTTAAAAGGCCATTTACAACCCAAATAAAACCAAATAGTAATAATAAAACTTAAGTACCAAATTTCTTAAAAGTCCGAGCAAAACTTTATTCCAATTATGGCATGAGCACCTCGAGTCCATCCGGCTCCATGTCCGTCTAAGCGTCACTGAAAAAGTCAAAGGAGAGGGTGAGTCGAGTGACTCGAAGTGTAAATCCAGCTCTAGAAGAACAACATGCTAACACACATCATACAAAGCAACATAATTAATGCAACCCGATCCTAACCATCCATATCACCTTTTCCACCCCGTGTGGTCCCAAACCACTGGTGGTGCCAAACCACTGGTGACATATCGTCACAATGTGTTACCAAAACACTGGTGTCCCAAAGACACAATTGTGCTACCAAAGCACTGGTGACCGAAGTCACAAATCCAATGATGGGGCCAACCCATCGTGTGATACCAAATCACTAGCAGACGATCCCATATCTCATGTGGGGCCAACCCACGGTGGTTAAACCACAGGGACAAGTCGCAATGAGGTGCCAAACCTCTGGTGTCCCAAAGACACAATTGTGCTACCAAAGCACTGGTGACCGTAGTCACAAATCTATTGATGGGGCCAACCCATCGTGTGATACCAAATCACTGGCGTCAATCCCATATCTCACAAGTGGGGCCAACCCACGGTGGTGCTAACCACAGGGACGAGACGCTGAGGTACCAAACCTCTGGAGGTGCCAAACCTCCGTGACCCAAAGTCACAAAGTGTGCTACTAAAGCACCGGTGCTCGTCGGCACAAAATATCACCGCTCCCTCCCTCGTATCACCCATCAACATACCACACTCGTAATCATGCATATCACATAATCATGCATATCATGCTAATATGTCTAATCTCATACCCCATGTCACATACATCCACAACCATGGTATCATATAGATCATCAGTAAACTCATAACAATAATACTGACTTACCCGAGTCCAGAATCATACCCATTAGGGTATCATAGCAATCATCATTTGTTTCATTAATCATCACACAAGTTATTAATCATATTACTAAATGTATGTGTTAGTTTACACACCGTAAATACGAGTCTAGAAATCCCGACAAAAGCAATCTAAGTCCCTCGAGTACTAGCTTCTATAATCGGCCAAAACATAGGGTTAGACATCTACACATTCGCCAACACCATTTAGACCAAAAAGGGTTTGTCAAAGCCCTTACCTTTCACCGATTTGGTTTCCTACTAAATCCGAACCAAAAGTGGTTCCCTAGACAATCGCCCACCTATCAAGAAGGAAACATTAATCCCTTGAAGCTTTGACTAACCAAGAACTAAGAGAATGAACTAACAACAACCAATCACTTAACCTCCACTTACTAATCAACTGACAAGAAAACGGCTCCTCTTGCTTGCTTTGAAACCTTTGATGTCCTATAATGAAGAGATTAACAACGATTAACTCACTTCAATCCACAACCATCATAAGCTTTTAATCTAATCAAATCAATCATAAAACTAGAGAAAGAAAACATGACCATTCGCCAAGGACTTACCCCAACACCAACCACCAAGAATTCGCCACAAGAACCCCTAAGAGAAAAGGGACATTCTACCAAGAGCTTTTGAAATGGAAGAAGAAAAATTATATGAAATGGATGGGCACAAATACTTACGGTTTTGAAAGAAATCGGCTTAATGAAATGGTAAGGCACAAATGAAAGATTCGGCTAGGATTATTGAGAAAAGCAAATGAGAGTTTGAGGGAAGAAGATGATATGGTTTGACACTAGTAATGGAGAAGTCAAAATAGAGAACTGGGTTTAGAAGTAGTATGATTTCGGCACAAGTATGACAAGAGAAAATGAATGAAAGTGTGAGAGGAAAAGATACCCGATTCAGCTTACACAAATGAAGAAAGAAGGATAGATGCAAGAGTGTATTCGGCTACACACAAGCCAAGTGAACAAGACAATTTTGGCAACTAAAGAGACTTGGTATTTCGGTTCAAGAAGTGAAGAAAAAAGATGAGAGAATTCTTTAGAACTTCGGCTTTGGTGTTTCCAAAATGAAAGAGTTTGGTTTGGTCTCCTAATGACCGAATATGCATCACATTCCAAAAGAAACATTCGGCCTACTCACTCCCCACTTCCCAAAACCGGCTACTCACTCCCCACTTCCCCAACATTCGGCCATATCCCCCCAAACACTCCACTCCACACATTTCAAATGTGTTTACCAAGTCTTACTCCTACAATCACTCTCCACCTTACTTTTGAACGGTTTGACTTAGTCCAAGGTAGAATTCCACTTGCCTTCTACCTCTTCCTCCATGCCGTCCAAAATGGGTGACAAAATGGGAGCTCTACGACTTGAACTCTGGACCTCCCCCTCCTGCAGTTGACGCCAACCACCCTCTCCATGTGGCGCATGCCTTGCCACTCCACCAACCCCTTTGTTTGCGTTATAATTTCACTTAATTTAATTAAAAACCCCATCTCCTTCAGCTCCTATCCCCTAAAGCCCAAAAATAAAAACTTATCCACCTACTCAGGCACACTCCTAGCCTACAGCTAAGCCCCGAAAACACCCAAACAACATCATAGCAAGCAATAAACATGCAACAATTGCCAGAAATAAATTAACCCCTTACCCCGGGATATTACATGTTTTGTCACCTAAAGTAAAGGTTTTTTTAAACAATGAATTAAACTTGTTCTCAACTCAAGCCCAACCCAAAACAATCTTTCTTTCAAAACACACAAGTTTTTCCTAAGTAACAAAAGAATTTGAAACGGTTTACACCGGGGAACATACCACATCCGGTCAAGGCTCGTGGGCCAGGTTTGGGGTGTTTCAATTTGGTATCAGAGCTCAATTTTATACTCTCGGCCTTGGGTTTAAGGCCCAAAACGTTTTCAAATTTAAGCCTAAAAGGGATTTTGTGAATTAAGCAGGTTTTTCTAGCATGGCCCACTAAGTCTCCAACCCAAAGTCCACCAGGTAAGTACTTCTGACTTCTGAAGTGATTTGAATATGTGAAATGTATGGGCTTTTATGGCGTCAGAGATTAGTGAACTAGGATCTGTTGAACCCTAGGACTAGTCTACTCAAAAACACAAGTACATAAGACTTAAGGACCATTAGACAAACATGTGATTAAGTCACGAGCTAGGTGTGGTAATTGTTGTGCATGTCTAGGAGTGGATTCAAGAAGAGCTTGGTATTTAAGCAGTCCTAGCGACTCACCTCCTCTTTACTCGAATCCTACCTAGTGCGTAGCCTCGGTTCACCTTAACCAAGAGGACTTATACACTGCTAAACCCCTAACTAAAACCCGAAGGGACTAGCCAGTATTTTTATGAAACCCTAGTTTTATAATCACCAAATTACCCATTGAATAGTAGCAAAACTTATTTTGGAAAATTTTCAAAATATTTTCGATTTATAAAAAATTACAAAATACCCTTATGGTAAAATTACAAAAATGCCATTGGTTTATGAAATTTCCAGATACCCACGTTCTTATCAAAATTTGATTACTTTATAAAATGTTCAAAACCTTAATTTTCAAAACGTCAAAATACCTTGATTATTATAAAAAAATTTATGAAATTACCCCTAACTCGCAAATTATTGAAATACCCTCGAGTTACAAAATTACGAATCGACCCCGATCTTCAAAAAATTTTTGCAACAACACCGATTTGGAAAACAAATTTTCAAGATAACCTCAAGTTTTGTAAATTTTGAAATACTTTTGATTTATAAAGATTATTTTCAAGTGATCCCGATTTATTACCAAAATACCTTATAGGAAAATGACAAAATTACCCACAGGGATGATCGAGAATGCCCAAAGTAGTGAAGTGAATGTTGTGAATGAATGTGTCTCTTTCGAGATGAATGAATGTGAATATGAATGTGAATCTCTGAATTAGAATAGTGAACTTCAACTGAGACTTTGTTTGATCGAAAGAACCACTATTAAACTCCTTTTCATAAAACTGTTCGCGGTTAAACAGTGGAACAAAGTACTAATGCATAAAACTCTTTAATCAGATTAAATCGCGACGTTAGAAATGAGTTCTCGGGAACGTGAACTTAAAAAAAATTGTGCCTAGGAAGTATGATGGCTCTATTAAGATCAGAGTCGCAGACATAAGCGTAGCGCAGTGAGTTAAGATGTTCGATTATTCGATAGTAAGTAATTTCGAGGACGAAATTATTTTTAAGGAGGGTAGAACTGTAACATCCTGAAAATGGGCCTATGCATTTTTTATTTAATTATATGAAATGGCATGTCTTATGTATTATGAATGTATGGTGAACATTTTTGGAAACTTGGAAATGTTAAGTTTAAAAGAGGAAAGTGAACATTTTTGGAAACTTGGAAATGTTAAGTTTAAAAGAGGAAAGTGAACATTTTTGGAAACTTGGAAATGCTAAGTTCAAAAGAGGAAAGTGAACATTTTGGAAACTTGGAAATGTAAGGAAATGTCCCGAAAATGTATGGAAATGTCTTGTCTTGGAAATGTAGGGAAATGTCCTGGAAATGTAAGGAAATGTCCTGGAAATGTAAGGAAATGTCTTGTCTTGGAAATGTAGGGAAATGTCCTGGAAATGTAAGGAAATGCTTTAGAAATGTTAAGTTAAAAGAAGGGAACTAAGACAAGGTGGCCTTAAGAAAATTAATAGAAAAAATTTGACACAAGAACGGGCTTGGAGAAGTGGCTAGGAGGCACCACTTAAAGCCCAGTAAGTGATGCCACCTACATATGCAATTGGGCTTGTGTTCGAGCCACAAGGAAAGCAAAAAGAAGTTTTATTTTTGCTACAAGATAGGTAGAAGTGGACGACATTAAGGCACCATAGGGAGGAGTTTGTTTCTTTTTAGAATTCGGCTAGATGAGGGATACTTGTTGGATTAATTTTTATTTTGAATAAGGTGATAATTAAAAGATAAATGAGGAGATTAACAAGGGATTCGATCAAGAGTTGAGGTTGTGGCCGAATAGGGGGCTCTTTGGATTGGTATTTTTAGTTTTGAAAGGGGGCTTAAGTGCCGAATTTTGTTATTTTCACCCCTAAGTCTCTCTTGCCGAATTCTATAGTCAAGAAAATCCTCTCCTTTTCTCATTATTTTGATAAGGCCGAAACTCCATTAGCATCCTCCCTTGCCAAAATTCTTCTCCTCTTCTCCTATTCTTCTTTTGTTCCCCTCTTCCAAATTCCCTTGTAGCTGAATCTTAAAGCTCTCTTCACCTCTTTTCTACTCTTGATATCATAAAGGGCCGAACCACCATTGTTGATCTCAAAGCCGAATCTTTGAGAGATTGCCAAAGAAGGTGTCGCCAATTTCTTCAAGCAAGGATTATCGATCTCTAGAGTAAGGGTAAGATCTCATTCAGGTCTCATTCTTTTCTTCTAAGATTAAAAGCAAACCAGAAATCTAACCCCATTATTGTGTTAGTCAAGCTTGGAAAGAAGGCTTCGGATTTAGGAGATACCAATTACCAAGAGGAGATCTTTCGATTTAAAATCCACAAGGTAAGTCCATGTGAATATTCGCCAAGGCCTATTTTAGTGTTTTAGATCTAGTTCATAATTATTCAAAATAGCTGAAACTAACAAGTTAATCAATCTAAGGATCAGTCGACTACAAGGAGGAGAAATTCTTTTCCGAAGGTACACCATAGGTCATGTGTTCCTAGTTATTCAAAGGAGTTTCGGATTTGAAAATCGCAAGGTATGTGCCTAAATACAATTGGCCATAGGCTGCTTTTGATAACTAGATCTATTTCATAATTGTTAAAAAGTTGAAACTAACCTGTGGTATGATTTAATGATTGGCTGCATGCAAGAAGGAATACAACAAAGTTTCGGGACTTGATTCTTAAGTCAATCGGTAACAAGGTAGGTTTTAAGTGTACAAATCCTACTAGGATTTGGTTTTATAGCCGAATAGGCTTTATGCTAACATATTAAGGTTGGCCGAATGTAGGGACTTGAGATCTAAGGCTTTAGATCGAATTTTCGGGATTCAAGTGAAATTGTTAAGCTTAATCGGTGTTCTGCATCTACTTTTTAATAAGATTTATGGCATTAATTAATATGTGCATGTTTATACTGAATGTGAATATGGCTAAGGTACCATACTATGGTACAAAAGTACTCAGGTACGTTTCCTACTCCTACTAGGACTATGAATATATGTTATTTTTAACATGTGAGAAGTGATAAGAATGTGAATTAAGGCATGATTTTGCATATTGTGTATGAAATATAGGGGCATATGGGTTATATGAAAAGGGGAAGTTAATGTGGTGACCTAAGACCACGAAATCTGAATGTGGTGACCTAAGACCACGATAACTGAATATGGTGACCTAAGACCACGAATTCTAAATGTGGTGACCTAAGAACATGAATTTTTGTAAGGGCGATGAGCACGTAGACTGCAGCGACTGCCTTCGATGGTGTGTAGTGGATGGAGGGTTGACTTAGTAGTCCTCACGGTGTGCAGGTTGGTACGGGGGTCGTGTAGCAGATGGCATATAAGTTTGGGTTCGGGTTGTATCATTATTTTTTTATTTGTTTATGAACATGTATGATAATGTATGCTGAATTATTAAATTGTCGTGTGTTGGTTACACATTGAGTCATTGACTCACCCTTTGTGGGATTACTTTTCGGTGACGACAAGAATGGACCAAGCCGGCGAGATGCTTAGGGATGGCCATGCTCAAGAAGAAGTTCATCTATTTAGACTATTTCATTTTAAGTACTTTGAATTTAAATTTTGGGAATTATTTGATGTAATAAGGCCTTAGTAGAAATATTTTATTCTGTTTTTATTTGTTAAGCTTACAAACCTTTATTTATTAAAAGATTAAGTAAATCAATTTTTAAAAAACAAAGCCCAAACGTTTTGTCACCTAAAGTAAAGGTTTTTTTTAACAATGAATTAAACTTGTTCTCAACGCAAGCCCAACCCAAAACAATCTTTCTTTCAAAACACACAAGTTTTTCCTAAGTAACAAAAGAATTTGAAACGGTTTACACCGGGGAACATACCACATCCGGTCAAGGCTCGTGGGCCAGGTTTGGGGTGTTTCAGTCTGCCTCTTCCAGCCTGAGTAACACCCTGAACTGCTGGTCGATTCCCACCCTGTCTCATAGGACAGTCCTTAATCATATGGTCTTTAGACCCATATTTGAAGCATCCTCCTGTCTTCTTCCAACACTCTCCTAGATGCTTCTTTCCACACTGATCACAAGTACGGTACTGCCCTCTTGTCACAGCCCGCTGACCTTGCAACCCATCAACTCTAGGCCTCTTTTGCACATTCCCAGACGATCCAGATAACCTAAAACCTCTCTTCTGTCTATTCCGATCAGTGCTCTGCCTTACAGAATCCTTGATACCCTAGGCTACCTTAGCCTTCTCTACCAACACCGCAAACTCCCGCTCTTATTGTGGAGCTATTAATAACTTCAGGTCATCCCTTAGTCCGTCTTCAAACTGGACACACCGCTCATGCTCTGTAGACACTATGCCTCGAGCATAACGGCTCACCGTGAATTGACTTCATACTCACCACGGACTTGTTCCTTGAACCACTTCTGAAAAGCCTTTCTACGCATTAATATAATGCGTGCGACATACTTCTTCCGATATGCCTTTAACATATTCCCAAGTAAGATCCTCATCTGAAGTACCATCCCTCACCGTGATCCACCATTGATATGACTCATCGCGGAGGAGTGACACCAACACTTTCAGCTTTTCCTCGTCAGTTAAGTCGAGCTCATCCATAATCCGCTCAGTCGCCTCCCACCAATACTCAGCGGTACTGGGTGCCACACCAGATATACCACGGAACACTTCAGCTCTGTTGGCTCGGAGTCATTCAGGTACCGAATTTTGAGCTCCCATGCCTCCACCCACTTCAGCCACCCTTTCCAAAACTTCGCAGATCGCTCGCAACATCTGCGTCATCCCCGTCGATCCTCGATATTCTACATCGGTACGGGGGTGGTGGTGGCATTTCATTCTCAGATCCTTGACCCAATCTAACGGGTTCAAACACAGTCATTCGACCTCTTCCACGGCCACGCACGTTACGACCACATCCCCTTGAATTCATACTTCCGCTTAGCGTTTATCTGATTAGAGAATTTTATGCATTAGTTTTGTTTCACTGATTTAACACGACAGTTTTATGTTTAATGGTTCTAGAGAGCAGTTCTTTCGAGTCATACACATATAGTCTCACATCATTCATTTAGTCACACACATGAACTTGCGTCCATTACAGAGAAATGTTGTATTTGTCGCTGTTTGTTGTTTTCCACTACCCAGGGGTATTTTCGTAATTTTGTCCTACAGGGGTATTTTGGTAATTTTCAAGCCAGGGTCATTTCGATAATTTTTCACAAAATATGGTTCTTGGTGACTTTTCAAAATGAGGATATTTTTAAAGATTTCTAGATTGAGGGTACTTTGGTAGTTTTCCTTTCTGAGGGTATTTTGGTCATTTGCATAGGTTAGGGGTAGTTTGGTCATTTTGCAAATCAGGGGTAAATTTCATAAATTTTCCAAATCAGGGTGTCTTTGATATTTGTAAAGTTTTTGGATATTTTTTGCAAAATTAGAAATTGCTATTGAAATCGGGGGTAGTTTGATAATTTTGGGAAATCAAGGGCATTTTAGTAATTTCACCACTAGGGGTATTTAGGTAATTTTGTAAATCGAAAATATTTTGGAAATTTTTTTTTCAAAATGGTTTTCCTACACCTTAAGGGATAATTTTGGTGCTTTTAAAACTAGGATTTTTATAAAAATATGGCTAGTCTCTTTCGGGTTTTAGTTATTGGATTTAGCTCAGAATGAGTCCTCTTGGTTAAGGTGAACCATCACTACGCACCAGGTAGGATTCAAGTGGGTAGGAGGTGAGTCACTAGGACTGCTTAAATACCAAGCTCCCACTGAAACCAATCCTAGACATGCGCACAACGGTTTCCACACCTTAACTCGGCGACTTAGACACAGGTTTGTTTAATTGGTCATTAAAGTTTTATGTAATTGTTGAGGTAACTAGTCCTATAGTTCAAGTACTTATCATACTAATCTACCTTCCATTTCTACCCTTCATATCATAAATCACACAAGAGATAGGGGTACTTACCTGGTGGACTTCAGGTCGGAGACTTAGGGGCCATGCCAGAAAACCTACTTATTTCTCAAAATTTTTCACAAAATTCTTTTGGGCTTAATTTTGAAAACGTTTTGGGCCTTAAACCCAAGGCTGAGAGTTAAAAAACTGGGCTCTCATACCAAGCTAAAACACCCCAAACCCGGCCCACAAGCCCTGACCGGATCTGGCATGCTTCTAAGAAAACCATTCGAATCTTATTTGTTACTTTGCTAAAAATTTTTCGTGTTTTTGAAAATAGTTGACTTGGGTTGGGCTCGAATTTTAAAACCCGTGTCGATTAGGTGTTAAAAACAATTTGTTATTTATACTTAAGAAAATTTACTTTTAACTTTGAATTATCAAAATTGTGTCATACTTAGATAATTAAATTTGTATGCATAAACAGTTCATACTATAGGCTTATTACATCAAAATAAAACCCAAAATAAAATTTAAAGTACTTAAATAACATAAAATGTCCAACTAATACAATTCGTGCTGGGCATGGTCACCACTAAGCTCCTGCCGACCCGGTCCATCACTGATCATCACCTAAAAAATATTCCCACAACGGGGTGAGTCAAATAGACTCAATGTGTACAATCAACACTAAGTCTCAACAGTTATGGCATATCAAATCATACATGTTCATATAGCATAAAATGATGCAATCTCGAACCCAAGCCTATATAACCATCCGCTACACATCACCCGTACCAACCGTCACACCGTGGGGACTACTAAGTCAACCCTCCATCCGCTACACACCATCGAAGGCAGTCGCTGCAGTCGACATGCTCATCGCCCTTATAAAATTCGTGGCATAGCCACCATATATACATATATATTCGTGACATAAGTCACCACATTCAGATATTGGGGTATTAAACCACCAATTCACTTCCCCTTTACATATCACCCATATGCTCATGTCATACAAAACATGCAAACATGCTTTATTTCACATTCTTATCACTATTAACACATGTGCCATAATAGATCATAACCTACTCATAGTAGGAGTGGGAAGACGTACCTGAGTACTTCGTACCATCGCATGGTAACTTAGCCATATTTTCACATTTTTCTTATCACATGCATTAAATTAAAGCCGTAATCTATTAAGGTTTAGTGTGGGGTACACACCTGATTCACTTAGTGAGTTCACTCTAAATCCTGAAAACCCGATCTACTGATTTAGATATTAAGTTCCTACATTTTGGTCAATCACTTAATGTTTAGAAAAAATCTATTTGGCTAACTATCCAAATCCATAACCAAAACTTACCTTGCTTGCCGATTTGAGTACTTCTCAAATCCCAAAATTTTGCTACGTTCCTTCTGGTAATCGGCCAAGCACTAGATCACTTCACAGGTTAGCTTTTGGCTTTTAAAACAAAGTAAGAGATAGATCTATAACATTATCATAGCCTAGGCCGATTGCACATATGTACTTACCTCGTGATTTTAAATCCCAAAATCCTTGTATACCACTATCGACTGGCCCTAATTAACCATGGTCAGATTCGGCTAGCATCATAATTAATATGACCGAATATAACCCCTCCTTACCTTGCGATTTCAATTACCACAGTTGATCCTTGCTTCCTTAATGATGTCAAGTTTCCTATAAACACATGTTAGATTTAATCTAACATTAAAACATAATAGAATGGCCTAAGGCCGAATCTTATATTCACCTACCTAGGATATTGAAATCCCAAAAATAATCACTTGGTGTAGATCTTGAGATCCCGAATGATCTCCTCTTTGTAGTCGACAACTGCCAAGATCCAAAAAGCCCTTCAAGGTTTCGGCCAAAGAATTCTAAAGGGGTTAGATTCCTATATTTCGGCTGAAAGAGATATTGAAAATCAAATAATAGTTGATCTTACCTTTTATACTATAGTCGACGACACCCTTGTTTACACCCACAAGGGTATTCAGCAATGGGTAGATGAAGGTGACTCAAGTTTCGGCTTTTGAAGAATCGAAAGAAGAAGAGAAAAGATCAATTTTGGCAATAGAGAAGAATAAGGTTTCGGCTATGCTTGCTTGAGTTTTTGGCTAGAACGAATAAAAGAAAAGAATAGACTTTGAGAGAGGTAAAGTGGAGATTCAGCTAGAAAGAAATAGAAGAGAAAACTTTGGAGAGAAAATAACAAAACAGACTAATTTTGCTTTGAACAATTCGGCACACACCCCTTAACACACCGCAGTCGAAATTAATCACCGGAGAGTCCTTGGCCGGCCACTTAATCTCCTCCTATCTCATCCCTTGTTTTTCTCCTTATCACTTTATAAAAAATAAAATCACCATTTATCCTTACCTTAGCCGAAATTTTCAAGGGAATTTAAGTACATCTTAAACTCCTCTTAGAGACTCCCCATGCCGTCCATCTTTTCGTCATATTGCCTCAAAAATAAAAGCTTTATTTAGCTTTCCATGTGACTCGATCCTAGGTCCTTCCTCATAGCCCATGGAGTCATTTCCAGAGGCGCTAACTGGCGCCTCCAAGCCACTTTTCCAAGCCCGTTTGTGTGTCATAACTCCCTGCTTATTTTCTTAAGGCCTATCGTGCTTAACTCCCTCTTTAGACTTAAAATTAAATAATTTCTAAGGCATTCACCCACGCACTAAGGTTCACAAAATTCATAATACACATTCACAACACACAGAGGCATGTGATTTTATACAATTTAGCAAAAATGCATAAGCCATAATTCGGGATATTACAGAATATTGCCTTTATTTTTTAGAAATCCTTACCTCGAAATAATAAACTGTCATATCCAGTGAGTTAGGACACAAAATTTTTAAATTCCCGAGAATAAGCTTTTATTTAACTTATACGTTTTGATTTAAAAAAGATAGTTAGCTCTTTAGACACGGTAAGAAAAATCGTAACCAGTTAGTTAGGGTACGATTTCTCGAATCTCGAATTACAAAAAAAAAATTACTTAACAAAAATTTATGTATCCCATAAACATTAATGTAACATGATTTTATAGTAAAATGAAAAAATGAATTACTAGTATTTATATGCATAACAAAGTTAATAATAAATGAATTAATGAATGACGATATAAAGGACGAAGATAAAATAACAAGCCAAAATGAACTAGAAATATAATTAAAAAGAACTAAAAATTTAGAACTAAAGAACTAATATTAAACAAATAAATAAACAAGTATAATGCAACACAAATTAAAAAATCATTATATTAATAATAATGATGATGGCATTAATAATAATTTTTTTTGAAGTTTTAAAACTATATAGAAAGATATAAATAAATAAGTAATAAAATGATAAAATGAATAAATGTTTATAAAAATATTAAGCAAATAAATATTAAGGAAATAATAGTAATAATAACAAAGTTAATTAATGATATAATAATGTAATATCCTGATTTTTGTGGGTCATGCATTTGGTATGTTGCATGGCTAAGGCATTACGTGTGAATTGGGCTCTGTTGGACTTTAAAACCTAGGTTAAGTGGCGATAAATAGTGTTAGTAGAAATTAAAAGTTAAACAATTATATTTGATAGCAAGTGGGCTTGTGGACCAAAGTTTAGAGGAGTTTTAATAGGTATTAAGTGGCGTCACTTAGGGAGGAGTTTGGGCCAATGTACGCTTGGGGCCCAAGTTAATGAGCCAAAATTTGGCACCCTAAGGAAGGGGTGGACGCACCTAGCTACAATTTTGGAGTGTTAATTTTTTATTTTATGATTAAAAAGGGTGTTAATTAAGAGGAATAGGTGGATTTTAGGTGGCCTCTTTAAAAGAGAGATAAAGGTTGGGTTATCAAGATGGATAGAGGTTATCAGGAGGGAGAGAGTTGGCCGAAATTCCAACTCTAAGTGTGTGCTTTTGTATTGCCGAAATTTTGAAGCCTAGTGTTCATCTTTTCCATTTGATTTCTTTTCTTTCTTTCTCATCTACTCTCTAGCCGAAACCTCTCTACCATTTTTCACCATTGCCGCAACACTTTAAAACCTCACACTTCTCTTCTCTTTTGTTAAGGCCGAATCTCCCTCTTGTCACCAAGGCTGAATTGCATCAAATCTCAACCTCCTCACTTCTTCTTTTCACGATTCATCAAAAGCCGATAAGTTCACTTCTTCGTCACCTTTTGAAACTGATTCTCTTCTAGTTATCTCTCAAAACTGAAAACCCTTCTCCTGTGGCCGAATCTCTCAGTAATCAAAGGGGGTGGTTGATCAGTTGATGCAAGCTATTCGATCGGTTCTAATACTGGGTAAGGAACTCTTTGTCATTTGATCTTATTTCCTATACCTTCAATGAAGTCGACACTAAGGAAATTAATCCCTTTTATTCTTTTGGCCGAACTATGAAAAGAGTCTTTCGGGATTCTTGTAGTTAACGTTTGGAGAAGTGATCATTCGGGATTTGAATATCCAAGGTAAGTGAAGTGTGATCTTAGGCCGAAGGCCATTTACTTTGTTCATCAAATGTTAGAAGCGAATCTAACATATACCATGTAGGATTTCGACATCTCCAAGGGCAAGTGATATTTTTGGGATTTAGACAATCAAGGTAAGGGATATTAATATTCGCCATATTACTTATTAAGGGTGCCGATTCTAATTATGGTGTCTTAGGGTTTTCCCAGCGATCTTCAGATTTGGCTAAGCAATCTAGTGCCTAGCCGATTGCAAGGGGGATCATCACGAAGTTTTGGGATTTGGTTAGTAACCCAAATCAGAAGAAGGTAAGGATTTTGGTTGCCATAACCCTTCTGGATTTGACTGTTTAATAATGGCTTTTTGCTAATATGCTTAGTGTTGGCCGAATGTAGGAAAAAGGGATCTAGTGCGTTAGATTGGGATTTTCAGGATTTTGATTAGATCTACGAGTAATCAGGTGTGTAACCCACCCTAAATTCCCAACTAACAATAATATTGATTTGTATATGTTAATAAGGCTATGCATCAATATGGCTAAGGGTACCATTCCATGGTACAAGGTATTCGTGCACGCTACCCCTAAGTCTCGCTTAAGTAAAGTTTATAAAACATGAAGACGGATATATGTGAAATATTGTTAAGGCTATGGGTAAGGTATAATGCATGTTATTCAGATGTTATGTTTGTTGCATGGGCATATGGGTGATTTTGTGAAAGGGAAGTGATCCGGTGGTTCATACCACATTATCTCGTGACTCGTCACATTATTCAATCCAAAGGACTCATCACATTATCCGTGGCTATACCGTAATTATAAGGGCGATGTGTAGTTGAATGCAGTTGCCTTGATGGTGTGTAGCGGATGGAGGGTCGATTAGTAATCCCACGGTGTGATCGGTAGGTACGGTGATGTGTAGAGGTTGGATCTAGGTGGTTTGGGTTGCATCATGGTTCACAATTATTTTATGTGATTTATTATGTCTTGTATGATTTGGGAATCTATGGTGGTAGTTACACTCGAGTCTGTTGACTCACCCTTGTGGGCTAACTTTTGCAGATGGAACTCAAGAGATGGACTGGTCGGTAGGAACTTAGCGGTGGCCATGCATTTTTCAGCTTTTTCGCTTTTCTATTTAAGTCTATTTTAAATTATTTTGGGTTATAATTTGATGCAATAAGGCCATCATTACTTAACTGCTTTATTTTCTTTATGCTTTTAAATTTCTATTATGTTGCGAACAACATCAATTGTTTTGAAACTCAAACACCTATGGTAATTTTTTCAAGTTAACGAATATTAAACTCTAAAATTGGTATTTCTTTAACTTATAACTATTGAAATATGAACTTATCGATTTAGTACAAATTAAGTTACAACTAAATTTTAAACTTGAGAACAACCCAAATCTATTTTCTTCGAAACCACCACGATTTTCAAAAAAATGTCATACGAGACTTAACTACATTTTACTCAAAGAGCATGCGAGATCCGAATTCGGCTTGTGGGTTGGGTTTGGGGTGTTTCAATTTGGTATCGAGCAGGTTCAAAACTCAGCCTTGAGGGCTTTTTGGGCCCAAAACATTTTTCTTGGTTTGAAATTGAGTTTTTACTAGAAAATGGGCAGGTTTTCTGGCATGGCACCTAAGTCTTCGGCCTGAAGTCCACAGGTAAGTACCCTTAACCATTGTGTGGTTTGCATGTGGGAATTATGGGGATGTAGGTTTGTAGATTAGGAACTATTGAACCCTAGGATTAGTCTACTCCAACACCGAATTACATAAAATTTAAAGTCTAACCAAACAAACCTGTGAGTGAGTCGCCGAGTTAAAGGTGTGGCAACCGTCATGCGCATGTCTAGGATTGGGTTGGGGAGCTTAGTATTTAAGCATCCTAGTGACTCACCTCCTCCACGCCGAATCCTACAGTGCGTGTGATTCGCTCACCCTAACCAAGAGGACTCAATCACAAAGCTAAATTTGATAATTAAAACCGAAAGGGACCAATCACCTTGTTTTGTACAAACCTAACATTAAACCTTGATTGTGAAATTACCAAAGTACCCTTGATTTGAAAAATGACCCAAATACCCTTGATTTGTAAATTGACCAAATTACCCCTAACCTGTACAAACTACCAAAATACCCTCAGTATGGAAAGTTCCCGAAGTACCCCCAAATTAAAAATTTCCAAAATACCCTTATTTCGTAAAATCACCTGGAACCATATTTTGCAAAATTACCGAAATACCCCTGGTTTGTAAAATTACAAAAATACCCTTATTTTATAAAATTACCATATTACCCTTGAATCTTCTTACCAAGTATTTTTATTTTGCAAAAATACCAAAAATCTCTATTTTGCGAAATTTTCAAATACTCTAATTTGGAAAATTACCAAAATACCCCTATAAGATAAAATTACAGAAATACCCCTAGGTAGTGGAAAACAACAACAATGACAACCACAACACTTTTCTGTAATGAACGCAAGTTCATGAATGTTGATGATTAGATGAATGAACTTGAGACTGTAGTGTGTGTATGAACTCGAAAGAACTACTTTTTTAGAATTATTAAACGTAAGACTATTCGCGATAAATCAGTGGAACAAAAACTAATTCATAAAATTCTTAAGCAGATTAAATCACGAACATAGACATGAGTTCCAGAGGACGTGGCCGTAATGTGCGTGGTAGTGGTAGAGGTCAAATGACCGTGTCGAAACCCGTTAGGTCTAGTCAAGGGTCCGAATGAAATGCCACCACCACTAGCCGGTGTTGAATATCGAGGATCGACGGGATGATGCAGTATCGCAGGCGATGCTACGAGTTCTTGAGAGGGTGGCAGGAGTAGATGGAGGTATGGGAGCTCAAAAATCTGTACCCGAGTGACTCCGAGCCAATAGAGCTAAGTTTTTTCGTGGTATATCTGGTGTGGCGCCTAATACGGATGAGTATTGGTTGGAGGCGACGGAGCGAATTATGGATGATTTGGACCTGACCGTCGAGGAGAAACTGAAAGGGTTAGTGTCGCTACTCCGTGATGAGTCATACCAATGGTGGCTCACGGTTAGGGATGGTGCTACAACAGATGATCTCACTTTGGAGTATTTTAAGGTGGCATATCAGAAAGAGTATATTGAAACCAAATATACTTGATCGTGAAAAGGTGTTTCGAGGTGGTTTAGGGAATAAGTTCAGAGTGAGTACGAGGTAGAATTCCTAAGGTTGAGCCGATATGCTCGAGGTATTATGGCTACGGATTATGAACGATGTGTCTAGTTTGAGGACGGACTAAGGGATGACCTGAGATTGTTGATTGCCCCACAGCAGAAGCGAGAGTTTGCTGTATTGGTAGAAAAGGCAAAGGTTGCTAAAGGAGTTAAGGAGTCTGTGAGATAGAACACGGATAGGAATAAGCAAAAGAGAGGTTTTGGATCATCAAGGTCATCTGGGAATATCCAAAAGAGACCAAGAACGAATGGGTCACGAGATCAGCAAGGTGCTACGGGAGGATAGTACCGTTCTTGTGCCCAGTTTGGAAAGATGCACTTGGGAGAGTGTTGGAAGAAGACGAGAGGATGTTTCAAGTGTAGGTCCAAGGATCACATGATTAGGGATTGTCCCATGAAAACAGACGGGAGCCGACCCATAAGTCAGGGTCTTAATCAGGCTGGAAGAGGTGGACAGCAGCCACTGCGGGGTCGTGGTTCGGCTGGCAGAGGTAATGGCTCTGGAAGAGGACGAAGAACACCGGGCAGAGGTGTTGTAGCACAGAGGCGAGACAGTCGGGTATAGTATATGCAGTTCGTCGGAGGGAGAATGGTGACGACTTGATGTCATAACTGGTATGTTCCTTATCTCCGGATTACCCTTTATTGCGTTGATAGATATTGGGTCAACTCATTCATACATTGTTAGTAAGGTGTCCGAACTCGCATGTGAACTACGAGACTGCATTTAGGAAGATGACTATACTTAGTCCTTTAGGGCAATCGATGAGTGTTAGACAAACTCTTTAGGCGCCACTTGGAAGTTCAGGGGCGTAATTTCTAGCGACTTAATGGAGTTACTTGTTTGAGGAGTTTGACCTAATCTTAGGCATGGATTGGTTAGTGAAGTACCATGCAAATGTGGATTGTGTCATAAGTGCATGTCGTGAAGAACTTCCGACGACAAAGAGGTTGTAGTGATGGGCGAGACTAATTGCTTGTCAATATGGTATCTCGCCTCTTAAGCGTAGAAGATGGTGAGAAAAGGGTGTAGCTTTTTAATGTTGATAAGTGCCTTAGAGGCTAAGGAAGCATTATAGAAGGAGTTAGAATAGTAAGGGAATTTGTGGATGTCTTTTTAGAGGAGTCGCCTAGGTTACCCCGGATAAGGAGGTGGAGTTCTAATTGACTTATTACCCGAATGACCTTCGTGTCAATTGCTCCGTACACCAAAGGAGCTAGTAGAACTCAAAGCCCAGATCTAAGAGTAACTCGATCGTGGGTTTATTAGTCCTAGTGTGTCTCCATGGGGAGCATCGGTCCCATTTGTGAAGAAGAAGGACGGGACTATGCACATGTGCATAGACTACCGGCAGTTGAATAAGCTGACCATCAAGAACAAGTATCTATTGCCAAGAATAGATGACTTGTTCGATCAGCTTAAGGCGGCCGCAATATTTTCGAAGATAGATCTAAGGTCAGGATATCATCAGCTTAAGGTGAAGGAGGCTGATAAGACAGCTTTCCGGACAAGGTACGGGCATTATGAGTTCTTGGTAATGCCGTTCGGATTAACAAACGCCCCAGCTGCATTCATGGACATGATGAATCGGGTTTTCCAACCCTACCTGGATTGATTCATCGTTGTGTTCATAGACGATATTCTAGTGTATTCCAAGTCTGAGGAAGAACATGATAAGCACCTTCGAGTCATGTTGCAAGTGTTAAGGGAGACAAAGCTATATGCCAAGTTTAGCAAGTGCGAATTTTGGCTGAAGGAAGTTACGTTTTTAGGACATGTGGTATCTGGCCAAGGAATAAGGGTGGATCTTCTAAGATTGAGGCAAGATGGATTGGAAACCACCCAAGTCAGAGTCGAGGTTCGTAGTTTCTTGGAGTTAGCGTGCTACTATAGGAGATTTGTCGAAGGGTTCTCATCAATAGCAGCGCCTTTGACGAAGTTGTTGAGAAAGGAGGTACCTTTCGTATGGGCGGATAAGCAGCAGGAGAGTTTTGAGAAGCTTAAGCAAGTATTGACAGAAGCTTCGATTTTGATTCAGCCTGAAGTAGGAAAGGACTATGTGGTATGTTGTGATGCTTCCTATACAGGATTGGGATATGTCCTTATGCAAGACGGGAAGGTGGTCGCTTATGCGTCCGGTAATTGAGGCCACATGAGGTTAATTACCCGACGCATGACCTAGAGTTGGCTGCTGTGGTTTTTGTACTAAAGGTGTGGAGGCACTACTTATATGGAGAGAAGTCGGTGATCTATACGACCACAAGAGTCTTAAGTATCACGTTAACCCGTATGAGCCGAATCGAGACAAAGAAGGTGGGTGGAGTTGTTGAAAGATTACGATTGCTCAATAGAGTATCATCTGGGCAAGACGAATGTAGTGGCAGATGCCCTAAGTCAGAAAGTAGTGTTAGAATTGAGGGCGATGTTTGCACATTTGAGCCTCTATAATGATGAAAGTTTGCTAGCGGATTTACAAGTGAACCCGACATGGTTAAGTCAGGTAAAGGAGAAGCGGCTTGGCGATGGTGAACTAAGTGCTAAGCTGCTACAAGTACAAAATGGGGAATTGGAAAATTTTGGTGTAAATAGCGATGGAGTCTTTGTTTTTGGGCAAGGCCCATATGTCAAGGATGAGGAGTTAAGGCAGAGAATTCTTCAGGAATCACATGGTAGCCCTTATGCTATGCATCCCGGAGGAAGTAAGTTGTACAAGGATTTACGGGAATAGTTTTGGTGGCCTGGTCTCAAACGGAAAGTTACAGAGTATATAGGGAAGTGCTTAACGATGTCGACAAGTCAAGGTGAACACCAATCACCGTCGAGATTGCTTCACCAATCAAGATTCCGCAATGGAAGTGGGAAAAATTACCATGGACTTCGTTAGTGGGCTTCCCTTACGCCTACTAAGAAGGACTCGGTGTGGGTGATAGTAGATCGGTTGATGAAGTCTCGCACATTTCATACTAGTGTGGGTTGACTATTCTCACGTAAATTAGCAAAGTTGTATGTAGCGTAAATCGTGAGGTCAGACGAGTTCGGTGTCGATTATTTCGCAGACGTGGATCCGAGGTTTACATCTCGATTCGGAAGGCACTACATCAAGCTTTGGGCACCAGTTGATTTCAAGACGGCATTCCATCCGCAATGATGGCCAATCGGCGGGTAATTCAAGTCTTGGAGGATATGTTGAGAGGTTGCGTGATAGACTTGAGAGGAGTTGGGAGGAGTTCTTGCCTTTAGTAGAATTTGTGTACAACAATAGCTATCAGGCAAGTATTCGGATGGCACCGTACGAAGCACTGTATGGACGGAAGTGTCGCACTCCTACATGTTGGACGGAATTAGGGGAACGTTAGGTTTTGGGTCCGAAAATCATGGCAGAATCAGAGGAAAAGGTTAAGGTATTTCGGACACTGTTGAAGGAGGCATCTGACCGGCAAAAGTCATACGCAGATCTTAAGCGGAAGGAGATTGAGTTTGCTGTAGGAGATTATGTGTTTCTCAAAGTTTCACCGTGGAAGAAGGTAATGAGATTTGGTCGCAAGGGAAAGTTAAGTCCTAGGTTTATAGGACCTTATCAGATTCTGAAACGGGTTGGTCCAGTAGCATATCAGTTAGAATTGCCTACGAAATTGAAGCAAATGCACGATGTGTTCCACGTTTCGATGTTACGTCGTTACCAATCGGATCCATCTCATATAATACCGGTTGAGGAGGTGGAGCTGAGACCAGATCTGTCCTATGAGGAAGAGCCAATTCAGATTCTGGAATGGGATGTGAAGGTGCTTTGGAGGAAATCAGTCCCTTTAGTCAAAGTGTTGTGGCGTAACCATGGATCAGAGGAAGCTTCGTGGGAGTCAGAGGAAACAATACGGCAGTAATACCCTCACTTATTTTAGCCAGGTAATTTCGAGGTCGAAATTATTTTAAGGGGGTAGAACTGTAATATCCTAATTGTTGTGGGTCTGTGCATTTGGTATGTTGCATGGCTAAGGCATTACGATGTGAATTGGGCTCGGTTTGGACTTTAAAACCTGGGTTAAGTGGCTGATAAATAATGTTAGTAGAAATTAAAAGTTAAACAATTATATTTGATAGCAAGCTAGGCTTGTGGCCCAAAGTTTAGAGGAGTTTTTAATGGGCATTAATTGGCGTCACTTAGTGGAGGAGTTTGGGCCAATGTGGCCGCTTAGGGCCCAAGTTAATGAGCCAAAATTCGGCACTCCTAAGGGAAGGGGGTGGACGGCACCTAGCTACAATTTTGGAGTGTTAATTCTTTTATTTTATGATTAAAAAGGTGTTAATTAAGAGGAATAGGTGGATTTTAGGTGGCCTCTTTTAAAAGAGAGATAAAGGTTGGGTTATCAAGATGGATAGAGGTTATCGGGGAGGGAGAGTTGGCAAAATTCCAACTCGAGTGTGTGCTTGTGTATTGCCAAAATTTTGAAGCCTAGTGTTCATATTTTCCATTTGATTTCTTTTCTTTCTTTCTCATCTACTCTCTAGCCGAAACGTCTCTACCATTTTTCACCATTACTGCAGCACCTTAAAACCTCACACTTCTCTTCTCTTTTGTTAAGGCCGAATCTCCCTCTTGTCACCAAGGCTAAATCACATCAAATCTCAACCTCCTCACTTCTTCTTTTCATGATTCATCAAAAGCCAAAAAGTTCACTTCTTTGTCACCTTTTGAAACTGATTCTCTTCTAGTTATCTCTCAAAACCGAAAACCCTTCTCCTGTGGCCGAATCTCTCAGTAATCAAAGGGGGTGGTTGATCAGTTGATGCAAGCTATTTCATCGGATCTAATAGTGGGGTAAGGAACTCTTTGTCATTTGATCTTCTTTCCTATACCTTCAATTAAGTCGACACTAAGGAAACTAATCCCATTTATTCTTTTGGCCAAACTATGAAAGGGGTCTTTCAGGATTCTTGTAGTTAACGTTTGGAGAAGTGATCATTCAGGATTTGAATATCCAAGGTAAGTGGAGTGTGATCTTAGGCCGAAGGCCATTTACTTTGTTTATCAAATGTTAGAAGTGAATCTAACATATACCATGTAGGGATTTTGACATCTCCAAGGGCAAGTGGTATTTTCGGGATTTAGACAATCAAGGTAAGGGATATTAATATTCAGCCATATTACTTATTAAGGGTGCCGATTCTAATTATAGTGTCTTAGGGTTTTTCAACAGATCTTTGGGATTTGGCTAAGCAATCTAGTGCCTAGCCGATTGCAAGGGGGGATCATCACGAAGTTTCAGGATTTGGTTAGTAACCCAAATCAGCAGCAAGGTAAGGATTTTGGTTGCCATAACCCTTCGGGATTTGACTGTTTAGCCGAATGGCTTTTTGCTAACATGCTTAGTGTTGGCCGAATGTAGGAAAAAGGGATCTAGGGCGTTAGATCGGGATTTTTGGGATTTCAATTAGATCTACGAGTAATCAGGTGTGTAACCCACCCTAAATTCCCAACTAACAATAATATTGATTTGTATATGTTAATAAGGCTATGCATGAATATGGCTAAGGGTACCATTCCATGGTACAGTGAATTCAGGTACGTTACCCCTAACTCTCAATTAAGTAAAGTTTATAAAACATGAAGACAGATATATGTGAAATATTGTTAAGGCTATGGGGTAAGGTATAATGCATGTTATTCGTATGTTATGCATGTTGCATGGGTATATGGGTGATTTTGTGAAAGGGGAAGTGATCTGGTGGTTCATACCACATTATCTGGTGACTCTGTCACATTATCTAAGTCTGGTGACTCTGTCACATTATCTGGTGGCTATGCCACAATTATAAGGGCGATGTACAATTGACTATAGCGACTGCCTTCGATGGTGTGTAGCGGATGGAGGGTCGATTTAGTAATCCCCACGGTGTGATCGGTAGGTAGGGGTGATGTTTAGAGGTTGGATCTAGGTGGTTTGGGTTGCATCATGGCTCACAATTATTTTATGTCATTTATTATGCCTTGTATGATTTGGGAATCTGTGATGGTAGTTACACATTGAGTCTATTGACTCACCCTTCGTGGGCTAACTTTTTGCGATGGAACTCGAGATGGACCGGCCTGGCGGGAACTTAGTGGTGGCCATGCACAGCTCAGTTTTTCAGTTTTTCTATTTAAGTCTATTTTAAATTATTTTGGGTTATAATTTGATGTAATAAGGCCATTATTACTTAACTGTTTTATTTTCTTTGCGTTTTAAATTTCTATTATGTTGCGAACAACATCAATTGTTTTGAAACTCAAACTCCTATGGTATTTTTTTTTCAAGTTAACAGTAATATTAAACTCTAAAATTTAGTATCTCTTTAACTTATAACTATTGAAATATGAACTTATCGATTTAGTACAAATTAAGTTACAACTAAATTTTAAACTCGAGAACAACCCAAATCTATTTTCTTCGAAACCACCACGATTTTCAAAAAAAATGTCATACGAGACTTAACTACGTTTTACTCAAGGAGCATGCCAGATCCGGTCAGGGCTTGTGGGCCGGGTTTGGGGTGTTTCAATAATAATAGGTTAATGATAAGGAAAGTAATAATAATAAATATAATAATAGTAATAATAATATTAAAATAATAGTAATAATAGTAAGAATAATAGTAGTAATATTAAAAATTAATTAATAGCAATAATAATAATAATATCAATAATAATATTAAAATTAATAATAATAATATAATTGCAAAAATAACCAAAGAAGGGCTAATTTGAACTTAAAATGGAATTTTGGAGCAAATCTAAAAAGAAAGGACCATAACTAAAAGGTGCAAAAGGCCAGAGGACCAAATAGGCAATAAACCCATGCCTTGGACACACGTACCTTCCCTAGAGGATCGGCGAACCAGGGACTAAATTAAGAAGTCGAACAAATTTTATGGTCAAATTTAAAAACTAAAAAAATGGTAGTAAAAGGACCAAATCAAAACAAATAAAAAGGCAGAAGGACCGAAAAAATAAATACCCCATTAAATAAAAATGCGGATCCCCCAGAGAGGGTTAGAATTAGCGTCTGGGGTAACCTATATATAGTGCCGCTTTGAGGCCATCAAACAAGCCCTAAACGATGCCGTTTTACCTCTTTATAAAAGGCAAACTTTTTCTTCTTTTTTTTTCATTTCTGCTATTGCTCTAAAAAAAACAAAAGGGCCTTCCCCTTTTTCTCTGCTAGGGTTTAAGACCCTTCATTGGTGCCGCCGCCAATCCACCGCTCTACCATCGTGGCTGCGTAAATGTCCAATCAATGCACGATGGTGGAACTCCCAAAAGGTAAAATTTTTTTTCAAGATAATATATTACTACATTTATATAGTAAAAAAATAAAAGATCCTTATATACATATACAAACGATTTGAAAAGAAAGGAAAAGAAAAAAAGCAGAGAATCTTTGCTTTTGAACCCTTTTGATTGATTTTTTTTCTTTTGTATTGATTCTTTATAAAAAACAAATTACAAAGTCTGTATCTTGGCTTTTGTAGCCGAAAACTGAGAAAAATACATTATTTTTTGTTAATTTTTACATCTTTGTCGTGTTTTCGTATGTTTGGTCTGTAGGTATTGAGGCCATACGGTGGCTGACATGGAGGTACAATGCAAGGATGGTGGTGGTGCTGACGTGGTAGCGGCGATTGAAGAGGCATGCAGGGCAACAATTGTTAGGGATTAGGGTTTTTAGATTTTGGTATAAGTTTTGGGCCATTTGGGCCTAGGGTTTGGTTGGGTTATTTGATTTGGGCCTGTATTGGGCATTGTAAAAAAACTGGACTATTTATTTTGGGTTTATCTACTAATAGGCCCCGAGCAAATTTGGGCCTGTACAGAGTGGAGAGCCCCTTGGATGGTCCCCGACATGATCTTGTATCGATGTGGAGATTTTGATTGGGTTCCCCTGCTTAGGATATAGAGAGCTGTCGGGTATGCTCCCCTACTCGTGTTAAGAAAATACAGGTCAAGACAGTTCACGCCAGCAACACAAGGGTTAGCTCAGTAAGAGTTCTTATACAAGGGAGATAACTATAAAAAGAAAGTTCGTGAGATATCGAATGCCTGGAACCAAACTCATAGAATGAAAAGGTTTGCTACTAATCCAATGACTACCCCTGAGTATGACCGGTGGTGGAGTTAGAGAATCAATGACAACATCCCTACGTCAAATCAAGAAAATGACTGATCAATAGAAAAACACTTGCACGACTGAACTAGAGATCATCAAACAAGATTTTGAGAAGAAAAGTTCATAACTAGGAAAAAAGATCGAGCAATTGGAGGAAGAGAAAATGTAGCTGGGGTTAGATGTCGATGTCTAGAAACTAGAAGCCGAGAAACTGAGGAAGGGAAAGAATAAGGCCGAAGAGGATTTGGACAATTTGAAGACAGATTACAAGAAGCTACGTATGTCAATAAGAACTGATGGTTTGGGTAAAACATCTGAGCAATGGTGACAAGAAATCCAAGAAGAAAAGACTAGAGCTGATCAGTTTGAGAAGAAGTTCCATGATACTCGAGTACGGGAGGACGCTTTAAAAAAGAGTTTGTTGGAGAGCCAAAATGAAAAGGAAAAGCTAAGAGCTTGGGTGGCAGAGTTAGAAATGTCACTACACCAGCATCGTAGTCGCAACTTCATAATCAAATTAAGGATCAGCCTTAGCAAGATTGAGGAACTAAAAGAGAGGATAGAAGAACTTGAAACTGAGCTGCAAAACTATGAACTCCAGGTTGAACTACTGGAAGCAAATAATGAGCAATGGAAAGATCAACTTCATCAATCTCAAGACTAGGTCAGGGATAGGGATTACGTCATGGGTGAAGCTTTGGCTCAAGTGCGAGAGGTGGCTAGTCATATAAAAACCTTGGCAGTCCAGGTTGATGTACTGAGTTTGAAATATGAGTCAGAGTCAGATCGAGTCTGAGAGTTAGCAGGCTTCTTAAACAAGTCAAGACCTTAAGCATTCAGCAAAGCCATATATGTAATCCATTTTATGTAAAGAAATTTATTTTCTAAAAAGGTTATTCTAATGAAATTGATTCAGAATCAATGCCTTTTTTTTTGGATTCATTACATTCACGCATTAGCATTGCATTGCATTTCATCGTATGCACTAAAACTTACAAAGAGACTCTAAAATCGTGGCAGTTACCCTGGAACATCATTATGGTACATGAAGAAATACTAAAGCCATGGACCAAAGGTTAGAAAGATTAGAACAAATACAAAGAGAGATGCAGGATCGACTGCAAATACAGATGTAAGAATAGTTGGCCAAAATCCAATAGGATATGAGGGATCAAATGCTAAAATCCCAGAGAAACATGATGAGCCAGTTAACGCAGTTACTGGCTAGGGGGCTAGAAAAAGGAAATATCCTTATGATCAATATCGGAGACGAAAATGAGGACCCTACTTATTCTCCAGGCTTCACCCAACGAACACCTAAGCACAACCACAAAGGGTGTCTGTCAATATCAAACCCCATTATCAGACTGGTACTTCGACACCGATAAACTTCCCGATAGGTTCGGGCTCTAACCCCAGAGACAATCCAAAAAATCCCATTGTCCCTAACCTTGATGATATAGCGGAAATGGGAAAGGCGAAAGTGGAGCTCCCAAAGAAACTGGAAGACAGATGCAAATGGCTAAAGGAGAAATTCAAGGTGTTGGAAAGCACTGATTACCATTGTGGAATTGACGCTAAGGAATTGAGCCTGGTCCTAGATCTAGTACTCTCTCCAAAGTTTAAAATGCAGGAATTTGAAAAATATAACGGGACCAGTTGCCTTGAGGCTCACATTACAATGTTCTGTCAGAGAATGACCAGATATGTTAGAAACGATCAATTATTGATTCACTGTTTCCAAGACAGCTTGACTAGGGCTGCGGCTAAATGGTATAATCATCTAAATCGTGCCCAATTTAGTTCGTGGAAGGACCTAGCACATGCCTTCATAAAAAAATATGGCCACGTGACAGATATGGTACCTGACAGGATTACACTACAGAATATGGAGATAAAGCCAAACAAAAATTTCAGGCAATATGCTCAAAGGTGGAGGGAAGTCGCCACATAAGTCCAACCGCCACTGCTAGAAAAGGAAACTACCATGCTATTCATTAATACCCTGAAGGCACCTTTTATCAATCACATGCTGGGAAGCGCAACTAAGAGCTTCTTAGACATAGTGATGTCTGGCGAAATGATAGAAAATGCAATAAGGTGTGAAAAAATGAGGCCGAGGAAAGCACAAAGAGGTCAACCCCAGGAAAAAAGAGAAAATGTGGTAAATAATGTGAACACGTATAATAGGGGTTACTCGAAACCAGTCACTATGAACCAATCGCAAATGGTAACCACTGGCCATCAAGGCCCACCAAGACAAGAGTCCTACACAAGGTAAAATACGGAGAAACTCCAGTTTACGCCTATTCCAATGACGTATAGGGAGTTGTACCAAATTTTATTCGATGCACATGTTGTATCCCCTTTCTACCTAAAACCAACACAACCCCCATACCCAAAATGGTACGACGCAAACGCCCAATGCGAATACCATGCGGGAATTATAGGACACACGATAGAAAACTACACCGCTTTCAAAAAGTTAGTCAAAAAGCTCATCAAAATGGGCATTGTAAAATTTGATGTTCCATCTGGTGTAGAAAATCTATTACCCAACTATACTGATAAGGGGGTAAATTCGATAGTCGAGAATGCAGGGAAGAAAATCAAGGTGAATATTGTAGAAGCGAAAACCCCGTTGAAAGAAATTTGGAAGAAAATAGTGGAAAAGGGGGTTAATCACACAAGACTCGAGGAACAGGTTCCAAGAAACAAGGAACTATTGTGATTTCCATAATAAAGAAGATCATGAGATTCAGAAATGCAGTGAATTTAGGGCCTTAGTACAGGGCCTAACGGACAACAAGGAGCTCGAGTTCTTTGAGTTTACTAAAGGAGAAGAGGTGTGCGCCTTAGAGGGAGGGTCGATAGAGAAGGTCTATGAGCCCAACCACTAGGTGGTAATCATCTCACGACCAAGAATCAACGAAGCTAGAGCAAGAATTGCACCAAGAGTTGTAATCCAAAAACCTATTGCTTTTCCTTATAAAGATAGTAAAAGGGTACCTTAGAACTATGACTGTAATGTGACAATCTTGGGAGAGGTAGGCCTGGTTAGCATGCCAGAGGAAGGTCAGGATGTGGGTTTCTATACACATAGTGGAAGACGTTATTATACCCCAAATACAAAAGCGAACTTGTAAAAGGGAAATCCGTGCCAATCGAATAAAGGAAAGAGAAGCTAGAATTACTTGTTAATGAGCCGATAAATGAGAAAGAAGCTAAGGAATTCTTGAAATTCCTAAAACACAGTGATTATAGTGTTGTGGGACAATTACACAACAGGCAGCTCGCATATCGGTATTGGTTTTACTCTTAAGCTCGGAGACACACTGTAATGTGCTCATAAAGTTGTTAAACGAAACCTATGTCACCGATGATATTTTTGTAAACAAACTAGACCATCTTGTCAACAATATAAGCGCAGATAATTTCATCTTTTTAATGACAATGAGATAATGCTGGGGCATGGGATCCACTAAAGCTCTGTACATCACCACCGCTACAAAGGGTATACATTAAAGGGGTCTTGATTGACAATGGATCGGCATCGAATGTATTGACCTCGTCCACATTGAGCAAAGTTGCTGTGGAATGGCTCTCACATGAAGACATGCCAAAACATAGTGAGAGCATTCGACGGCACCGAAAGGATGATAATGGGAAGGATTGAGATACCTCTCTTGATCGGTCGAAATATATACGAGGTATACTTTTTAGTGGACATCAAGCTTTCTTATAATTGCCTATTGGGGAGGACTTGGATTCACTCAGCGGGGGTGGTACCATCATCACTGCACCAAAAGCTAAAGTTGGTAATAGAGGGCCGAATGATAATGATAAACGCAGAAGAAAACATTATTACGTCTGTTACCAGTAATGCGCCATACATAGAGGCTGATGGTGGAGCAATAGAATGTTCCTTTTGGTCATTGGAGTTTGTGAACACAACCTTCATCATCAAGGGAAGCAAGATCCCAATGCCCAAAATATCCAAAGCCACGAGGATGAGCTTATAACTGATAGTGGGAAAAGGAGCATTGCCTGGAAGAGGACTCGAAAAATACCTCTATGGACGGGTCGAAGTACCAATCTTAGCTGACAAATGGGATCGCTTTGGCTTGGGTTATAAGCCAGACGTGAAGCAGTGGAAGAAGGAGTTAGAGAAGAAGCAGGAGAGAAGAAGAGCGATTAAGTGGGGTAAAGGTCAAATAGGAACCAATGACCTTTCCCATATATCTAGAACATTCGTGTCAGGAGGAATTGTTCACCCTGAACGAAAGATGATCATGTCTGAGAGTTTTAACATTTATATAATGAATGATCGAGCCTATAAACTAACTATCACCATGATTGAGGCAAGCGCACCTATCGAACAGTAGTATAGCTTAGTGGCAAGACATGAATGTCGAACCTAAGGGAACCAAAAGTATTAGTACTGACTTTCTTTTTATTAAAGAGGATTGATATTTATCTAACTAATCCTAAACTAAGGATGCCAAGACACAGAGAATGAATTGAGAAAATACTTTTGAGAAAACCAATTGATTAAGACAATACCTGAGGAAGAATCCACCTAGACTTCACTTATTATTTAACCCTGAACTAAACAATTTATTCACTTGAATTGATCCGTAGGATTCCATAATTTATATTAATACCTCTTTTGAGGCTACTAATGTCTAGCCCTAGGTTGATTAATTGAAATCTCTTTCTAATTAAAACCCCTAGTGTTACATTAACTCCATTTATGGACTCTCATATTAGGTTTGACCCTAATCCGGTAAATTTTTATCGTCCTATCTCTAAGAGTGCGGCCAACTCCGCTTAATTATGCTAGATCTACTCTTAAACAGGGACTTTTGCTCCTCTGAATAAGCATATCAATACTTGAATCAATATCATGAAATATTAAAGCAAGAATTAAGAACACATAATTAAGAACAAATCAAGTATTTATCATACAGTTCAGAAAACAATAACAAGATCCGTCTTAGGTTTCATCCCTCTCAGGTATTTGAGGGGTTTAGTCCATGTTTATAAAAGAATACATCGTAGAAGAAATTAAATAACAAAACATTAAGAAAAACCCTAAAACCCCGTGAAGGAATTTGAAAGGAAAATCCTCAGTCTTGAGTGTGACTCTGGCTTCTGAGATGGATCAACTGGCTTTCTTCGAGTAATTCCCTATATTCAGCCCTCTCTAGCTTCGCTCCTCGTCAATAGCCATGACAGAAGCCTTCTGTCGAACTCTCTTTTTAGGTTTCCCTTTAAGGTGTTTATATAGGCTTTCGGGATGCCTTACTTGGCCCACGAGTATCCTATTTCGAGTGGAATTAAAATGGGTACGGTAAGGACACGCCTATGTGAATCGAGCCTAGGGCCATGTTCAAGTCTGCTAAAGTGGCACGACTGTGTGGTTTACCCATGTGGTGAACTCCAGGCTATATTGATTTCTTATTTTGGCCCATTTTCTCCGTTTTTGGCCCATTTCTCGTTCTTTTCATCCTCCTATGCTCTCTTAAGTATAAAGCATGAAATTAAAGGATTAGGAGCATCAATCATCCAAAAGTATGCCGAATGTGGGATTAAAATATGTATATATTACGGTTTATCAAATACCCCCACACTTAAGCATCTCGCTTGTTCTCAAGAAAATCCTCAACTCACAATTGAAATTCATTCTTCTCAACTTATAACTCTTATCAATAATGTTCAAATATTCCATAGGCAATCATACATTGAGAATTCAACTAAAAGAACATCAAAGTTTCAAACAATCCAAGTTGAGCATTTTATTCATGGAAAAACATAGGTATTCCCCTTATCTAAGTAATCACCTTTGATTCAAAATATCACGAGTTAACATCCTCACTAATGATTCACTCAAATCACTCGAAGTGTTTAAGGGACAATAAATTAGGCACTCAATAGTCAACATGAAAAGTTATTACCATAAGCTTGCATGAAAATCAAATCTCCACCACTATAAATTGAGATGATACATCGATCAAAACGTCTTTAAAAAGGGTTGTAACATGGCTTAGGTTTAAGGTGTGGATAAAGGCTGAATTAAAGGGTTAAAATCAGGAGCAAATTGACAAATTTCCTAACTATAAAAATAGACTAATACTGAATAATTATGATAAACACGAGCTTCTTCTCAAGATGTGAAATTAATTGATTAAGCTTAAATAACATAGAACTAATAATGAATATACTTTCAAATTTTTTTTAAGAACAAATCAAGTACAATAATAAGAATTTAACAACTGAAATGGAAAACATAGTTAGGCAACTTCTCGAATCAAATTTTGATAAAAAGGTTAATACAATAGGAAAAATTCTTAATGAATCAAAAAGACTAAGTCTTGGACTAATTTTAAGGGTAAATCAATAAATGGTTTATTAGGATCAAAGGGGTTCACTAGGGGTTAATTATAAAGGTAGGCCTTTTGGGAAGTAAGTGGGTTAAATCCTAGGTGCCTTTATTATCTCAGTATATCAAATCAAAAGTGTGGTCTTGACATGCATAATCGAAGCAAGTTCTAGAATAACAAATCAATATTGACTCACTCAAAGAAACAATAAAAGTGAGCAAGAAAAGAAAATGCTCTCAGAGGCTCAAGATCTCACAGAAATTATGGTTTTTGATGTCAACCCTGTGAACTTCAAACTTCAAGGCAATACCTAAACTTGGGAAAACAACTTAGAAAATTTTTAATTTTCAAAAATCAACTTATCATGCTTGATTCTCTAAAGCCTTCAAGTTTAAACAATCAATGCACAACTGCCTATGTTTTAATTCAAGACATATCAATAAAAATCATAAATCAATCAGAATTTGTTCTAACAGTGATATGAGAAAGAAAAGACAAAATTTAGGGAATTGAGAATAATGCAAAAAGTTAGCAACTTTTCTGAATAAAATTCACCCCCCACACTTAAGATGTACATTGTCTTCAATGTACAAAAAATAGATATCTAGATATTAATAGCATGATATCATAAGAGAGAGGTAGAAATGAAACTTCCTGAATTTTGGATGGATTCCTTAAGCTGGAAGTGTGGAAACTTGATTCGGAGGTGTAAGATAAGTTGGAGGAGTCTATTCTGGTGGAGGTGGATACTAGAGTCGTGGTGTGGTGATTCCCTAGTAGTCTTTTGAACCTGAATCAAAGAAAACAAAATATAATAATATAAATTAAGCACAAGAAAGATAAAGAGAATGAAAATAAAGGAGAAGAGAAATGTAAAAGAAAAAATAGATGGACTCAAAGGTCCTTGTCTTGTCGAGGGAATGAAGCGGCCGGCATGAACTTATGGAGATTGGTCTCGCACGAGGAGGCTATGCTAGGGTCCTTTCGCTTATTCGACATGGAGATGGTGGTTTTGAAGAAGAATGAGGGAAAGAGAAGAGGAAAAATGGAAGGATAAAGGTAATAGAAAGGAAGAGGGGTGAGGTAGTTGAAAAAGAATTTGGGGAGAAGGTGAGAAGAAAGGGGCTTTAAATAGAGTCAGAGATCTGGTTGTTGTCCATGCCTGCATACCATGAGCGTGTTGGGTTACACGGCCGTATCGTACGGACGTGTTGTGCTTCGTTCGTTTCTCTCATGCCCGTGTAGTGGTCACCACGCCCATGTTGATAAATCAGTATCGACCACAGCTGTATCGCATGGCTGTGGCATTTTATCGTAGCCCGTGGTTTGGAGATTTTTCATCCTTGGTTCGTATGATCTCTGCCACGCCGGTGTGTAAATCTGTGATGTCCACACAACCACGGCCACACCCGTGTGTAAGGCCGTATGGTAGGGAAACCTATGTTTCATTAATTTGGTTAGCTTGTAGTTAGATGCTAAAAGTAAAATTAAAAATGAAAATAAAATAAAATATGAAAATTAATGGGGTTAGTGATAAACCGTAATTTACACATATTTTAACCCTATGCTTGGCTTAATTTTGGATGAATATTCACTAGATTTGATGAATTCAATGCTCCTAATCTCTTAATTTCATGTTTTACACTCAGAAGAGCTTAGGAAGTAAAAAAGAACGAGAAATGGGCCAAAAATGGACAAAACAGGCTAAAGTGAAAAATCAACACAGCCTGGAGTTCACCACACGGCCGTGCCACTTTAGCAGACTCGAACAAGGCCTGGGCTCGATTTACACAAGCATGTCACACGGGCGTGTCCCTACCGCAGCAAAGAAGAATTTCATTCGGATTAGGATACTTTCGAGCCAAGAAAGGCGTCTCGAAGCCTATATAAACACCCTAAGAGGCAACTTAAATGGGGAGTTCGATAAGACATTGAATAGACGCCGAGTAGAAGGAGAAAATACTCCAAGACAGCTGTCGGGAACAACTTAGGAGAAGGATCTCCATCAAAACTGAAGATCTCCCATCAATTTCTTTAGAAGTTTTTGGGTTTTCTTATGTTTTGTTGTTTTTCCTCTTTTTTGATGTTCTCCTCTTCTAGTATGAACTAAATCCCTTACATACCTAAGGGGATGAAACCTATAACAGATCTTATTATTATTTGATTTATGAGATAAATACTTGTGCTTATTCTTAATTGTGAGTTTTATTCTTGTTTTGATAATTCAAGTTATTGATTCAAGTCGAATGTGCCTATTCAGTGGAGCAAAAGTCTCTTTTTAAGAGTAGATCAACACAATTAAGCGGAGTTGATTGCAACTCTAAAAATAGGGAGAAAAAAATCTATAGGATTAGGTTCAAACCTAATATAGGAATCCATAGATCAAATTAATGCGACAATAGGGGTTTTAATTAGAAAGAGATTTCAATTAATCAACCTAGAGTCAGTTGTTAGTAGCCCACTAATTAGTTTAAGTTTATTTCTTTTCATATTTAGATGCATGTTTTCCATACCCATACGGCCTTACACAAGGCCGTGTGAGCACCACAGGTAGGTACATGGGCGTGGCCATAATCGTGTGGCAATAGGACAAAATTTTCCCCAAATACACGGGCTACGGTAAAACACCACGGTGCATGCGACGCAATGTGGCATATGATTAAACCACACGGGCATAGAAACCTCCACACAGGCGTGGGAGAAACGAACCACCACATGGCTGTGTAATACGGCCGTGTGACTTAAAATGCCCATGGCACACAGGTGTGGGGATGTACCAGAACCCAGATTTCTATTTAAAACCCACCCCCCTCATCTCACCTACTCCCCAATTTCCTCTTCTTCCATACCCTTTAAACTTTTCCCTTTCATTTTCCTCTTTTTTTTCCTTCCCCTCACTCTTTATCTACACCATTATCTCCATGTCGAAGACACGGAAGGATCCTAGCACAGTCTCCTGTGCGAGACCGATCTACATAAGTTCATGCCGGCCGCTTCATTAACTCGACAAGAAAAGGACCTTTGAGTCCATTTACTTTTTCTTTTTTCTTTTCTCTTCTTCTTTATTTTCCTTCTCTTTATCTCTATTGTGCTAAATCTATATTATTATATTTTGATTTTGTTTATTTAGGTCCTTCAGGCTACTTGGGAATCACAACACCACGACCCTAGTAACCACTGCCACCGACGCCTCCTCCTTCAACTCGGCCCGAATTCCCCCGTTTCTTTTCTTTGACTTCACCCAAAATTCAGAAAGTTTCACTTCTCTTCCTACCTTATGATTTTCTCACTATATTGTGAATATCTATCTTTGTACATTGAGGGCAATGTACATCTTAAGTGTGGGGGGTGAATTTCAAAATTTCCTAACCTTTTGCATTATTCTCAAATCCCTGAATGATATCTTATCTTAAGTAATTTTCTCATATTACTAATTAGAATGAAACTTCTGTTGATTTATGATTTTTATTGATATGTTTTGGATTAAGCCATAGTTAATTGTGCATTGATGATTTAAACTTTAAGATATTAGAGAATCAAGCATGATACGTCTATTTTTAGAATTAAAAATTCCTAGGTTGTTAACTTAAATTTGAATATTACCTTGAAGTTTGAAATTTGCAAGGTTGACATCAGAAACCATAATTTTTGTGAGATTTTGAGCCTTTAGAGCATATATCTTTTTGTGCTCACTTTATTTATTATGAGTGTGTCAATATTGATTTGTTATTCTAGAACTTGCTTCGATTATACATTTCGAGACCACACCATTGATTTGATATATAGAGATGATAAAGGAACCTAGGTTTTAACCCACTTACTCTACCAAAAAGCTTACCTTCATAATTAACCCCTAGTGAACCACTTTTTAGCCTAATTAATCGTTTCTTGATTTACCACTAATATTAACCCGAAACCCTGTTATTAACTTGTTTATCCCATTTTCTTGACTCCCCTTTTGTCGAGATTTGATTTGATCAGTTGCCTAATTATAGTAGTTGAATTCATCTCTTATTATGTACTTATTCTTAAAAAAAAGTTTAAATTCATTCATTATTAGTTCTATGTTCTATGAGCTTAAACAGTTAAATCCACATCTTTAGAAGAAGCTCATGTTATTGATGTAATTATTCATTATCAGTTTATTGTTTCTAGTTATGTAAATTGACAATTCAATCTCGATTCTAACCCTTTAATTCAGCTTTTATCCACACCTTTAACCCAAGCCCCATTACAACCCTTTAAAGACCTTTTGATTTGTGTATCATCTCATTGTATAGTTGTGGAGATTTAATTTTCATGCAAGCTTTTGGTAGTAACTTTTCAAGTTTGACTGATGAGTGTTTTATTTTGAACCTTAAACACTTTGAGTGATTTGAGTGAATCTTTAGTGAGGATGTCAATCCTTGTCAGTTTTGGATCAAAGGTAATTATTTAGATAAGGGGAAACACATATATTTTTCGTGCTACAAAATTGTATAACTTTGATTGTTTGAAGTTTTAGGACCCTTTAAGTTAAATTATCTATGTATACATTATCTATGAATTATGATGAAGACATTGTTGATGAGAATTATAAACTGAGGGAAGTTAGTTCTAATTGTGAGTTGAAAATTTTGCTTGAGGACAAGCAAAAGCTTAAGTGTGGGGGTATTTGATAAACCGTAATTTACACATATTTTAACCCCATGCCTGGCTTAATTTTGGATGAATATTCACTAGATTTGATGAATTTGATCCTCCTAATCTCTTAATTTCATGTTTTATACTCAGGAGAGCTTAGGGAGTCAAAAAGAATGAGAAACTGGCCAAAAACGGACAAAATGGGCCAAAGTGAGAAATCAACACGGCCTGGAGTTCACCACACAGTCGTGCCACTTTAGTAGACTCGAACACAGCCTGGGCACAATTTACACAGGCATGTCACACGGGATTGTCCCTGTCGCAGCAAAGAAGAATTTCATTCAGATTAGGATACTTTCGGGCCAAGAAAGGCATCTTGAAGCCTATATAAACACCCTAGGAGGCAACTTAAACAGGGAGTTTGACAGAACGTCGAATAGATGCCAAGTAGAAGGAGAAAATACTCCAAGACAGTCGTCGGGAACAACTTAGGAGAAGGATCTCCATCAAGACTAAAGATCTCCCATAAATTTCTTTAGAAGTTTTTGGGTTTTCTTATGTTTTGTTGTTTTTCCTCTTTTATGATGTTTTCTCTTCTAGTATGAACTAAATCCCTTAGATACCTAAAGGGATGAAACCTATGATAGATATTATTATTATTTGATTTATGAGATAAATACTTGTGCTTATTCTTAATTGTGAGTTTTATTCTTGTTTTGATAATTTCGGTTATTGATTCAAGTCGAATGTGCTTATTTAGTGGAGCAAAAGTCCCTGTTTAAGAGTAGATCAACACAATTAAGCAGAGTTGATTGCAACCCTAGAAATAGGGTGACGAAAATCTACAGGATTAGGGTCAAACCTAATATGGGAATCCATAGATCGAATCAATGCGACAATAGGGGTTTTAATTAGAAAGAGATTTCAATTAATCAACTTAGAGTCAGTTGTTAGTAGCCTCGAAAGAGGTATTAATATAATTCAGGGATTTTTACGGATTAAGTCAAGTGAATAAATCACATGAATCAAAAGTAATAAGTGAAGTCTAGGTGGATTCTTCCGTAGGTGTCGTTCATCTCATATAAGTTGTCCGAAGTATTTTCTCAATTCACTCCCTATCAAGTTCATAAGTTAGTTAAATGAGTTAGTTAAATTTTACATTAAAAATAAATCTGCTTTAATTATTAGGCTAGATAATAAAAAAGATAGTTATTACTAAGTACTCTTGGTCCTTGAGGATACGATATTCCAGACTCACCACAGCTATATTACTGTTTGATAGGTGCGCTTGCCTTTGTCAAGATAATAGTTGTTTCGAGCTTCCATCGCTTAGTGTTAGGGTTGCTTTAGAGAAGCACTCATTTAAAGTCTTAAGCTAGAGTTACGTCTCATTCGGACATTCATGGTGGTTCCTCTCTCCTGCTATCATTTTTATGATCATTATATAGTTCGAGTCGAGTAGTGTTTACCTTAAAAGTGCTGAATTTAGGATTAGTTATCTCGATTGTTCCATATGGAAAGATATTCAGTACCTCAAAAGGGATTTCTTCGTTTGTATCAAGGTCTAAAGTGGCAATCCGAGGGTCCGTTTTATTCAACAATACCTGATCTCCGATCTTAAATTGGTTTGGCTTATGGTGTTGCCTCAATTTTACTTCATGTGATCCTGGTTTCTCTTTAAAATGCGTCTTCTGATCGTTATGTCAGAGTCTTAAAAATTTATAAAAAGAATGATCGAACCTGGAAACTAACTAAGACAACAATGGAGGCAAGCGTACCTATCGAATAGTAGTATAGTTTAGTGGCAAGACCAGATTGTTGAACCCAAAGGAACCAAAAGTACTAATACTAACTTTCTTTCTATTATCTAGCCTAAGAATTAAGGGATTTGTTTATCTAATCTAAGATTAACTAACTACTAAGCTAAATATGCGAAGACAAAGAAAAGAAATTAAGGAAAGACTTGAGAGAAAAACCGATTGATTTAGACAATACCTGAGGAAGAATCCACCTAGACTTCACTTGTAATCTAACTTTGAACCAGACGATTTATTCACTTGACTTGATCCGTAAGATTCCCTAAGTTATATTAATACCTCTCTCAAGGCTACTAACATCTAACCCTAGGTTGATTAATTGAAATCTCTTTCTAATTAAAACCTCTAGAATTACATTAACTCGATCTATAGACTCCCATATTAGGTTTGACCCTAATCAAGCAAATTTATGTCATCCTATCTCTAGGGTTGCGTTCAACTCCGCTTAACTATGCTAGATCTACTCTTAAACAGGTCTATTCCTCCTCTGTCTAAGCACATCAATACTTGAATCAATATCCAGAAATACCAAAATAAGAATTAAGAACACATAGTTAAGAACAAATCAAGTATTTATCATACAGCTCAGATAACAATAACAAGATCCGTCTTAGGTTTCATCCCCCTCAGGTATCTGAGGTTAGTTCATAATAGTAAAAGAAAACATCTCAGAAGAAAATGTAAAACAAAACATAAGAAAACCCTAAAACCCCCTGAAGGAATTGAAAGAGAGTTCCTCCGTCTTCAGTATGATCCTAGCTTCTTGAGATGACTCAACTGGTTTTTTTCGAGTAAATCCCACAATTCTAGCCCTTTGGCTTGGCTCCTTGGCCTAGCTGAACTGCCTTCCTAAAGGTTGGTCTCTAGGGTCTTTATATATGCTTTTGGAATGTCTTTCTTCGCCTCTAAGTACCCTAATCTAAATTAAACTCTTCTTTCCTGCGACAAGGACACGCCCATGGCACACACCCGTGTAAATCGATTTAAGGCCGTGGTCGGGTCTGTTGATGAGGCACGGTCGTGTATTTTGGGGTCCAACTCGTGGTCTATTCTTCTTACGGGGCATGGCCGTATGGTCTTGGGCCACACCGTGTGGGTTTTGTACTTTGGCCCATTTTCTCTATTTTCGGCCCGTTTCTCGTTCTTTTCGTCCTCCGGTGCTCTAAGAAGTATAAAACATGAAAATAATGGATTAGGAGCACCTATTTCCATAATTAAAGGGATAAACCATCCAAAAATATGCTAAATGTGGGATTAAAATATGTTCATATTACAGTTTCTCATCTTTCACTCGTCTAGTTCATCGATCTGAAGTCTCCGTTCCTCATGAGTTATTTCCTTGTTGGCATGAAGCCTAGGATCTGGCTTAGTTGTGTAGTTCTGTGGTGCTTCCTGAAAAGCAGGTTTACCCTAATGGTCATTAATAGAATTTATGTTCTCACCTTTATTACTCGATGTCCTAGCTGAGTCAAGAGCCTGAAGAGTGATCGTTTCGTCACCTACACAATGTGTGAGTTCACCAGTACCAACATCAATTCTAGCTTTAGCAATTGCTAAAAAGGGTCTTCCTAAAATTAAAGGAACATTGTTGTCCTCATCCATGTCTAAAACAACAAAGTTTACTAGGAATATGAATTTATCAATTTTAACTAGTACATCCTCAATTATACCCCTAGGAACTCTAATAGTTTTATCAGCCAATTGAATGCTCATCCTAGTTTATTTGGGTTTCCCGAGACCTAGCTGCTTAAACATTTTATAAGGCATAACGTTTATGCTCGCCCCTATATCAGCTAATGTAACATCCTTAAAATAGGGTCTCTGTATTTTGTGTGTTTGCATGTGACAAAATGCTCACTGTGCTAGTTTAGCATGTTTTGGGGCCTATGCATGACCTCGAGTTAGGTCGGAGTCATGGCTAAAATTTTTGTTTTGGCACTTAGGAATAAGGAACTAAGGGAGTTAGGGGTTAAAGGATATTATTGGAGGGTTGTGACACGAACAACCTAGTGGCAAAGTGGCTAAGAGGTGCCACTTAGGGCGTTGAGAGGTGACGCCACATGCAGGGAAGGAGAGCCCAGGTTTGAGCAGAAGAAATCTCATTTCTGCTTATTATTTTGACACCAAGGAGGGAGGAGTTGTGCTCGGCTCAAACTCTGTCGGATAACTATTGATTAAGTCAAACTAATTTAAACTGGTGGAGAAGATAGAATTTAGAAGCTTGGGAGATTCAAACTCATTTGAATGGTTGGCCAGGAGTGATTCAGGGAGTTTTACCGAAATTTGGACTCTTGTTTGAAGAAGAGTAATCGGTTGGGAGACTAGGGGAGGGTGTGCGAAATTTCAAGTGATATTTTTGGGTAGCTTATACCATAGAGCATTTGGTTGTGAGCTAAGCCGAAACCCCCTTTAGGTTAGCCGATTTCTTCTTTTTGTTGCACCATTTGACTCTTTGGCATCTTGACTGAATCTCCCTCTCCTCATTATCTTCTTTTCTTTTCTCTCATACTTTTTCCAAAACCCCATCAATAACATTTTTTTCTCTTCATTCTCTGTTGTGCCGAAACCAACACCTATTCTCTAGTCAACATCTTTTTCTTCTTTAAGTCTCTTGTGTCAAAAGTCCTTACTTTCTCCTTGCTGAATCCTTGCTTTTCTATTTCCTTTTCCATCTCTTCTATCTTTGGAAGCCGAATACTCAGCCTCTCCAGTTCTCTCCTCTTGCGATTTCTCCTTCTTGACCGAATCTATCTTTTTCTTTTTTGAGGCAAAGCCGAATCCCTTGGTAAGTGGTTTCTCTTCTATCATCCCTTCAATTAAAGATCCGCATACTAAACTCCATTCTTGTTTTATGTTGGTAGCCAAAACCTCTAAGATCACTTAGGGGTACCGAAACTTTAGTGATTGGTGGCCGAATCAGTCATTAAGGTAAGGGGCAACTAACTCATGTGGTTTTGGGATTTATGCTATGGCCGAATAGCCTATGGATTCTAAGTGTTATGTTAAAACTGATTGTAAGGAGGAGCATAGCCGAATACAGTGAATCTCCAGGGTTTGGTGGTCGATCTAGGTAAGGTTTTAACATTTCAAGATTCGTCTCTTAATCGTTCAAAAGCCGAAGGCTAATCGTTTATGTGCATCAGTGTGTGGCCGATTGTAAGGGGGTTCATTGTGTAGTTTTGGGATTTGGTGGAAAACCAAATCGGCTTTAAGGTGAGTCCTATATTTGGGCGACACATCCTTCGGGATTTCTAATAGAGTCAAATGGGCTTTTGGGTTACTAACTAATGTTGGCCGATTGCGAGGGAGCAACGTTCGGATCTCGTTAGTTTATGTAGTTTCGGATTCGCTTAGATTCTGAATAGCCGGTGTGTAACGCTACACACTTTGTTAGTTAGCATGTTTATTGTGTTTCTGTTATAGCCATTAAATCAGTAGTTATGCCTTGTGAGCATGAGCATGGACTCTGGGTAAGTCCCCTGTTTATAAATCTCAGTATATGCTATCATGTCACCGTTAAATGTATGCCATGTGTTATTTGCATCATTAAATGTTATTATGCCATGACTGACATGGACATGATGGTGGGATTGTTGAGAGGAGGAGGAAGAGATATTTGGACTGTCACCAGTGGTTTTGACCACACGACGGGTTGGCCCGTCTTTGATATTATATTTTGTGACTAAGTCCCAGTGGTTTTGACCACCAGTGGTTTTGACCACATATGAATATTGTGACTCATCCCAGTGGTTTGGTACCATAGTGGGGTGGCCCCACATGTTGATTACGGGATTGTCATTAGTGGTTTTGACCACATGATGGGTTGGCCCCATCACCTGATTTGTGACTACGGTCATCAGTGGTTTTGACCACATCGATACGTAGTTGTTACTACGGTCACCAGTGGTTTTGACCACCAGTGGTTTTGACCACACGGGGTAGATAAAGGAGATTGGATGGTTAGGTTATGGGGTTGCATGATTTGCATGTTTTACTAATGATTTGTGTAAGTGCTTGCACTATCGGGTTGGGGATTTATACACTGAGTCTTGGTGACTCACCCCTTCCCTTATATTTTGCAGATGAGGCGTAAATTGCAGATATGGAGCCGGGGAGGACTCGAGACGACCATGCATGCTCGTTTGGGTTTTGATTTCTTCTTAGTTACTATTACAATTTTATCTATTTACTTAAATTTGGTTTTGGTTTGTAATAAGGCCGCTAAGTGTTATTTTGTGGTTTTATCATTTGCTTTTATTTTGATTATATTATACCTATGTTGGATATATGGACTTGTTAAATTAATCGGTAAAAGCAATGTTTTCAAAACCATAGCTCCTTCGGGTTTTTAAACATTGCCATCGGGTAACATCACTTATAAGTTGATAGCAAAGGTAACTTGTATGTTTTCTAAAACTTGCATCAATAAGTAGATTTTCAAGCATGAGTTTTGAAGCAGCCATCACACGATTTCAAAATCATCTTAAACAAGGATTTCTAACCGTTTCATGCTACAAAAGGTTTTCTAAGAAAATTATCTGATAAACTTTTGGTTTAAAAATGTTTTCACTCCGTAGCATGCCAGATTCGGCCGTGGTGTGTTGACTGAGTTTGGGGTGTTACAGCTAAGGCGTTATTAACAGATAAGCTACCAATTAAGCACGGAATTGTAAAACTCCCTGGATCTTTTAACTTTTGTGGTAGTTTATTTTGTAAAATTGCTAAGCACACTACATTTAGCTCCACATGCGACGTATCGTCTAACCTCCGTTTGTTTGTCAGAAGCTTTTTTAAAAATTTTCTTGAATTGGGAATCTGCGAAAGAGCTTCAAGAAACGGTAAGTTAATATGTAATTTCTTTAGAAGTTTAAGAAATTTATCAAATTGTTCATCTGTGCGGTCTTTCTTTGTTGCATTGGGGTATGGCACACAAGGTTGGTACTCTTTAATGACAGGTTTCTATGTATCGTGGCTTACCTCAACCTTACCTTTATTGACCATAGGTTTTTGCCTTGGTTCAGATTCAGATTCTGATAACCCTTCTTCATCGCATGTTGTGATGGCGTGAAGTTGCTCTTTTGGGTTAGGTTTGGTGTTTCTTAGAAAGCTACCTTGTGGTCATTCTGAGATCAGCTTATCAAGCTAACCTAGTTGGTTTTCAATACATTGAATCAATGCTTGCTAGTTTTTGAGGGTTGTTTCGGTGTTCTAGAAGCGTGTTTCTGACACCGTGATAAATTTCATAAGCATCTCTTCGAGGTTCAGCTTTTTCTCCTATGGGTAGAAATTTGTTGTTGGAAGCCCGGAGGGGTTGTTGTCTTTGATTTCCTTGACCACCCCATGAGAAATTGGGGTGGTTCCTCCAACCTGGATTGTAAGTATTACTATAAGGGTTATTTTGAGGTCTAAAATTATTACCCATATAGTGAACTTGTTCGTTTTCAAGACTCAAAGTTGTAAGGTGGATATTATGTATTGATCATCCCTCCTCTATTCATATCACCTTTGCATTCTTGGATGTACCTACGAAGAACTACACAAACCATCAAATTTTTATTCAAAAACTCTACCTGGTTTAATAGCATAGTGACTGCGTCGAGGTTGAAAACACTGGAAGCTTTTGTCGGCTTTGTCCTCATAACTTGCCACTAATAGTTATTTAGTGACATCTCTTCAAAAATTCTAGGCTACTTTAGGGGTTTTGTTATTTAGGGTTCCACCGACGGATGCACCAATAAGATGCCTAGTTGAGGGGGTCACACCGTTATAAAAGGTTTGAACCTGTAGCCACAATGGTAGCCCATGATAAGGGCACCTTCTTAGTAAATCCTTGTATCTCTCCCATGCATTGTAAAGTTTCTCTAGATCCATATGCACAAAAGAAGAAATACCATTCCTCAACCTAGCCGTTTTAGCCGGTGGAAAATATTTTAATAAGAACTTTTTGGTCATTTGTTCCCATGTGGTGATTGATTCTCATGGTAATGAGTTCAACCACTATTTAGCTTTATTCCTCAATGAAAAGGGGAACAACCAAAGCCGAATGGCATCATCAAAAATGTCATTGATTTTAAATGTATCGCATAATTCCAAAAAGTTCACTAAGTGTGTGTTAGGATCCTCATCCTGCAAACCATCAAACTGAACAAACTGTTGTATCATTTGTATAGTGTTAGGTTTCAATTTGAAATTATTTGCAGCAATAGTAGGTCTAATAATACTTGATTCAGCACAGGCTAAACTAGGCTTAGCATAATCATACATAGTACGAGGAGCAGGATTTTGATTCACCGGATTTTCCATAGCCACCGGAGGTAATGGATTATTCTGATTTACAACCATCTCTTTAGGATGATTGGTGATGTTTTATTGCTCTTCCTCTATGTATTGTAAACTTTGCCTAATTTATCTTCGGTTTCTGCAAACGGTTCCCTTGTAACACCCTAAACCCGGCCTATGCATTAAGCTTGGATCTTGGCATTCCACACAAATTAAACGTACATTCAAATCATTAATGATGTAGGAATCAAATCTTCAAAACGATTAAGAGAATGACTTTATCGAAAAATTGAAGTTCACTGAAAACCATAATTTAAAAACACAAGAGTTTATCATTTGATCTATAGAGTAGTAATTGATTAAAACTTTGGATTTATTTAGTCGAAATATTTCATCGAAAAGTTTTAAAATAATTTCCTAAGTTTCGATGATATTTAAGAAAAACCTTTATTTTATACGAAAGTTTTAGAAAAACATTTATGAAAACTAAATCAATCCAACTTAGTAAAACTAAAAACATAATAAATCTATTCACATAATAAAATCCATAATTAAAAGGCCTTATTACATCGCCATTAAAATAGTACTTAATAAAAATTATTAAAGAAGTTTTAAAGTTTTATAAACCACCATTTGTAGTATAGCCTCCACACGAAGTCATCTTGACCCAAGTCTTCATCAATTATTATTACCGAGAAAGGTAAGAAAATGGGGTGAGCTACTTAGAACTCAATGTGTAACCCACTTACCGGATTCACTGGGCCAAAACCATATAAACATATAATTGGGCTTGATCTCATTTTGCAAATGTAAATATTTATAAATCAGGTATAAAATAATAATGCATGTAATATGCAATTCCCAACCAAGCCTAATTTCCATCCGCTACACACCACCAGTACCTACTATCACACCTATGGGGATCAAGTCAACCCACCCCGCCAACACACCAATAGTAGGCTTAAAGCAAATTATAATATTTGTGGCAACAGGCCATTTAAATAATTGTGGTAGAACCACCGATCTAGATTTTGGGCATCAGGCCATCGTGACAGAGTCACCCATCTAGAATTTTGGCATCAGGCCTTTCTTCTCTTCATCAATAATCCCAACCCATGCAATCATGTTTATGCATAACAAAATACTTGTAAAGTAAATTTTTATAAAAACCATTATTATAATTTATCAATTTGGCCCATTAGTCAAAATAGCATCTTGGCCCATAAAATCACATATTTTAATTTGGCCCATAAAATCACATATTTCAATTTGGCCCATAAAATCACATATTTCAATTTGGCCCATAAAAGGGTATTTTCGTAATTCGGTCCATCGGGACATTTCGTAATTTAGCCCATTTAACATATGAGGCCTTTTCACAATTTCCACACTTGGCCAATTAATCAAAATATTCACAAGGCCCAAAATATCACTTTCTTTCACAAAATGACCCATTAAGGGCAAATCCGTAATTTTCCACATCCTCGATTTTTGGTTTCATGCATTCACATAAAAGAATTTGTATAACGTATTTTTTTCAATCTCACCGGATTTATGATTTTTATTATAACGCTTACGATATGGTATAACCCAAGAGATAAGTGTGAAGTTACATACCTGATTACGATGAGAACTACACTTTCCCGCTCGTCGATATCTAAACACACATCACAATGGATTAGAACACTAATATTTAATATAAAACTATTCTAATGATTATCAATCAAGACCTTACCCTCGGAATCTCAGACAACAATTATTTGCAATTTCTCTCCGATCAAAGGTTCAGAACCACGAGTAAACAATGGCTCGGGAGTACGTATGACTTCGAATAATTGATTTTCGTCGGATGAGGGTCCACAACCCGGTGGAAAGTCTCGGATTCTCGAAACAGTCCTTCTCTTGAATTTAGGGGGGATAATGGAACCACCCCTCTTCCGAACACTATTAACAACCCTTTTCGTCCCTATCTTGATTGTCTTCAAAGACAAGGAATCATTAGTCCTAACAATATATCGAAAATCTTAAGACTAATGACTTAAAAGAGTGTATTCGGCTTACCTTAATATTCCGAATGATCTCAAGAGAATCCTTTGTACGTTATTATCAAATCTTAAATGAACTTCAAGATTTCTCCGAAAAGATGATGATTCGACCCTTCCACTATTTCACTAAGAATAATGAAAGAAAATGTTTGAATAAAAGGTTGGTTAATCGGTCAAAAAGTCTCTTCCAAAGACATTCTAACATTCGGCCATAGTGACCAAATAACAAAAGAAAAGACAAAGAAATGATACTTACCGATGATCCAAAGTTTGAATAGAAGAAAAATGATTGAAAATAGATGTTATGGAGAATGGAAGATTCGGCTATGCTAAAACAAAGGAGAGAAAGGAATGATTCTAGCTATGGAGGTAGTCTAACATTCTACCAAGGAGAAGAAAATGTTGAAAGTATGTTTGAAAAGAAAATTAAAATGATGAAAGGAAGAAAATGAGGATGAGAGGTTTATGATTAAATTTTCAAGATAAAAGAAAAGCAAAGGAAGAGAGTTTGAAACAATAGTGCATTCGGCCAAGAGAGAGGAGAAAGAAAATGTTGTTTGTGTTTGATGTTTTAGGCACTAAATGAGAACACCACATGGGATACTTGAGTGATTAACAAAAATGACCAAATGGTCAAAAGGATGATCAAAAGAAACAAAGCAATGATGGTTTTCCTCCTAACACAAGCACATTCGGCCAAGAGGAAAAGATGCGAGAAAATGTTTTTGGGAAAACAAAATGATCAAAATGAAAAATTCTCTCAAGCTACCCACTTTTCCAAAAACTTACTACCAAAATTTGGCTCCCTCTTTAGTCCACAAAACCATCCATGTTCATGGACAATTGGCCATCCAAAGTTTCCAAAACAAAGCCCTTGATTCATGCCATATGTCCCCCTATCACCTTAAATCATGGGATTCTTTTCCTTAAACTTTTACTTACCTTTTTCCTTTGGTCTTCTTGCCAAAAATGTTATCCAACTCATCTTTTAACCTTATCCATGACTGACACTTTGAAAGAGGAAACAAAATAAAAACAAAACTCAATGCACATCTAGGGATTCGAACCTTTTCCCTCAAGCAAACATACATTCGCCAACACCACCTTGCTACTAGCTCATCTTATGCTAGTTTGTGACACTTAAACTTACTTAAGCCTCAGAGTCATTTGATCCACTTCAATTAAGTACTCATTACTAAATTTATTCAAATTTTGAATAATTCTCAAGTCTTCTCAAGACTATACTAAACATGCAAAATTTTAATTATACACAAGTTAAGCACCAAAACATGTATCATAAAAATACTCAAATTTTTGGATGTTACAACTCTACTCTCCTTAAAGAAAATTTCGTCCTCAAAATTTACCTGGCTAAAAGAGATGAGGATATTGTTGTCAAATTGTGCCCTCAGGCTACCACGTAGCTTCCTCCGCTCCGTGAATACGCCAAAGAACCTTAACCAATGGCACAGTCTTCTTTCTTAACATCTTAACATCGCGATCTAAAATTTTCACTGGTTCTTCCTCGAAAGACAAATCGACCTTAATTCCACTTTTCTAATGCAGATTATATGTGCGATGGATCCGATCTATAGCGCCTCAAAGATAGAAACATGGAAGACACTATGAATCGACTCAACTCCGGAGGTAAATCAAGTTGATAGGCCACTAGTCCTACACGCTTCAATATACAGTACGGTCCAATAAACCTAGGGCTCAACTTGCCTTTCCTTTCGAATCTGAAAATCCTTTTCCACGGTGAAACTTTCAAAAGGGCTGATCTCCCACCGCAAACTCAATATCTTTAGCTTCAGATCCACGTACGACTTTTGTCTATTCGAAGCTTCCTTTAATCGCGCTCGAATTACCTTTACTTTTTCTTCCGCCTCAAATATCAGTTTAAGACCCAACAACTGTCGTTCCCCTAATTTAATCCAACAAGTAGGAGTACGACACTTACGACCATATAATGCTTCATAGGGTGCCATTTGGATACTGGATTGATAACTGTTATTATACGCGAACTCTGCTAAAGGTAGAAAATCCTCCCAACTACCTCTGAAGTCGATCACACAACCTCGTAACATGTCTTCCAAAATCTGAATCACTCTTTCTGATTGACCATCTGACTGAGGGTGAAAAGCCGTACTGAAGTTTAATTTTTTTCCCAAAGCCTCATGTAAAGCTTTCCAAAATCGTGATGTAAATCTAGGATCCCTGTTCGATATGATAGACACTAGTACCCCATGCAACCTCACGATTTCAGATACATAAAGTTTAGCCAACTTTTGCAACGTGTAATCCGTACGAACTGGTAGAAAATGAGCAGTCTTCGTCAATCGATCTACTATCACCCAGACAGAATCTTTCTTAGTAGGTGTTAAGGGTAACCTACTACAAAATCCATCGTTATCCGCTCCCATTTCCATAGAGGAATCTTTACCGATTGCAATAAACCCGATGGTAATTGATGTTCCGCCTTTACTTGTTGACAAGTCAAACACTTTCCCACAAAATCAGTAATCTCCCGCTTTAACTTTGGCCACCAATACTGTTCACGGAGATCTCGATACATCTTATTTCCTCTAGGGTGCATAGCATAAGGGCTACTATGCACCTCAAGAAGAATCATTTGCCTCAAATCCTAATCCTTGGGCATACAAACCCTTCCACGAAAATACAGTACACTGTCCTTGTTCAAACTAAAATCCCTTATTACACCACTTTCAGCTTGTTGTAATAAAGGACCCAACTTTTCATCAGATAATTGCTTTTCCTTAATTTGTTCCAACCACAGAGGCTTCACCTGAAGTTCCGCTAGTGGACTGCCATCTTCATACAAACTGAGATGAGCAATCATTGCTCTTAACTCTGATACAACCCTTCGAATCAATGCGTCTACCACAATGTTAGCCTTTCTAGGATGGTACTCGATTGAGAAATCATAATCCTTTAATAGCTCCACCTATCGCCGTTGTTTTAAATTTAACTCCTTTTGGGTAAGGAGATACTTAAGACTCTTATGATCTGTATAAATGATTGACTTCTCACCTTAGAGATAATGCCTCTGAATATTTAATGCAAACACCACCGCCGCCAACTCCAAATCATGAGTAGGGTAGTTGACTTCATGCGGCCTCAACTGTCGAGAAGCATAAGCTACCACTTTTCCACTTTGCATCAGTACACATCCTAAACCCGTGTGTGACGCATCATAGTAAACGGTAAACTCTTTTTCGACCTCAGGTTGAATTAGTACTAGCGCTTCTGTTAGAATCTTCTTCAGTTTCTCGAAACTTTCCTGTTGTTTAACGATCCATACATACGGTACTTCCTTTCGCAACAGCTTAGTTAGGGGTGTAGCAATCAACGAAAACCCCTCAACAAAGCGTCTATAATAACCAGCCAAACCCAAGAAACTCCGAATCTCTGCTACTGACTTCAGCGATTTCCAATCCAACACAGCCTCTACCTTTCGTGGATCAACTCTTATCCCTTCAGCTGACACTACATAACCCAAGAAAGTCACTTCCTTTAACCAAAATTCATACTTACTGAATTTGGCATCAAGTTGCTTATCTCGCAAAATTTGCAACACAGTGCACAAATGAGAGTCATGCTCTTCTTTATTCCTCGAATATACCAAGATGTCATCTATGAACACTACTACGAATCGGTCTAAATAGGGTTGAAAGACTCGGTTCATCATGTCCATAAATGCAGTTGGTGCATTGGTCAAACCAAACGGCATCACTAAAAACTCATAATGTCCATGGCGAGTTCGGAATGCCGTCTTATGAATATCTGCCTCTTTCACCTTGAGTTGATGATAACCTGATCTCAAATCAATCTTGGAGAAGACCGAAGCTCCTCTTAATTGATTAATTAGGTCGTCGATTCTCGGCAATGGATACCTATTCTTGATCGTCAACTTATTCAACTGCCTATAATCAATGCACATACGCATCGACCCATCCTTCTTCTTGACGAACAAAATCGGTGCTCCTCACGGAGACACACTTGATCAAATAAATTCCCGATCTAGCAGTTCTTGAATTTGAGCTTTAAGCTCATTAACTCCTTGGTAGCCATTCTATAAGGAACAATGGACACCGAGCTGTTAGAACAAAAGCGCAATGCCAAATTCTACTTCTCGATCCGAGGTAAACCCGAAAGTTCTTCGGAAAGACATCTAGAAATTTTTCACCACTCTCACACCTTCTACCGATAAATCCATGGCATCCAAAGCACTGATGAAGGCTAGGAATACTCCATACCCTTTTCGCACCAACTTTTACGCCTTCAAAGCAGATACCACATTTGCCAAAAGTTTCTTCTTTAGCTATCATTATTACCTCCTCATCATCCACGGTCTTTATTGACATCCACTTTTAAGCACAATCCAATTCTTGATGCTTCACCAACCAATCCATGCCCAAAATAAGATCAAATTCGCCGAAAGGTAATTCAATCAAGTCCGATAGAAATACCTCTCTTTGAATCTCCAAGGGCACATCTCTAAACAATCTATTCACTATTACTGACTGTCCTAAAGGACTAATTACCGTCATCTCTCTATCGGTAATCTTAGATCTAATATTTAGGTTTTCAGATATGGTACTAGCAACATACGAGTGGGTAGACTCGATATCTATTAAAGCAGCAACGGTACATCATAGATGAAGAACGTACCAGTTATCACATCAGGTGCATCACCGTCTTCACGATTCTGATCAAGCATAGACCAATTGAAACACCCCAAACCCGGCCCACGAGCCTTGATCGGATCTGGTATGTTTCCCGGTGTAAATCATTTCAAATTCTTTTGTTACTTAGGAAAAACTTGTGTGTTTTGAAAGAAAGAGTGTTTTGGGTTGGGCTTGAGTTGAAAACAAGTTTATTTCATTATTAAAATCCTTTACTTTAGGTGACAAAACGTTTAGGCTTTGTTTTAAAATAAATTTACTTAATCTTTTAATAAATAAAAGTTTGTAAGGTTAATAAATAAAAGCAAAGTAAAGTAGTTCTACTATGGCTTTATTACATCAAATAATTCCCAAAAAGAAATAAATTAATTAAAAGTACTTAATGAAATAAAAATCCAAATTAAGTAAATTCCTTCTTGTGCATGGCCACCTTTAAGCTCCTGCCGGCCGGCCCATTCTTGTCGTCACACGAAAAAGGTTCCCTAACGGGTGAGTCAAATGACTCGATGTGTAACCAACACTAAAATTTAATAATTCAGCATACATTATCATACATGTTCATATAATGATAGAAAATAATGATGCAACCCGAACCCAAACCTATATGCCATCCGCTACATATCACCCGTACCATCCTGCACACCGTGAGGACTACTAAGTCAACCCTTCATCCGCTACACACCATCGAAGGCAGTCGCTGCTGTTGACGTGCTCATCGCCCTTATAAAATCTGTGGTCTTAGGTCACCACATTCAGATATCGTGGTCTTAGGTCACCACATTCGATTATAGTGGTCTTAGGTCACCACATTCAATTCCCTTTTCATATAACCCATATGCCTCATATCATACATATCATGCATTAACATGCCAAATTCTTATTTCACATTCTTATAATGTCATATGTGTGTAAATAATGTATATTTAACATAATCCTAGTAGGAGTAGGAAACGTGCACAGTACTTTGTACCATAGCATGGTACCTTAGCCATATTCACATTCTTATACACATACTTATATTAAACATTGCCATAAAACTTATTAAGAAGTAGTGTAGGGTACACACCGATTAAACAACAAATTCACTAAAATCCGAAATCCGATCTCGCCTTTAGGTCTTTAACTTCCTACATTCGCCCATATTAAAGATTTAATGAAAACCCATTCGTACAAATCCAAATCCTAGTAGGATTAGTACACTAAACCTACCTTGTTGCTTATTGACTTGAAAATCAAGTCCCAAATCTTTGCTATACTCCTCCTTGTATTTGGCCAAGCACTAGATCTCTACATAGGTTAGTTTTTCAGCTTTCAAAATAATAAGAAATAGATCTATGTACTAAAATAAGGCCTTGGCGAATGTTCAAAGTCACTTACCTTAAAAATCTTAAATCCAAAAGTATTCCTTACCTTAAGTGTATGCAGTCCGAAATCCCTATAGCCACATATTAGTTCAATTTCCAACCTTAAATCTCAACAAATGGCCCTTGGCCGACTAGAATATTTGCTTACCTTAAGTCCTTGAAATCCCGAAAGATTCGTCTTTGAAGTCGACAATAGGCCAAATCCCGAAAGTCTTCAAAGTTTCGGCACACAAGATTGTTAATAGGATTAGTATCCTGATTTTGGTTAAAAGAAAAGAAATAGAATGACAACAATAGGATTCCTTACCCTCAATATTGGAATCGGTAAAGAGTTTGTAGGAGAGATCGATTCAAAAGAATGAACCTTCGGCTTTAGGCTTGTTGAACAATCGGCTAAAGTTTGCCTTGAGATTTGGCTACCCTTTTAGATGGTGATGGAGTAGTCGGCCACAAGAGGAAAAGATGTAGAGAGAAAAGCTAAAAGAATTTGGCTAGGAGGCTAAAAGAAAAAGAAGAAATATGGATGCTTAATAACAAGAAGAAATTCGGTAGAGAGAGAAGGGAAGGAAAAGGAAAAAGAATGAATACTGGCTTAATTCCTCCTTTGGCCGAAATTACTATGCTAGAGTCCCTTACTTGGCCATCACTTCCTTGTTTAAAGATTAATAGAAATAATCCTTTAATTATCTCTTTGAAAATAATCTAAAATAAATCATCATTTATCTACCCCTTAGCTGAAATTTTAAGAGGATTTAAATTCCTCCCTTAGTGCCTTAATGCCGTCCATTACCTCTTCTCCATGGCGCAAAATAAAATATTTTATTTGCTTCCCATGTTTCTCAAACCTAGGCCCATTTGCATAGCTTGTGCCGTCACTTACTAGGCTTTAAGTGGTGCCTCCAAGCCACTTAAACAAGCCTATGTTTGTGTCAAATTTCTTCTATTAATTTTCTTAAGGCCACCTTGTTTTAGTTTCCTCTTTTAAACTTACCATTTCTAAAACATTTCCTTACATTTCCAAGTTTCCAAAAAAATGTTCACTTTCCTCTTTTAAACTTAACATTTCCAAGTTTCCAAAAATGTTCACTTTCCTAAACATTTACTTAACATTTCCAAGTTTCCAAAAATGTTCACCATGCATTCATAACACATAGGACATGCCATTTCGTATAATTAAATCAAAAATGCATAGGCCCATTTTAGTGGAGTTCTGATTCTACCCCTTAAAATAATTTCGTCCTCGAAATTGCTCGGCTAAAATAAATGAGGTATTCTTTGCCGATTGCCTCTTCCGCTTCCACGAAGCTTCCTCGATCCATGATTGCGCCACAACACTTTGACTAGGGAACCGACTTCCTCCATAATATTTTCACGTCTCATTCCAAGATCTGAATCGGCTCTTCCTCGTAGGATAAGTCTGGCCTTAGGTCCACTTCTTCAACTGGTACCACATGAGATGGATCCGATCGGTAGTGATGTAGTATGGATACATGGAATACGTCGTGCATCTGCTGCAACTCTGGTGGCAACTCTAGCTGGTATGCCACTGGTCCAACTCGCTTCAACACTCAATAGGGTCCTATAAACCTTGGCCTTAACTTCCCTTTGCAACCAAATCTCATCACCTTCTTTCAAGGCGAAACCTTAAGAAATACTTGGTCTCCCACATCAAATTCAATCTCCTTCCGTTTGAGATCTGCGTACGACTTTTATCTATCGGATGCTTCCTTTAACCGTGCCCGAATTATCTCAACCTTTTCTTCGGATTCTGCCACTAACTCTGGACCCAAAACTCGACGTTCTCTCAATTCCGTCCAACATGTATGAGTCTGACACTTTCGATCATACAGTGCTTCATAAGGTGCCATTCGAATACTTGCCTGATAGCTGTTGTTGTAGGCAAACTCTGCTAAGGGTAAATATTCTTCCCAACTTCCTCTGAAATCCATCACATAGCCCCTCAACATATCTTCAACACCTGGATTACCCGTTCAGACTGCCCGTCTGATTGTGGATGAAAAGCCGTAGTGAAATCCAACTTAGTGCCTAAAGCTTGATGAAGTGCCCTTCAAAATCGAGACGTAAATCTTGGGTCTCTATCCGAAATGATAGACACCAGCACTCCATGTAGCCTCACAATTTCCACCACATATAATTTAGCCAGTTTCTAAAGAGAATAATCAACTCTTACCAGGATAAAGTGCGCGGACTTAGTCAGACGGTCCACTATTACCCATACCGAGTCCTTCTTAGTAGGTGTAAGGGGAAGCCCACTAACGAAGTCCATGGTAATTCTTTCCCACTTCCACTGCAGAATCTCGATTGGTCAAGCAATCCGATGGAACTTGGTATTCACCTTAACTTGCGTCGTCAGGACATTTCCCCACAATTGATAACTTCCGCTTAAGATCGGGCCACCAAACTGTTCCCTCGGATCTCTGCGACTTGGTGCATCCGGATGCATAGCATAAGGGCTACCATGCGCTACCCGAAGAATCCTCTGTCTTAACTTCTCGTCCCTCGGCATACAGACCTTTCCTTTGAAGCACAATACTCCCTCATCACTAACACCATAGTCCTCTAACTCTCCGTTCTATACTTGCTGTAGCTTAGCACTTAGGTCCTCATCAGCCAACTATCCTTCTTTCACCTCATTTAACCACGTCGACTTGACTTGCAATTCTGCCAACAGGCTCCCATCATCATACAAACTCAAGTGTACGAATAACGCCCTCAGATCCGACACAACTTTCTGGCTTAGAGCATTCGCCACTACATTCGCCTTACCCGGGTGATACTCTATCGCACAGTCATAATCCTTCAGTAATTCAACCCACCTTCGCTGCCTTAAGTTTAACTCCTTCTGAGTTAGCAAATACTTAAGGCTCTTGTGGTCTGTGTAGATCGTCGACTTTTCGCCATAAAGGTAGTGCCTCCATACCTTAAGAGTGAAGACCACTGCTGCTAATTCCAAGACATGCGTCGGGTAGTTCACCTCACGTGGCCTCAACTGTCGAGACGCATATACGATTACCTTTCCGTCTTGCATCAATACGCAACCCAAACCTGTATGGGAAGTGTCACAATATACCGTAAAATTTTTTCCTGCCTCCGGCTATATCAACACTAGAGCTTCAGTCAAAACCCTCTTGAGCTTTTCAAAGCTCTCCTGCTGCTTATCCGTCCATACAAAGGGTACTTCCTTCCTTAACAACTTTGTCAAAGTAGCGGCTCTTGATGAAAATCCTTCCACAAACCTTCGTAATAGCCTCGCCAATCCCAAGAAACTACAATTTCTACCACCGACTTAGGTGGTTTCCAATCCAACACCGCTCGATCTTTCTAGGATCCACCTTATTCATTCAGCGACACCACGCCCTAAGAATGCAACCTCCTTAAGCCAAAATTCACACTTGCTGAATTTGGCACGAGCTCTTTTCCTCAATACTTGCGACAACTGGAGATGCTCATCATGTTCCTCTTCAGTCTTGGAGTATACGAGGATGTCGTCGATGAACACAACAACGAACCGATCCAAGTAGGGTTGCAAAACCCGGTTCATCATATCCATGAACGCGACTGGGGCATTGGTCAACCCAAACGGCATTACTACAAACTCAAAATGGCTGCACCTTGTCCTAAAGGCTGTCTTATGGATATCCGCCTCCTTTACCTTCAACTGATGATATCCTGACCTTAAGTCGATCTTTGAGAACACTGCCGCCCCCTTAAGCTGATCGAACAAGTCATCAATCCTCTGCAAAGGATACTTGTTCTTGATGGTCAGCTTATTCAACTGATGATAATCCATGCACATTCGCATAGTTCCATCCTTCTTCTTCACAAACAAGACTGATGCTCCTCACAGAGACACACTGGGCTGGATAAACCCACGATCAAGTAATTCTTGAATTTGAGCCTTGAGCTCAACTAACTCTTTTGGCGCCATTTGGTATGGAGCGATTGACATAGGAGCTATTCCCGGTAGCAAGTCTATTCCAAATTCCACCACCCTATCTGTGGGTATTCCAGGTAACTCCTCCGAAAAAACAACCACGAAGTCCCTTACCGTTTTAACTCCACGAATTCCCCCTTTCTTCGCATCCACAGCACTAACAAAGGCCAAAAATGCCTTGCATCCTTTTCGAACCATTTTCTCCGCCTTCAATACCGAAACTACGTTAGACAAGTAGTTTCTTCTTTCTCCTATCATTACCACCACTTCATCTTCCGAGGTCCTTAGTTCCATTCGTTTACCTGCACAATCCAACACAGCTCGGTGCTCTACTAACCAATCCATACCAAGTATGAGGTCAAATTCCCTGAAGGGTAACTCCATTAAGTCAGCCCGAAAGCTCACTCCCTAAATTTCTAGGGATACACTCCGAAAGATCTTATCCACCATTACAGTTTGGCCTTGTAACACCCCAAACCCGGCCCAAACATTACGACTGAATTTGGTTTGCTACCGAGAAAACATTTTGAAAAAACTTTTTAAAACCTTTATAAGTTTTGTCGAAAACCTTGTGTTTTCAAGTCTCTTGTTAAAAACCATACTCGGTGTTGTTTAGAAATATTTATTAAGTCGGGTTGTTTCTGATTTGAATGTGCGGATGACACTTAAAACATTTTACGTTAATTTTGGGAAAACATGTGAACCCGTTTTAACATCATTAAATAATTTAAACAAAATATTCTAAACATGTAACAATAATAAAATAATTCTAGGAGGCCTTATTACAACCCAATTAGAATCAACCAACAATAATAAAATATATATATATATAAATGAACCAAAATTCAAAGTCTATTAAATTAAAATCCTTTGTATGGCCACCTCAAGTCCCTCGGCTCCATATCCATGAACTACGTGTCACTGAAAAAATAAAGGAGAAGGTGAGTCACCAAGACTCAGTATGTAACCCTTCCCCCGGGTAAATACCACATCATACACAATTTATAACAAATTAACATGCATTAAGTCATGTACCCAACCTAGCCAACCAAATGCCTCTGTCTACCCCATTGTGGTACCAAACCACTGGTGGTGCCAAACCACTCAGTGACGATAGTCACGAGATGTGATACCAAATCACTAGAGGTGCCAAACCTCGGTGTCCGAAGACACAAATCGATTGATGGGGCCAACCCATCGTGATACCAAATCATGGCGTCAATCCGTATTATCATCGTGGGGCCAACCCATCGTGGTACTAAGCCACTGGGACGAGATGCTATGAGGTGCCAAACCTCTGGAGATACCAAACCTCGGTGATTGTAGTCACGATGTGTTACCAAAACACCGTGTTCGCTCGACACAATGTAACCGCCTCCACTCATCAACCCATATCAAATCATTGTGTAACAAATCTCATGCCATCGATATTTAAGTTACAACTAAATTCATGCCATGCTTCCCAAAAGCATTAAATAGCAACACATATTAATGCACTTACACGAATCGTCACTTATACCAATACGGTATTAAATCCAATGCTACATAAACCAGAGTTAGCATTCACAACATTTAGCAGTTAATAAGTCATAACGTGTGTATGTACACACATCACCAACGAGAAGTTTAAATCCAAAAGAGAAGTTAGCCACCCTAGATCTACTTGTCCCTATATTCGCCAAATATATTGGTTAGTATTATTGCCTATTCGCCAACCCAATTAATCCAAAGGGTCATTTGTGATCCGAATCCTTACCTATCACCCTTGAGTACTCACTTGGTGCTTGATATGCGATTCTGCTTCACTCCTACATTTGGCCATCACTAGAGTTATTAGCCTTCGCTTAAATGAATAATAAATAAATATAGATCCTTACCAAAATCACTTGACAGTGAATGGGCTTGGATCGTATACCTTAAGATCTCGGCACCTAAATAGAATCGATTTCATCATTGATTAGCCACTGAAATAATTTGGCTTTTCATTTAATCAAGTCGACAGAGAGAAGGGGTATGGGAGAGGAGTTTCGACATACTTACCCTTGCTTTAATATTCGGCCAAGACTTCAAAATATGGAGGAGGAAAATTCGGTTATGCCTAGGGAGTCAGTTCGGTTAGAGAGAGTTTAACGAGGAGAAAAGGGATTTGACAAAAGGGTAAGGTATAGGTTTGGCTAAGGTTGATTTCAATATTGATCAAGGCTTGCTCTTGAGTGGAAAAAGGAATGAATAAGAAGTATGGGAGGAGTTTGACCAAGGTCTTGAGAGAATAGAAAAAAAAAAAAAGAGGGAAGAGGTTAGGAATTTGACTAATAGCTAAAAAAGAAAACAAAGCGGTAGGTTGAGGTTTTATAGGCATTGGCACTCCTCCCCTAATGCTTGCAGTCCACTCCTTTCAACAAGGAGTTCAAACTCTAGCCAACTCCCCAATTCATTCCTAGCCACCTATTTGAATTAACTCAAATTAATTTGAATTAATCCCAAATAATCCATTAATAATCCCTTAATATCCAAATAATATCCTTATTTATCCGTTATTATCTTATTATCTAAATAAATAATAAAAGAGTTTAAAGAGAAAATCTCTCCTTCCTATGCCGTCCATTCCAAGAGCAAAAAGAGAATTCTGTGACTCGAACCAAGGCTCTCTCTTATCCCTTGTGGCGTCACATGTAACTCCCAAGTAGCCCTCCTTTTGCCACTTTACCAAGCTGATTTTTATGTCAAATTATCCCTTATTAATTCTTGTAACCCCTACTTGCTAAGGCTCCCTACCTTGAAAGCTTCCAAATAAAATTTCTACTATCTCGAGCCAACTTAAGACCCTTAATTAAATCTTATCACTCCATAAATAATACCATAACAATTCAAACACAAAGAAAAACATTTAATCACAAATAGCCCCTGTTTTAGGATGTTACAGGCCTAATGGGCTTACTACAGTCATCTCCCTATTAGAAAGTTCAGAGTCTAGGCGTAGTGTTTCCACTACATTACATGCAACATAAGAATGGGTCGAGCCCACATCAATAAGAGTAAAATAGGGCTTGCCATGAATGAGAAACGTACCGGTTATGACGTCTCGTGCGTCTTCATCCTCCCTACGATGAACTGTATAAACCAAACCCGGCTGTCTTGCCTCAGTGTTAGCAGCACCTCGATCGGTGTTCCACGTCCTCTACCAGCACCATTTCCTCGATTATTGAACCATGACCTCGGCCGAGGCTCTCGTCTACCTCTACCGGCTGATTAACATTACGAGCTCTTTGGTTGATTCCCATCTGGTCTCTTCAGACAGTCCTTGATCATATGGTCCTTTGACCCACATCCGAAACATCCACCTGTCTTCTTCCAGCATTCTCCTAAGTGCTTCTTTCCACACTGATCACAAGGACGATACTGCCCTCTTGTACCAACTTGTTGCCCCCGCGGCCCATCAGCTCGGGGCCTTTTTTGCACATTTCCCGATGATCCTGATGACCCATAACCCCTCTTGGGTCTATTCCTATCAGAGCTCTGCTTAACCGAGTCCTTGATTCCCTCAGCTACCTTAGCCTTTTCTACCAACGCGAAAAACTCTCGCTCGTGATGTGAAGCTATCAATAACCTGAGGTCATCCCTTAAACCGTCTTCGAACCGAACACACCGCTTATGCTCTGTAGCCACTACTCCTCGAGCATATCAGCTTAACCTCAGAAATTTAGCTTTACACGCTGCTACTGACTTGTTCCCTTGAACCAGCCCCAAAAATGCCTTCCCCTGCTCATCAATATAACGTGTGCCGACATACTTCTTCTAATATGTCGCCTTAACATATTCCCAGTGTCGGATCCTCACCGTGGCACCATCCCGAACTGTTAACCACCATTGATATGCTTCATCGCGTAGAAGACCGCCACCATTCCTTTCAACTTCTCCTTAGGGGTCGGATCGAGCTCATCCATAATGCGCTTCGGTTACTTTCCAACCAATATTTAAATTGACTTTGGGTGCCACACGAGATACTCCACGGAACACTTGACTCCATTGGCTCGAAGTCGTTCGGTCTGATTTTGAGCTCCCATATTTCCTCGGACTAGCCACCATTTCCGAACTTCGCGGCCGACTTGCGATCTGACATCATCCTATGCGAGCCTACTACTCGACACCAGCAGCTGGGGGTGGTGGTGGCAGTGGTAACTCATTGTCAGACCCTTGACCCGATCTAACGGGTTCTAACACAGTCATTCTTCCTCTACCGTGTCTATGACAACCGCATCCTCTAGAACTCATATCTAACGACGCGCTTTAATCTGATTAAGAAATTTTATGAATTAGTCTTTATTCCAGTGATTAACCGTGAAGAAGTTTTATGAAAAGAATTTTAGGAGTGGTTCTTTCGTATTCATACATGCACACAGTCTTTACATTCATGCATCCATCAAACAATTATGAACTTTCGTTCATTCAGAGAAATGTTGTAGTTTTCATTGTTGTTATTTTTCCACTACCGAGGGGTATTTTCATAATTTTTCAAAATAAGGTTCCTTGGTGATTTTGTCAATAAGGGTATTTTGGTAATTTTTGAAATCCGGGGGTATTCGAAATTTTTGAAATTATAGGGGTATTTCAAGAATAAACTAGGGTAAATTTATAAATCTTAATAAATCAAGAATATTTTGGAATTTACAAAACTTGAAGGTTGTTTAAGAATTTGTTTTCCAAAATCGGTGTTATTCGTAAATTTTTGAAGATCGGGGTCATTCTAGTAATTTTGTAACTTCGGGGTATTTTCGAGAATTTGTAGGGTAGGGTAATTTAAATAAATTTATTTTTCCATAATCAAGGTATTTAGATATTTTGTAAATTTAGGGTTCCTTTAAGCAAAGTAGTGAAATTTTGATAAGAATATGGGTATTTGGAAATTTCATAAACCAAGGGCATTTTATAATTTTACCACTAGGGTATTTTAATAAATTTGTAAATCAGAAATATTTCAGGAAAATTTATAAAAATAATCTTTTCAAATCAAGAGGGTAATTAAGAAATTTTAAAACTAGGGTTTCCATAAAAATATGGCTAGTCCCTTTTGGGTTTTAGTTAGGGGTTTAGCCCGTGTATAAGTCCTCTTGGTTAGGGTGAACCGAGGCTACGCACTAGGTAGGATTCGAGTGGAGAGGAGGTGAGTCACACGGACTACTTAAATACCAAGCTCCCATCGAAACCAATCCTAGACATGCGCACCATGGTTACCACACCCTAACTCAGCGACTTAAGCATAGGTTTGTTTAGTTAGGCATTTAAGTCTTATGTTTTTGTTGGGGTATACTAGTCCTAGGGTTCAAGTACTTAATCTCTATTCTATGTTGCATTTCTACCCCTTCTACAAGTCATACTATGAATCACACAAGAGATCTGAGTACTTACCGGTGGACTTGAATTGGGAGACTTAGTGGGCCATGCGGAAAATCCTACTTAATTCACAAAAATTCTTTTTGGGCTTAACTTTGAAAATGTTTTGGGCCTTAAACCCAAGGCCGAGAATTTAAAACTGGGCTCTGATACCAAATTGAAACACCCCAATCTCGGCCCACGAGCCTTGACCCGATCTGGTATGTTCCCCAGTGTAAACCGTTTCAAATTCTTTTGTTACTTAGGAAAAACTTGTGTGTTTTGAAAGAAAGAGTGTTTTGGGTTGGGTTTGAGTTGAAAACAAGTTTATTTCATTATTAAAATCCTTTACTTTAGGTGACAAAACGTTTAGGATTTGTTTTAAAATAAATTTACTTAATCTTTTAATAAATAAAAGTTTGTAAGCTTAATAAATAAAAGCAAAGTAAAGTAGTTCTACTATGGCCTTATTACATCAAATAATTCCCAAAAAAAATAAATTAATTAAAAGTACTTAATGAAATAAAAATCCAAATTAAATAAATTCCTTGCTGTGCATGGCCACCTTTAAGCTCCTGCCGACCCGGTCCATTATTGATCATCACCTGAAAAAGGTTCCCACAACGGGGTAAGTCAAACAGACTCAATGTGTAACCAACACTAAAATTTAATAATTCAAGCATACATTATCATTCATGTTCATATAACAGATATAAAATAATGATGCAACCCGAACCCAAACCTATATGCCATCCACTACACATCACCCGTACCATCCTCGCACTTTGCAGTGGGACTACTAAGTCAACCTCCATCCGCTACACACCATAGAAGGCGATCATTGCGATGACGTGCTCATCGCCCTCATAAAATTTGTGGTCTTAGGTCACCACATTCAGATATCGTGGTCTTAGGTCACCACATTCAGATATTGTGGTCTTAGGTCACCGCATTCGATTATCGTGGTCTTAGGTCACCACATTCACTTCCCTTTTCATATAACCTATATGCCCCATATCATACATATCATGCATTAACATGCCAAATTCTTATTTCACATTCTTATAATGTCATATGTGTGTCGTAATGATATTTAACATAATCCTAGTAGGAGTAGGAAGCGTGCACTCGAGTACTTTGTACCATAGCATGGTACCTTAGCCACATTCACATTCTTATACACATACTTATATTAAACATTGCCATAAAACTTATTAAGAAGTAGTGTGGGGTACACACCTGATTCGCTTAACAAATTCACTGAAATCCCAAAATCCGATCTACTGCCTTAGGTCTTTAACTTCCTACATTTGGCCCATATTGAAGATTTAATGAAAACCCATTCGGCCACAAATCCAAATCCTATTAGGATTAGTACACTAAACCTAACTTGTTGCCGATTGACTTGAGAATCAAGTCCCGAAATCTTTGCTATACTCCTCCTTGTATTCGGCCAAGCACTAGATCTCTACATAGGTTAGTTTTTCAGCTTTCAAAATAATAAGAAATAGATCTATGTACTAAAATAAGGCCTTGGCTGAATGTTCATAGTCACTTACCTTAAAAATCTTAAATCCCAAAAGTATTTCTTGGCTTAAGTGTCCGTCGAAATCCCTATAGCCACATATTAGTTCAATTTCCAACCTTAAATCTCAACAAATGGCCTTTGGCTGACTAGAATATTTGCTTACCTTAAGTCCTTGAAATCCCAAAAGATTAGTCTTTGAAGTGGACAATAGGCCAAATCCAGAAAGATCTCTTCAAAGTTTGACACACAAGATTATTAATAGGATTAGTATCCCGATTTTGGTTAAAAGAAAAGAAATAGAATGACAACAATAGGATTCCTTACCTCAATATTGGAATCGGCAAAGATTTTCTGAGAGATCGATTCAAAAGAATGAACCTTGACTTTAGGCTTGTTGAACAATCGGCTAAAGATTGCCTTGAGATTCGGCTACCCTTTTAGATGGTGATGGAGAAGTCGGCCACAAGAGGAAAAGATGTAGAGAAAAGCTAAAAGAATTGACTAGGAGGCTAAAAGAAAAAGAAGAAATATGGATGCTCAATAACAAGAAGAAATTCAGAGAGAGAAGGGAAGGAAAAGGAAAAGAATGAATCTTGGCTTAATTCCTCCTTTGGCCGAAATTACTATGTTAGAGTCCCTTACTTGGCCATCACTTCCTTGTTTAAAGATTAATGGAAATAATCCTTTAATTATCTCTTTGAAAATAATCTAAAATAAATCATCATTTATCTACCCCTTAGTCAAAATTTTAAGAGGATTTAAACTCCTCCCTTAGTGCCTTAATGCCGTCCATTACCTCTTCTCCATGGCGCAAAATAAAATCCTTTATTTGCTTCCCACGTTGCTCGAACCTAGGCCCATTTGCATAACTTGTGGCGTCACTTACTGGGCTTTAAGTGGTGCCTCCAAGCCACTTAAACAAGCCTATGTTTGTGTCAAATTTCTTCTATTAATTTTCTTAAGGCCACCTTGTTTTAGTTTCCTCTTTTAAACTTACCATTTCTAAAACATTTCCTTACATTTCCAAGTTTCCAAAAAAATGTTCACTTTCCTCTTTTAAACTTAACATTTCCAAGTTTCCAAAAATGTTCACTTTCCTAAACAATTACTTAACATTTCCAAGTTTCCAAAAATGTTCACCATACATTCATAACACATAGGACATGCCATTTCGTATAATTAAATCAAAAATGCATAGGCCCATTTTCAGGGTGTTACACCAATCCTGGCTATCTTGCCTCCGTGTTACCTCTAACACTGTTACTTTGACGGTGCACCTCGTCCACGTCTGTTACCATTACCACCATGTCACGGTCCATGACCTCTCGGTGGTTCTTGAGTACCTCTAGTTGGTTGAGCATCGAGTTCTGAGTTTTTGAGTCGTGTCGGTCCGTCGGGGCAATTCTTATACTGATGATCTTTGGAACCACATTTAAAACAGGTACCAGTTTTCCTCCAACATTTTCTGGGATGTCGTTGAAGCACTCTAAACCCGACCCACGAGCTTTGACCGGATCTTGTATGTTCCCCGGTGTAAACCGTTTCAAATTCTTTTGTTACTTAAGATAAACTTGTGTGATTTGGAAGAAAGATCGTTTTGGGTTGGGCTTGAAATGAAAATAGGTTCATTTCATTATTAAAAATTCTTTACTTTAAGTGACGAAACGTTTGGGCTTTGTTTTAAAAATAGATTTACTTAATCTTTTAATAAGTAAAAGTTTGTAAGCTTAATAAATAAAAATGTAATAAAATAATTCTACTAAGGCCTTATCACATCAAATAATTCCCAAAATTTAAATTCAAAATACTTAAAGTAAAATAGTCCAAAGAAAAGAAATTTGAACTTCACATGGCCTCCACTAAGCATCTATGGCCGGTCCATCCTTGGTTGTCACCGAAAAGTAATCCCACAACGGGGTGAGTCAACAGACTCAATGTGTAACCAACACTAAAATTTAATATTTCAGGCATACAATATCATACATGCTCATAAAACATTTAAACAATATGATGCAACTCGAACCAAAACCTATATGCCATCTGCTACACACCACCCGTACCATCCTACACATCGTGGGGACTACTAAGTCAACCCTCCATCTGCTACACACCATCGAAGGCAACATCGCAATGACGTGCTCATCGCCCTTATAAAAATTTGCGGTCTTAGGTCACCACATTTAGAATTCATGGTCTTAGGTCACCATATTCAGTTTTACGTGGTCTTAGGTCACCACATTAACTTCCCCTTTTCATATAACCCATATGCCCCCATATTTCATACATATCATGCAATATCATACCTTAATTCACATTCTTATCACTTTCCATATTCTTATCACTTTTCACATGTTAAAAATAACATATATTCATATTCCTAGTAGGAGTAGGAAACGTACCTTAGTACTTTGTACCATTGTATGGTACCTTAGCCATGCTTTTCACATTCTTAATAACACATTTAATTTAAAACATAGCCATGAACGTATTAAAACTTAGGGTAGGGTACACACTGATTAAACTAACGATTTCACTTGAAATCCAATTTCGATCTTAGATCTTTAATCGCCTACATTATTATATTAAATATTTAATGAAAAACTCATTCGGCCATAATACCATATCCTAATAGGATTTGTGCACTAAAACTTACCTTAATGCCGATTTGCTTATTACTCAAATCCCGAAAACTTTGTTATTCTCCTCCTTGTATTCGGCCAAACACTGGATCTCTACATAGGTTAGTTTCAGCTTTTTAACAATTATGAAATAGATCTAGATATCCAAAATAGGCCTTGGCCGAATATACCTATGTGCTTACCTTCCTTCAATCGACTAGGTACTTGTGATCTAAATCCCGGAATCCTTGTATATTATTGTCGACTAGCCCTTGTGATTCGTAAATCTCGAATTGGATCCTTACTTCTTTAGTGATGGTGAAATTCCTATATACTCATGTTAGATCTAATCTAACATTAAATCGTAATAATATAGCTTATGGCCAAATGGTATTCATAACTTACCTTAGATCTTAGAAGTCCCGAAAGTTTTTTCTTTGTAGTCGACAGCACCTAATTCCCGAAACTTCCTTCAAGTAGTCGGCCATAGACATTAATAGAGTTAGAGTCCTAATTTTGGCCTAAGAAAAAGAAATAAGATGATAACTTATAGATCCTTACCCCTTTATACACAAGTCGACAACCTCCCTTGCTTGAACCCTAAAGAAATCGGCTAGGAAGACTGAATAGTTTTCACAGATTTCGGCTTTTGGACTTATTGGAGTAATCGGCTAGGGATTGTCTTTGAGGTTTCAACTTTTGATGAATTGAAACAAAGAAGAAGAAGAATAAAGATGGAGGATTCGGCAATGGTGAGTCTTTGAGAGGGAGCTTGCGGTTTTGTCAACAAAAGAAAACGGAGAAGATGACAAGGGAATTTCGGCAGAGATTTTCAAAAGAAAAGAAAAAGAAACAAATGGCCTTTTTTCCCTTTTTGGCCAAAAATACTACACTTAGTTCCCCCTATTCGGCCAACTCTCCCTTATTTTGATAAAGTTTATCTTTTATTTATCTCCTTAATTAATCTCATCAATAATCCACTTAAAATAATCTAATATTAAATCTATTATTTATCCCCTATTTAGCCAAAATTTGAAGAGAATAAAACTCCTCTTTTAAGAGCCTTAATGTCGTCCACCTCTCTGCTTCTGGAAGCAAAAATAAAACTTCTTTTCTTTGCTTCCCATGTGACTCGAACTTAGGCCCAATTCCCTTGTATGTGGCGCCTTTTCCAGAGGCCCTAAGTGGCATCTCCAGGCTACTTTTCCAAGCCTGTTTGTATGTCAAATTTCACATACCTTTTCCCTTAAGGCCACCTTGCCTCAGTTTCCTCTTTTAAACTTAACATTTCTAAATCATTTCCTTACATTTCTAGGTTTCCAAAATGTTCATTTTCCTCTTTTAACTTAAGTTTCCAAAATGCTCACCTTCCTCTTTTAACTTAAGTTTCCAAAATGTTCACTTTCCTCTTTTAACTTAAGTTTCCAAAATGTTCATCATACATTCATAATACATAAGATATGCCATTTCGTATAATTAAATCAAAAATGCATAGGCCCATTTTCAGGATGTTACAGTTCTACCCCTTTAAAATAATTTCGTCCTCAAAATTACTTACTAACGAACCATTGTACAATCTAACTCACCAAACTACACTATTGCTGCGCACTCTGATCTTAATAAAACTAACACATTTCCTATGCACAATTACATAGTTCACATCCAAGGTTTCATATCATTCACTAGCAATACAAGAACGGACTAGCTCTATAATAAACAAGGCAATAAAGGCATTTCTGAAATAAAAAACTCACTCGTTGTCACATCTGGCACATCACTCTCCTCGCAATGAATTGATTGCATAAACCAACCTTGGCTACCTTGCATCTGAACCTTGAAGACTCAGCTTGGTGCTCCACGACCACTACCAAACCATTTCCTCCATGGTTCGGACCACGACCTCACCGAGGTCAGTGTCCACCTCTACTAGCCTCGATTAATATTCTAAGCTCTTCGGTTGATTCTCATCTGGTCTCATTGGATGATCCTTAATCATATGGCCCTTTGACCCACACTTAAAACATCCTCCGTCTTTTCTAGCACTCTCCTAAGTGCTTCTTTCCACACCGACCACAAGGACGATCGCCCTCTGTGCCAACTTGTCGACCACAGCCCATCACTCGGGCCTTTTCTGCACATTTCCCGTCGATCCTGACAACTCATAATCCCTCTTGGGTCTATTCCTATCAGAGCTTTTCTTAACCGAGTCCTCGATTCCTTCGGCTACCTTAGCCTTTTCTACCAACGCGAAAAACTCCCGCTCCTGATGTGGAGCTATCAATAACCTGAGGTCATCCCTTAAACTGTCTTCGAAATGGACACATCGCTCATGTTCCGTTGCCACTACTTCTCGAGCATGTCGGCATAACCTCAAAATTCAGCTTCATATGCACATTCTTGACTTGTTCCTTGAACCAAATTTCCAAAATGCTTTCCTTTGCTCATCAATATATCCGGTTCCCACATACTTCTTTTGATATGCCGCCTTGACATATTCCTGTGTCGATCTTCACCTGGGCACCATCCCGAATCGTTAACCACCATTGGCACGCTTTATCGCAGAATAAAGGCCACCATTCCTTCAACTTCTCCTCGGGGTCGGTCAAGCTCATCCATAATGCGCCGATTGCTTCCAACCAAGATTCAAATTGATTGGGTGCCACATCGATACTCCACGAAATACCTCACTCATTGGCTCGAGTCGCTTGGTACAGATTTACGAGCTCCGATTCCCACCAAAGACCACCATTTTCAAGAACTCGCAAGATAGCTCGCGATACAAGATCATCCCCGTCCGAGCTCTCGCCGACACCAACAAATTGGGGTGATGGTGGCGATAACTCATTGTCGACCCTTGACCCGATCTAACGGGTTACGACACGATCATTCTTCCTCTACGCATCCATGACGACCGCATCCTCTAGAACTCATATCTAACGACGCTTTAATTTGATTTAAGAAAGTTTTATGAATTAGCCCTTATTCCACCGATTATCCACGAAGAAATTTTATGAAAAGAGTTTTAGGAGTGGTTCTTTCAGATTCATACATGCACACAGTCTTTACATTCATACATCCATCAATCAATTATGAACTTTCGTTCATTCGAGAAATGTTGCGCTTTTCATTATTGTTGTTTTTCCACTACCGTGGATATTTTCATAATTTGCCCTATAGGGGTATTTTTGTAATTTGTCAAAATAAGGTTCCTTAGTGATTTTGTCAATAAAGGTATTTTGGTAATTTTGAAATCCCGAGGGTATTTTGAAAAATTTTGAAATTCGAGGGTATTTCGGTAATTAACCCGGGTAAATTTGTAAATCTTAATAAATCGAGGGTACTTTAAAATTTTACAAAACTTGAAGGTTGTTTCTGAGAATTTATTTTCCAAATCAGTGTTGTTGTAGAAATTTTGAAAATCAGGGGTCGTTCTGGTAATTTTGTAACTTGGGGGTATTTCGATAATTTACAGGGTAGGGGTAATTTCGTAATTTTTTAAAACAGGGTATTTAGTCATTTTGCAAATTAGGGTTTTGAACATTTTATAAAGTAATGAGATTTTGATAAAAATTGTAGGTACTTGGAAATCTCATAAACTAAGGGCATTTTGTAATTTTACCATTAGGGGCATTTTAGTAATTTTGCAAGTAGGAAATATTTTGGAAGAATTTTTGCAAAAATCTTTTGCTACTCCTAAAAGGTAATATAGGGATTTTAAAGCTAGGGTTTCCATAAAAATATGGCTAGTCCCTTTTGAGTTTTAGTTAGGGTTTAGCTCGTGTATAAGTCCTCTTGGTTGGGTGAACCGAGGCTACGCACTGTAGGATTCGAGTGGAGAGAGGTGAGTCATGCCGATCGCTAAATACCAAGCTCCCACCGAAACCAATCCTGACATACGCACCATGGTTGCCACACCCTAACTCAGCGACTTAACCACAGGTTTGTTTAGTTAGGCATTTAAATCCTATGTTTTTGTTGGGGTACACTAGTTCTAGGGTTCAACAGATCCTAGTTCACTAATCTACGTTGCCATAAAAGCCCATACATTTCACATATTCAAATCATTTGAAAGTCGAAGTACTTACAGGTGGACTTGCCTGAGACTTAGTGGGCCATGCCAGAAAATCCTGCTTATTTCAAAAATTCTTTTTGGGCTTAACTTTGAAAACGTTTTGGGCCTTAAACCCAAGGCCGAGAGTTTAAAACAGGCTCGATACTAAATGAAATACCCCAAACCCAAATTTACGAGCCTTGACCGGATCTGGTATGTTCCCGGTGTAAACTGTTTCAAATTCTTTTGTTACTTAGGAAAAACTTGTGTGATTTAGAAGAAAGATCGTTTTGGGTTGGGCTTGAGATGAAAACAGTTCATTTCATTATTAAAATCCTTTACTTTAAGTGACGAAACTTTTGGGCTTTGTTTTAAAAATAGATTTACTTAATCTTTTAATAAGTAAAAGTTTGTAAGCTTAATAAATAAAAGCAGTAATAAAATAATTCTACTAAGGCCTTATTACATCAAATAATTCCCAAAATTTAAATTCAAAATACTTAAAGTAAAATAGTCCAAATAAAATAAATTTGAACTTCACATGGCCTCCACTAAGCATCTGCAGGCCCGGTCCATCACCGGTCGTCACCGAAAAGTAATCCCAGCAGGGTGAGTCAATGACTCAATGTGTAACCAACACTAAAATTTAATATTTCAGGCATACAATATCATACATGTTCATAAAACATTTAAACAATATGATGCAACCGAACCCAAACCTATATGCAATCTGCTACACACCACACATGCCATCCTCGCACACCGTGGGACTACTAAGTCAACCCTCCATCCGCTACACACCATCGAAGGCAGTCGCTGCAGTCGACGTGCTCATCGCCCTTATAAAAATTCGTGGTCTTTGGTCACCCACATTTAGAATTCATGGTCTTAGGTCACCATATTCAGTTTTATGTGGTCTTAGGTCACCACATTCAGATTTCATGGTCTTAGGTCACCACATTAACTTCCCCTTTTCATATAACCCATATGCCCCTATATTTCATACATATCATGCAATATCATACCTTAATTCACATTCTTATCACTTTCCATATTCTTATCACTTTTCACATGTTAAAAATAACATATATTCATTTTCCTAGTAGGAGTAGGAAACGTACCTTAGTACTTTGTACCATTGTATGGTACCTTAGCCATGCTTTTCACATTCTTAATAACACATTTAATTTAAAACATAGCCATGAACGTATTAAAACTTAGGGTAGGGTACACACCTGATTCGCTTAACGATTTCACTTGAAATCCCGAATTACGATCTTAGATCTTTAGCTGCCTACATTCGGCCCATATTAAATATTTAATGAAAAACTCATTCGGCCATAATACCAAATCCTAATAGGATTTGTGCACTAAAACTTACCTTAATGCCGATTTGCTTATTACTCAAATCTTGAAAAATTTGTTATTCTCCTCCTTGTATTCAGCCAAACACTGGATCTCTACATAGGTTAGTTTCGGCTTTTTAACAATTATGAAATAGATCTAGATATCCAAAATAGGCCTTGGCTGAATATACCTATGTGCTTACCTTCCTTCAATCGGCTAGGTACTTGTGATCTAAATCCCGGAATCCTTGTATATTATTGTCAACTGGCCCTTGTGATTCGTAAATCTCGAATTGGATCCTTACTTCTTTAGTGATGGCGAAATTCCTATATACTCATGTTAGATCTAATCTAACATTAAATCGTAATAATATAGCTTATGGCTGAATGGTATTCATAACTTACCTTAGATCTTAGAAGTCCGAAAGTTTCTTCTTTGTAGTCGATGACACCTAATTCCGAAACTTCTTTCAAGTAGTCGACCATAGACATTAATAGAGTTAGAGTCCTAATTTTGGCCTAAGAAAAAGAAATAAGATGATAACTTATAGATCCTTACCCCTTTATACATAAGTTGACAACCTCCCTTGCTTGAAGCCCTAAAGAAATCGGCTAGGAAGACTGAATAGTTGTCACATATTTCGGCTTTTGGACTTATTGGAGTAATCGGCTAGGGGTTGTCTTTGAGGTTTCGGCTTTTGATGAATTGAAACAAAGAAGAAGAAGAATAAAGATGGAGGATTTGGCAATGGTGAGTCTTTGAGAGGGAGCTTGCGGTTTGTCAACAAAAGAAAACGGAGAAGATGACAAGGAATTTCTGAGACTTTCAAAAGAAAAGAAAAGAAACAAATTGCCTTTATTCCCTTTTTGGCCGAAAATACTACACTTAGTTCCCCCTATTCGGCCAACTCTCCCTTATTTTGATAAAGTTTATCTTTTATTTATCTCCTTAATTAATCTCATCAATAATCCACTTAAAATAATCTAATATTAAATCTATTATTTATACCCTATTTAGGCAAAATTTGAAGAGAATAAAACTCCTCTTTTAAGAGCCTTAACGCCATCCACCTCTCTGCGTCTGGAATCAAAAATAAAACTTCTTTTATTTGCTTCCCATGTGACTCGAACTTAGGCCCAATTCCCTTGTATGTGGTGCCATTTCCAGAGGCCCTAAGTGGCATCTCCAAGCCACTTTTTCAAGCCTGTTTGTGTGTCAAATTTCACATACCTTTTCTCTTAAGGCCACCTTGCCTCAGTTTCCTCTTTTAAACTTAACATTTCTAAATCATTTCCTTACATTTCTAGGTTTCAAAAATGTTCACTTTCCTCTTTTAACTTAAGTTTCTAAAATCAAAAATGCATAGGCCCATTTTCAGGATGTTATAGTCGTCTTCCACAGTCGGCACATTCTCGACTTTGATTGGTAGTCACAGGTGCCCTAGCTTGAACTGGCTCATCATTCCGTGGCCTCTTTTGAAACCTTTTAGAAGAAGGAAAGTGTTTAAAATCCCTCTTTCCTCTGACTTTTTCCCAGTTCTAGCATTCTCAATTCTTGGCCTCTTGGCTATCTTAGCTTTCTCTACAAGCGAGGTAAAAGTCCGTACTTGTTGTGGGGCTATCGAGAGTCGCAACTCATCATTCAACCCATCCTCAAAGCGTACAGCGCCATGATCGATCTGCACTATTGTGCGAGCATAACGACTCAAGCGAAGAAATTACGCCTCATAAGTCGCCACCGCCTTACTTCCTTGAACCAAATTCAGAATTCCTTCCTCCGCATCTACATAACTTGTCCCAACGTATTTCCCTTGGAAAGCAGCTTTAAAGAAAGCCCAAGTAATCAATGTAGTTTCGGTGCCTTTTCGAACAGTAAGCCACCATTGATACTCCTCGTCTCTTAGCAAAGACACAGATCCTCTTAGTTTCTACTCGACGGTGCACTCCAAATCATCCATAATTCATTCTACAGCCTCAAGCCAACATTCTTCCACATTCGAAGCTATACCGGAGACACCTCTAAAAACTTCTGCACCACTAGACTTGAGTCGTTCTGATATTGATCCGCGAGCTATTGGCCCAGTTCTAGCCCCAGCTACTCTTTCTAAGACTCGCAACATTGCTTGAGTCAAAGCATTATCCTCATTCGCATGATCATGAGATCCAGTTTCGCTCTCGAATGACACAGGTGCATCCATTTTCGGCATATGACCTTGCGCTTCAGACGCAGCACCTCGTCCTCTACCACGACCACGTCACCGCGTCCACGACCACGTCTACTATTGCTCATAATGACTAATTTGGTTTTAATCTGATTACAAGTATTATAAATCATAAATTATTTTAATGTTTATTAATGATATTTTATGAGATATAAGAGATAGGGTTGCTTTCGCAATCACATCCTATAGTCTCGATCCCTATCGTTTTCAACACCTAAAACTAAAAGTTCTAGAGTGTTCCTAAGGTCTTATCACAATAATAAACATTTAATAAACAAATGCTTACTTGACTTGGTGCCGGATGCTCGTGGTGCCATACTATCTTTAAAACATAAAGTCTAGAAATTTAAGTAGTTTTTAAACAAAAATCACTGTTGAACCCTAAACCACAGCCGAGTTTTGAAACTGAGCTCTAATACCGTAAAATGTAATACCCCAAACTCGGCCTATGCATTAAGCTCGAATCTTGGCATGCCACACAAATTAAACGTACATTCAAATCATTAACGATGTAGGAATCAAATCTTCAAAACGATTAAGAGAATGACTTTATCGAAAAATTGAAGTTCATTGAAAACCATAATTTAAAAATAGAAGAGTTTATCATTTGATCTATAGAGTAGTAATTGATTAAAACTTTGGATTTATTTAGTGAAATATTTCATCGAAAAGTTTTAAAATAATTTCCTAAGTTTGATGATATTTAAGAAAAACCTTTATTTTATACTGAAAGTTTTATAAAAACATTTATGAAAACTAAGTCAATCCAACTTAGTAAAACTAAAAACATAATAAATCCATTCACATAATAAAATCCATAATTAAAAAGGCATTATTACATCGCCATTAAAATAGTACTTAATAAAAAATTATTAAAGAAGTTTCAAAGTTTTATAAACCACCATTTGTAGTATAGCCTCCACACGAAGTCATCTTTGACCCAAGTCTTCATCAATTATTATTACCTGAGAAAGGTAAGAAAATGGGGTGAGTTACTTAGAACTCAATGTGTAACCCACTTACCAGATTCACTGGGCCAAAACCATATAAACATATAATTAGGCTTGAGCTCATTTTGCAAATGTAAATATTTATAAATCAGGTATAAAATAATAATGCATGTAATATGCAATTACAACCAAGCCTAATTTTCATTCACTACCCACCACCCATGTAACACCCCAAACCCGGACAAGACACCACGTCCAAATCTGGTATGTTACGGGAAAACATGTTTGTGAGAGGTTAAATTTTTCGTTAAAACCCGAGTGGAAACACGGTGTATTTTGGGAGACAATTTGAGTAGACTTATTTGGAATCAGATGAAGTATGTGAAACCCAGAGATTTTTTTGAAATCTTAACTGATCATGTGGCTAAATGAGTTTAAACCATTTAAACCTTAATAGTTTCTTAGTGTTACTTAAAACCTTATTAGACTTAGGAGTAATACAAGTTTGATTTGAAAATCATTTGAATTTTGCTTATTGTAAAGACATAGTGTAATACCCGATGGTATGGTTTAAAAACACATTGCGTTATGATTTTGAGATTATTATCTTTCCAAGTTTTAGTAAAATTTATACCAACTTGTTTTGTTAAGGCATATTAAAAATCTAATTAAAACATAAACATTACCAAAACATAAATTAAAGGCCTTTTACAAATCCAATATAAAACCCAAATAAAATAAAAAGCTAAAGTACCCAAATTCAATAGTCCTTTATTAAAGCCTGGCATGTGCACCCCGAGTCCATCCCGGCTCCATGTCCGCGCCTCTGAGTCACACGAAATGTCGAGGAGAGGGTGAGTCGAGTGACTCGATGTGTAAATCCGCTCCCAAGAACAACATGCTAACACACATCATACAAAGCAACATAATTAATGCAACCCGATCCTAACCATCCATATCGCCTTTTCTACCCCGTGTGGTACCAAACCACTGGTGGTGCCAAACCACTGGTGACATATAGTCACAATGTGTTACCAAAACACTTGGTGTCCCAAAGACACAATATCCGTCAATGTGGTGCCAAACCACCGGTGTCCCAAAGACACAATTGTGCTACCAAAGCACCGGTGACCGAGGTCACAAATCGATGATGGGGCCAACCCATCGTGTGATACCAAATCACTAGCGAGCGATCCCATATCTCATGTGGGGCCAACCCACGGTGGTTAAACCATAGGGACAAGTCGCAATGAGGTGCCAAACCTCTGGTGACCCAAAGTCACAAAGTGTGCTACCAAAGCACTGGTGCTCGTCAGCACAAAATATCACTGCTCCCTCCACTCGTATCACCCATCAACCATGTAATCATGCATATCATATAATCATGCATATCATGCTAATATGTCTAGTCTCATACCCCATGTCACATATATCCACAACCATGGTATCATATAGATCATCAGTAACACATAATAATAATACTGACTTACCCGAGTCCAGAATCATACCCATTAGGGTATCACATCAATCATCACTGTTTCATTAATCATCACACAGGTTATCAATTATATTACTAAACAGAAGTGTGTTAGTTTACACACCTGAATTAAGGGAGATTCTAATACTATGAACCGATCTAAGACCCTCGACCACCTTGACAACTTGATCCTAAAATCGACCAACCAAAGGGTTAGCACACATATCATTCGGCTATAACCAAATAAATCAAAGGGTATATCAGTCACCCTTACCTTACACTTCTTTGGTTTCCTACCAACCCCGAACCCAATCAATGGTTCAACCAACAATCGGCCTCACCCGTTTGCTTATCAGATATCAAGGCTCCTGCTCCACTTCCTACAATCGGCAACCAACCAAAGATAATAGCTCTCGGCTTAAACAAATACCAAACAATTAGACTTGTTAAAACAATCCCTTACCGCCACTTACCACACGATCAAGGCGAGGCTATGCTTGGCGCTTTGAAATCACGAATGCCTACGATAAAACGATTTCCAAATAAATGGTTACTATACTTCCAATCGATCGCCAAAACCAACTCTTACTTTGAAGATGCCGATAGAGAATAGGAAATAGAACACAAGTATTCGGCCTCACCTGCTACTTTTTCCAATATTTGAAAACGGAATCCCAAAACCGATCCACACCCCACCTCACAATCGGCCAAAATGGAAGAAAATTATAAAAGAGATTTGATGAAGGGATGATAGTTCGCTAAAGAGTTCTAGAAAAGAAATCAAGATGAGCAGGAGAATTTACTTTCGGTTTTGAAAGGAAAGAATGAAGAAGGTGTCTAGGGAAACAAGTTTGGTTTAGCATGAATGAAGAAAGAAGGAAGGAACAAGGTATACTTTCGGCAATAAGGTGCTAGAGGTTTGACACAAAGCTTCAAGAAGAAAGAGAGGTGAAAGAGGAGAGAGCATTCGACTTCAAGAAAAGAGGAAAGAAGATCTTTGGATTCGACTCAAAATGATGAAGAACAAAGGCTGGTTTTGTTTAAAAGAGGCGGTATGGAACAAAGGAAATCGGCATAAGGTTGTGAAAGCACAAGGAAAGAAAATGAGGAGAAGCGACCAGCAAATGAGAAGGTTAAACTACTATAGGGGTTTGGTGTTTTCGACTTCAAGAAGTGCAAAAGATGAGAGAAACCTTGGAAGAAAATTCGCTAACAAAACATAAAATGAGACTTTTGTTTTACCAACAAAGACCGAATATGCACCCAACTTGGGAAAATGCATTTGGCACCCCCAACACCACACCAAGCCGTCCACACACTCCCTCTCCCCCCAAACTCTCACCCAAAATCGGCCAACTCCCCCCATACACTCCACTCCACACATTTCAAATGTGTTTACCAAGTCTTACTCCTACAATCACTCTCCACCTTCCCTTTGAACGGTTTGACTTAGTCCAAGGTAGAATTCCACTTGCCTTCTACCTCTTCCCCCATGCCGTCCAAAATGGGTGACAAAATGGGAGCTCTACGACTTGAACTCTGGACCTCCCTCACCTGTAGATGACGCCACACCCAAGGTCTAAGTGGCGCATGCCTTGCCACTTAGCTAGCTCCTCATTTGTGTTATAATTTCACTTAATTTAAATATAAACCCCAACACCTTCTGCTTCTATCCCCTAAAGCCCAAGAATAAGAATTTCACCACCTACCCAGGCTCACACCTAGCCTACCACTAAATCCCGAAAACACCAAAACAACATCATAGCAGCAATAAACATGCAATAATTGCCAGAAATAAATTAACCCCTTAACCCGGGATATTACAGTTCTACCCCCCTTAAAATAATTTCGACCTCGAAATTACAGTCGAAAGAGTTGCGGGTATTCTTTGTCTCATCATATCCTCGGGTTCCCACGTAGCTTCTTCTACGCCATGATTCTCGCCAAAGAACCTTAACAAGAGTACAGACTTCCTGCAGAACCTTCACATCCCGATCCAAAATCATGCAGGCTCTTCCTCTATGGACATATCCGGATTTACTTGATCTCCTCTCTGTTACTACATGTGATGGATCGAACGATATCGCCAAGCATCGAAGCGTGGAACACGTCGTGAATTTGATTTAACTTCGGTGGCAACTCGAAATGATATAGCTAGTCCCACTCGTCTTAGTACCTTATATGGCCCAATAAACCTCGGACTAAGCTTGCCTTTCTTCCGAACCTTAACACTTTCTTCCACGGTGAGACCTTGAGAAAACTCGATCTCCCACAAAGAAATTCAATATCTCTCCGTTTAAGATCGGCATAGGACTTCTGCGGTTGAAGCTTCCTTCAATCGAGCTGAATCAACAACCTTGTCTTGATCTCGATAACCAACTCTGGCCCTAACAATGGCGTTCACTTAACTCGTCCAACAAGTCGGTGAGCGACACTTTCTCCGCATAGCGCCTCATAAGGTGCCATCTTAATGCTCGCTTGGTAGCTGTTGTTGTGGCGAACTCGATAGCAGTAGATACTCCTCCCAACTACCCTCAAGTCCAATACACAACCTCGAAGCATATCCTCCAAAATCAGATAACCCTTTACGATTGCCGTCGATCATGGATGAAATCTTGTCTTTGAAATCTAACCGTGTACCCGATGCACGATGCAACGCCTTCGAACCTTGGCGTGAATCTGGGGTCCCTATCCGAGATGATCGTCACGGGCACCCATGCGGTCTCACTATCTCCGATACATACGACTTTGCCAACCTCTCGTAGTGAGTAATCCACCCTCACGGAATAAAGTGAGTGATTTAGTCGGTAGATCCACAATTACCAGTGAATCCTTCTTGCTCGGTGTAGCGGTAATCCACCCACGAAATCCATAGTTATTCTTTCCCACTTCCTTTGTGGAATCTTCACCGGTGAAGCAACCCAGACGGACAATCGATGCTCGACCTTGACTTGCGACATGTCGACACTTACCCACAAACTTCGGTCACTTACTTTTTCGCACGGCCACCGGCTGTTCTCGAGATCCCTATACATTTTACTACCTCCGGGATGCATAGCGTAGGGCTGCTATGAGCATCTGAAGAATCTTTGCCTCAATTCAGCATCTCTCGGCATACAAGCCTTCCCACGAAACACGAACCCCATCCTTTGGACAAGTCAGTAACCCTTCAAACCATCATTACACTTTTGAGTCCTCTGCGCGCTCAAAACCTCATCTAACAACTGCTTTTCTCTTATCTGCTCAACCCAAGTAGGCTTAAACTGCGATTACGCGAATACTCCCATCATCGTACAAACTCAAGTGGGCAAACAACGCTTTTAGATCCGAAACAACCTTACGGCTCAATGCGTCTGCCACGGCGTTAGCCTTGCCGGATGATACTCAATTGAGCAATCGTAGTCTTTCAATAGCTCAATCCATCGGTATTGTCTCGATTCAAGTCTTTACGAGTCGGGAGGTACTTGAGACTCTTATGGTCCGTATAGACTATCGATCTCTCTCCGTACAAGTAATGCCTCCATATCTTTAAGGCAAATACCACACATTGCTAACTCCAGGATCGTGCGTGGGATAATTTACCTCATGTGGCCTCGGTATCCGGGATCGTAAGCCACCACCTTCCCTTCCTGCATCAGCACACAACCCAAGCCTGTATGTGATGCATCGCAGTACACTGTAAATTCCTTACCAGCCTCAGGTTGAATTAGAACCGGAGCCTCCGTCAAAATCTTCTTTAACTTATCGAAGCTCTCCTGTTGCTTCTCAGTCCAAACAAACGGAACTCCCTTTCTCAATAATTTGGTCATCGGTGCTGCAATTAATGAGAAACCCTCTACAAATCTTCGGTAGTATCCTGCCAACCCCAGAAAACTCCGAATTTCCACTACTGACTTAGGCGGCTTCCAATCCAAAACCGCTTCTATCTTACGGGGTCCTCTAATCCCTCACCGACACTACATGGCCCAAAATGTCACCTCCACGAGCGAACTCGCATTCTTGAACTTTGCATAGAAATTGCTTCTCCTTAGAATCTGCAATACCACCGTAAATGAGTATCATGCTCTTCCTCCGTCCTTGAGTATACCAAGATGTAAATCGATAAAACTACCACGAATCGATCCAAGTCTTTGTTGGAACACCCTATTCATCGAGATCCATGAAAGGCTGCCGGTGCATTAGTCAACGAGAACAGCATAACCAAGAACTCAAAGTGCCCATACCGAGTACGGAATGCCGTCTTCTGATATCTGCCTCTTTTACCTTCAATGGTGATACCGGACCTTAGGTCGATTTTCGAGAAAATAGGCGCCCCTTGGTGATCAAACAAGTCATCTATCAGGGTAGTGGATACTTGTTTTAATCGTCGACTTATTAGGTTAGCGATAGTCTATGCACATCCGCATAGTACCGTCTTTCTTCTTTACAAAGAGTACCAGCGCTCCCCAAGGCGAAATACTTGGCTTTGATAAAACCTCGGTCCAATAACTCTGGATTTGAGCCTTAAGCTCCACTAATTCTTTAGGTGCCATCACATGCGGAGCAATGGATCTTGGCGCGATTCAATGAGATCAATCCGAACTCTACCTCCCGATCTGGTGGCAAACAGGAAGCTCCTCAGAAACACATCCACAAATTCCCTAAGCTGTCGAACGGTCTCCATAGAAGAATCCTTAGCCTCCAAGGCATACACATGCACCATATATGCTTCGACCTTTCGACCATTTTCTCGGCTTTGAGGCGAGATACCAAGTTGGACGAGATAGTTTCTCCTATTACCGATCAAAACTACTTCATCACCTCAGTGTGCTCGAGAACCATGCGCTTAGCCGCAGATCCAACCGCTTTGATACTTACCCGGCCAGTCCATCCAGAAAATTAGATCGAACTCCCGAATGGCGGTTCCATCGGATCGACCTCAAATACTACCCCTTGGAGTTCTGAAGTGCGTCTCTATACGGTTTATCTACCACTCTGAGTGACCTAGAGGGCTTATTACGGTCATACGCCTAGAAGATATCTCGAGTCTAAATCCATTGTCTCTACTATACTACTGGCAACATAAGAGTGTGTAGACCCCACATCAATTAAAGCAGTATAAGGAGAACCAAAAATCAAAAACGTACCGGTGATGACATCCGGTGCGTCGCCCTCCTCTCGGCGCCTCGCAGCATATACCAATCCAGTATGCGGCCTCGAACTACTGCACCTCTCGGTGCTCCACGGCCCCACCGAGCGTACCTCCTCTGCCATTACCTCGGCCCCTCTGCGGCGGTCCATTATTTGTCTTGATTACGTTACGATTCTCGGTGGATTCTAGCTAACTTGCGGGCAATCCCTCACTCGGTGATCCAAATGAGCCACACTCAAAACAACCTCTACCATCGGTCCGGCCCTCCCGGTGAGCCTTCCCACAGCGGTTACCTGCGGCGGTCCACCGCCTAGCGACAACAAACCTACCCGTGATTCGCCCACTTCGGTCTAGCCCTCTTCTGCGGATTACTCGGCGACCGGAAGATCCAAAACTCCGTTTATAGCGGTTCCTATCCATACTACGCCTCACGAGACTCTTTAATGCCCTCGGCAACCTTCGCCTTTTCAATCGAACCGCAAATTCACGCTCCTGGCTGGCGCAATCAACAATCTTAACTCGTCTCGCGAGGCCATCCTCGAAGCGAGCGCACCTTTCCTCTTCCGTAGCCACCATACCCACGGCATACCGACTCGACCTCGAAACTTCGGCCTCATACTCCGTCTGATTTGCTCCCTGGACTAACCTCGAAATGCTTTCCATTGCTCATTTATGTAATTAGCTCAAGCGTACTTCTTCGATAAGCGGCGAAAATAGTCCCATGTCGGTCTTCAATTTGCGGTATTATCACGGACCGTGAGCCACCAGTATGACTCATCTCGAGAAGTGATCGATCCCTTTAATTTCTCCTCGGTAGTTAGGTCCGGATCGTCCATGATCCGTTCGATCGCTTCTAGCGATTTTCGGCGGTGCTAGGAGCAACACCGAAGATACCGGAAGAATTCACCCCATTTGCCGAAGTCGCTCGAGCACAGATTTCCTAGCTCCTCGCCCCACCGCTCCACTACCTCTCTAAAACCCGCGACATCGCTTTGTGATCTTGCATCATTGCTTGGATCATTCACGGAACTCACCACCTCCGGTGGTGGCGGGCAGGTACCTCATTCTCTGAACCACCCCTGAACCTCACGGGCTCGAAGCGATCATCCTACATGACCACGTCCACGACCACGTCCACCTCGGTACTCATGACTAAATCTAAATCGAATTAAAGAATTTTATGTATCACTCATTATTTCAACGTGTTTAAAGCAAAGTCTTATGAAATTTTAAAGAAGCTTTGTTTTCATGAGTCCTGAGTCCTATTAGTTTGATCTCTAAAGTATCTTACTATCACTAGCCATTCAATCATATCAATTAATATCACAACCGTGAGTGCGGTACTTACACAGGCGACCGGTGCCGGTGACTCGGTGCCATGCCCTTCAACCCATACTTTAAAAAAACAGAATACTTGAAAACTATAGTTTTAAAACATTTTGGGCCTCGGGCCCACAGCCGAGCTTTTGAACTTGGCTCTGATACCACAAATGTAACACCCCAAACCCGGACAAGACACCACGTCCAAATCTGGTATGTTACGGGAAAACATGTTTGTGAGAGGTTAAATTTTTCGTTAAAACCCGAGTGGAAACACGGTGTATTTTGGGAGACAATTTGAGTAGACTTATTTGGAATCAGATGAAGTATGTGAAACCCAGAGATTTTTTTGAAATCTTAACCAGACTGTGTGGCTAAATGAGTTTAAACCATTTAAACCTTAATAGTTTCTTAGTGTTACTTAAAACCTTATTAGACTTAGGAGTAATACAAGTTTGATTTGAAAATCATTTGAATTTTGCTTATTGTAAAGACATAGTGTAATACCCGATGGTATGGTTTAAAAACACATTGCGTTATGATTTTGAGATTATTATCTTTCCAAGTTTTAGTAAAATTTATACCAACTTGTTTTGTTAAGGCATATTAAAAATCTAATTAAAACATAAACATTACCAAAACATAAATTAAAGGCCTTTTACAAATCCAATATAAAACCCAAATAAAATAAAAAGCTAAAGTACCCAAATTCAATAGTCCTTTATTAAAGCTGGCATGTGCACCCGAGTCCATCCGGCTCCATGTCCGCCTCTGAGTCACAGAAATGTCAAAGGAGAGGGTGAGTCGAGTGACTCGATGTGTAAATCCGCTCCAGAAGAACAACATGCTAACACACATCATACAAAGCAACATAATTAATGCAACCCGATCCTAACCATCCATATCGCCTTTTCTACCCGTGTGGTACCAAACCCTTTGGTGGTGCCAAACCACTTGTGACATATAGTCACAATGTGTTACCAAAACACTGGTGTCCCAAAGACACAATATCCGTCAATGTGGTGCCAAACCACTGGTGGTCCCAAAGACACAATTGTGCTACCAAAGCACGGGTGACCGAGGTCACAAATCGATGATGGGGCCAACCCATCGTGTGATACCAAATCACTAGCAGACGATCCCATATCTCATGTGGGGCCAACCCACGGTGGTTAAACCACAGGGACAAGTCGCAATGAGGTGCCAAACCTCTGGTGACCCAAAGTCACAAAGTGTGCTACCAAAGCACTGGTGCTCGTCAGCACAAAATATCACTGCTCCCTCCACTCGTATCACCCATCAACCATGTAATCATGCATATCATATAATCATGCATATCATGCTAATATGTCTAGTCTCATACCCCATGTCACATATATCCACAACCATGGTATCATATAGATCATCGATAACACATAATAATATCTTGACTTACGAGTCGAAATCATACCCATTAGGGTATCACATCAATCATCAACATTTCATTAATCATCACACAGGTTATCAATTATATTACTAAGCGAAGTGTGTTAGTTTACACACGAATTAAGGAGATTCTAATACTATGAACCGATCTAAGACCCTCGACCACCTTGACAACTTGATCCTAAATCGACCAACCAAAGGGTTAGCACACATATCATTCGGCTATAACCAAATAAATCAAAGGTATATCAGTCACCCTTACCTTACACTTCTTTGGTTTCCTACCAACCCGAACCCAATCAATGGTTCAACCAACAATCGGCCTCACCCGTTTGCTTATCAGATATCAAGGCTCCTGCTCCACTTCCTACAATCGGCAACCAACCAAAGATAATAGCTCTCGGCTTAAACAAATACCAAACAATTAGACTTGTTAAAACAATCCCTTACCGCCACTTACCACGATCAAGGCGAGGCTATGCTTGGCGCTTTGAAATCACGAATGCCTACGATAAAGCGATTTCCAAATAAATGGTTACTATACTTCCAATCGATCGCCAAAACCAACTCTTACTTTGAAGATGCCGATAGAGAATAGGAAATAGAACACAAGTATTGACCTCACCGCTACTTTTTCCAATATTTGAAAACGGAATCCCAAAACCGATCCACACCCCACCTCACAATCGGCCAAAATGGAAGAAAATTGTAAAAGAGATTTGATGAAGGGATGATAGTTCGACTAAAGAGTTCTAGAAAAGAAATCAAGATGAACAGAGGGAATTTACTTTCGGTTTTGAAAGGAAAGAATGAAGAAGGTGTCTAGGGAAACAAGTTTCGGTTTAGCATGAATGAAGAAAGAAGGAAGGAACAAGGTATACTTTCGGCAATAAGGTGCTAGAGGTTTGACACAAAGCTTCAAGAAGAAAGAGAGGTGAAAGAGGAGAGAGCATTGACTTCAAGAAAAGAGGAAAGAAGATCTTGGATTAAACCAAAAATGATGAAGAACAAAGGCTGGTTTTTGTTTAAAAGAGACGGTATGGAACAAAGGGAAATCGGCACAAGGTTGTGAAAGCACAAGGAAAGAAAATGAGGAGGAAACGACCAGCAAATGAGAAGGTTCGGCTACTATAGGGGTTTGGTGTTTTCAGCTTCAAGAAGTGCAAAAAGATGAGAGAAACCTTGGAAGAAAATTCGGCTAACAAAACATAAAATGAGACTTTTGTTTTACCAACAAAGACCGAATATGCACCCAACTTGGGAAAATGCATTTCGGCACCCCCCCAACACCACACCAAGCCGTCCACACACTCCCTCTCCCCCCAAACTCTCACCCAAAACCGGCCAACTCCCCCCATACACTCCACTCCACACATTTCAAATGTGTTTACCAAGTCTTACTCCTACAATCACTCTCCACCTTCCCTTTGAACGGTTTGACTTAGTCCAAGGTAGAATTCCACTTGCCTTCTACCTCTTCCCCATGCCGTCAAAATGGGTGACAAAATGGGAGCTCTACGACTTGAACTCTGGACCTCCCTCACTGTAGATGGCGCCACACCAAGGTCTAAGTGGCGCATGCCTTGCCACTTAGCTAGCTCCTCATTTGTGTTATAATTTCACTTAATTTAAATATAAACCCCAACACCTTCCTTCTATCCCTAAAGCCCAAGAATAAGAATTTCACCACCTACCCAGGCTCACACCTAGCCTACCACTAAATCCAGAAAACACCAAAACAACATCATAGCAGCAATAAACATGCAACAATTGCCAGAAATAAATTAACCCCTTAACCCGGGATATTACAACCCATACCAACCATCACACTTGTGGGGATCAAGTCAACCCACCAGCCAACACACCAATAGTAGGTTTAAAGCCAATTATAATATTTGTGGCAGCAAAATATTTAAATAATTGTGGTAGAACCACCGATCTAGATTTTGGGCATCGGGGCCATCGTGATAGAGTCACCTATCTAGAATTTTGGCATCGGGCCTTTCTTCTCTTCATCAATTATCCCAACCCATGCAATCATGTTTATGCGTAACAAAATACTTGTAAAGTAAATTTTTATAGAAACCCTTATTATAATTTATCAATTTGGCCCATTAGTCAAAATAGCATTTTGGCCCATAAAATCACATATTTCAATTTGACCCATAAAATCACATATTTCAATTTGGCCCATAAAATTGCATATTTCAATTTTGCCCATAAAATCGCATATTTCAATTTTTCCCATAAAATCACATATATCAATTTGGCCTATAAAATCACATATTTCAATTTGGCCCATAAAATTACATGTTTCAATTTGGCCCATAAAATGGTATTTTCATAATTCGGTCCATCGAGACATTTTGTAATTCGGCCCATTTAACAAATGAGGCCTTTTCACAATTTCCACACTTGGCCAATTAATCAAAATATTCACAAGGCCCAAAATATCACTTTCTTTCACAAAATGACCATTAAGGGCAAATCTGTAATTTTCCACATCCTCGATTTTTGGTTTCATGCATTCACATAAAAGAATTTATATAACGTATTTTTTTCAATCTCACCAGATTTACGATTTTTATTATAACACTTACGATATGGTATAACCTAAGAGATAAGTGTGAAGTTACACACCTGATTACGGTGAGAACTACACTTTCCCGCTCGTAGATATCTAAACACACATCACGATGGATTAGAACACTAATATTTAATATAAAACTATTCTAATGATTATCGATCTAGATTTTTACCCTCGGAATCTTGAACAACAATTATTTGTAATTTCTCTCCGATCAAAGGTTCAGAACCACGAGTAAACAATGGCTCGAGTACGTGACGATTTTGAATAATTGATTTTCATCGGATGAGGTCCACCACCGGTGGAAAGTCTCGATTCAAAAATGTCCTTCTCTTGAATTTAGGGGGATAATGGAACCACCCTCTTAGAACACTATTAACAACCCCTATCTTGATTGTCTTCAAAGACAAGGAATCATTAGTCCTAACAATATATCGAAAATCTTAAGACTAATGACTTAAAAGAGTGTATTCGGCTTACCTTAATATTTCAAATGATCTCAAGAGAATCCTTTATGCGTTATTATCAAATCTTAAATGAACTTCAAGATTTCTCTGAAGAGATGATGATTCGACCCTTCCACTATTTCACTAAGAATAACGAAAGAAAACGTTTGAATAAAAGGTTGGTTAATCGGTCAAAAAGTCTCTTCCAAAGACATTCTAACATTCGGCCATAGTGACCAAATAACAAAAGAAAAGACAAAGAAATGATACTTACCGATGATCCAAAGTTTGAATAGAAGAAAAATGATTGAAAATAGATGTTATGGAGAATGGAAGATTCGGCTATGCTAAAACAAATGAGAGAAAGGAATGATTTGGCTATGGAGGTAGTCTAACATTCGGCCAAGGGAGAAGAAAATGTTGAAAGTGTGTTTGAAAAGAAAATTAAAATGATGAAAGGAAGAAAATGAGGATGAGAGGTTTATGATTAAATTTTCAAGATAAAAGAAAAGCAAAGGAAGAGAGTTTGAAACAATGGTGCATTCGGCCAAGATAGAGGAGAAAGAAAATGTTGTTTGTGTTTGATGTTTTAGGCACTAAATGAGAACACCACATGGGATACTTGAGTGATTAACAAAAATGACCAAATGGTCAAAAGGATGATCAAAAGAAACAAAGCAATGATGGTTTTCCAGTAACACCTAAACCCTGGTCTATGAATTTAGACTAGATTTAGTTTGTTACATGACTCGAAACTATTTAAAATTTTCAATAAGTTGAAAACTACAATATTATTTACGTAATTTAGTAAAATTTGAAGAGTATTTGGAATTGATAAATATTAGAAAAACATTAGTTGAAAATCATTGTATTATCAAAACCTTTAGGTAATTTATTAAAGAGTTAACAATAACAAAATATTTATTAAAGAATTTCATATACTTGAAAACCAAATTTTATTTAAAAAAAAAACATCATGTAATCATAGCCCATAATTAAAAGTCCAAAGTATAGTTTAAAGCCCAAACACACATAAAATCCATAAGTTATTTATAGAGGCCCTTATTACAATAATCCATAATAGTAAAAAATTTACTTATTAAAAGTTCGAGTTTATATAACCCTCTTTTACAAGATGGCCTCCACGAAGTCATCCTCGGCCCAAGTCCACGTCAATTTCCATTACCCGAGATGGAAAAATTAAAGGGGTGAGTTACTTAGAACTTCAATGTGTAACTCACTTACCACTATTATTGGGCAGATCATCAAGGTATTATGTCGGGCTTGAGCCCAATTACGTAATTCAACAATATATCATAAAATAAAATAATTTAAAGATGCATGTAAAATGAATTTCCCAACCAAACCTAATATCCATCCGCTAACACCCCGTACCAACCATCACACCTGGGATCAAGTCAACCCACCCCGCCAACACACCAATCGTAGGCATTAAGCCTTTTTATAATTGTGGCGAGAGCCACCGAACTAGAGGCAATAAGCCATATTTATTTTTGTGGCAAGGCCACCGAACTAGAGGCAATAAGCCATTATTGTGGCAGAGCCACCGAACTAGATTTTTGGCAACCGGCCATTCTTCTCTTCATATATCCCACCCCATGCAATTATGCGTGTATAACAAAATATAAAAATTTCTTAATAATGCATAACATGGTGGGTTTATCGTTTAAACATTTCATTTGGCCCATAAAAATAATTTAGCAATTTGTCTATTTAGCAGTTTAGTGGGCTTTGGCCCATTTACCAAACTAGAGTATTTTGGCCCAATCTATCGAACTAGAGTATTTTGGCCCAATTTATCGAACTAGAGTATATTGGCCCAATTTATCGAACTAGAATATTTTGGCCCAATTTATCGAACTAGAGTATATTGGCCCAATTTATCGAACTAGAGTATTTTGGCCCAATTTATCGAACTAGAGTATATTGGCCCAATTTATCGAACTAGAATATTTTGGCCCAATTTATCGAACTAGAGTATATTGGCCCAATTTATCGAACTAGAGTATTTTGGCCCAATTTATCGAACTAGAGCATATTGGCCCAATTTATCGAACTAGAGTATTTTGGCCCAATTTATCGAACTAGAGTATTTTGGCCCAATTTATCGAACTAGAGTATTTTACTACCATTTTCACGAAACATACAATTACATAATAACAAGTAATTTCTCGAGGTGTTTCCATAATTTTCACGATTTAGTCGTTTTTTACGTATTTTCGTCAAAATATCGGTTTTACGTTTTTACCGATCTAATCGTTTTACGATTTTACTTCCAATATCGAAATTGACATCCAACCGAGAAATAGTGTGAAGTTACACCTCGATACCGAGAGTACTAATCCTTCTCGCTCCTCGGCACCTAAAACATATTTCGATCCGTTAGAATACTATTTCAAAAATATTCTTAATCGATAATAGATCCAAAATCTTACCCTCTTGATTTTGAATCACTTGATTTTTGGCTTCTCCTCGCTTATTGGTTCGTTAGTCACGAGAATCCACCAACGATAATGGCTCGGAGTTCGTACTACTTGAATAGTTGACTCCTTCGGAAGATGGTCCACAACCCGGTGGAAAATCTCGACCAAATCGCTCTTCGTTTAAATGGGGATTTACAGATCCGCCCTCTTAACGTGACTAACCACCGCCCTTTTCTTCCCTATTTTGAAAGTCTTCAAGATCCAAAGGAATATTAGTTAGATCTAAAATAATATCAAAAGCAGACTAGAGGTTTTAAAGAGTGGGATTTCCTTACCACAATAAAATGTTTCCAACGTTTCTACGGTTCTCCCGATCACTTGAGTTCCGATCTTCCGTTATTTCACTAAATAATAATGAAAGAAATGTTATTAGAATGAACGTTATATCGATTCAAAAAGTCCTTCATAACACCATTAATATTCGGCCATAATACCATTAGTAAATCGAAAACGAAAAAAAAGGAACCCTTACCTATAATCCACGATCAAAAAGAAAGGATTGAAAACGATGCTTATGAGAGTTGGAGAATTGACTATGCAACCAAAGAAAAAGAAAATAAATTCGCTATGGGCACTCTAGCATTCGACCATTGAAGAAAAAGGAAGAAAATATGAGTGAAAAGAAATAAAGATGAGAGAAGAATGATGATGATGTTGTTTTGATTTTCAAAGAGAATGGAGAATAAAAGAAAGAAAGAGATGAGTTTTGAGAGCAATGTATATTCGCAATGGGAGAAGAAAAGAAAGGAATGGTCTTTTAGGTATTGGTAAAATCGGCACTAAGAGAAAGGCACAAAATTGAACACTAAAGTGAAAAGCAAAAATGACCAATTGGTCAAAATAATCAAGGCTTACCAATGATCAATTTCATTTAAAGGGAAAAGAGGTTGAGAAGAATAAAAATTCTGCACTAGGTTTCTAGGAATGACCAAAGAGAAAATGAAATGCTTAGCCAAAACTAGCACAAAATTTGGCTCCTTCTCTATACCCAATTGCCGTCCAAAGCATGGTCAATAGCCATGATTTTGTTTCCAAAATTCTTCCTTGATATGTGCCTTATGTCCCCCCTATCTTTCCTTAAGTTTTTGATTCCATGCCATAAGTTAGTTGTTTCCTTAATCCTTTGATACACTAACCAAAAATAACATGGTCAACACTTACCATATATGTTCTTGGCCGACACTCACTATACATGGGCAGAAAATTAAAAACAAAAATTTATCTAAATGCTAAACAAGGGATTCAACCTCTTCCTCTTGCTAGAACTCATGCGCCAACACCACCATGCCATGTGCTCACTTATGTCACTCCTTAACACTTAATTTAACTTAAGTCTTAATGACATTTGCTTCTCTTCAATAAATTCTCAATTATTAAATTTTATTCCTTATCCTAATTATGCTATACTCCTCTTTAGAACTTCAATAAGCACTAAAATAAAAGTAAGGAATTTTCCTTTAAAATCTAAACACCAATTCATGCAATATAAAAACACTCGGATTTTTAGGGTGTTACAACTCCACCTCCTTAAAGAAAATTTCGTCCTCGAAATTTACAGTTGAAAGAGGTGAGGTATTGTTGCTTGAATTGCATCCTCGGGCTCCCACGTAGCTTCCTCCACTCGTGGTTACGCCATAGAACTTTGACCAGCAGCACGGTTCTTTTCTTAGCACCTTGACATCTCGGTCTAAGATTTCCAACGGTTCTTCTTCAAAGGACAAATCAATTCACTCCAATTCTTCTACCGGTATAATGTGTGAAGGATCCGATCTATAACGCCTCAACATGGAAACATGAAAACATTATGGATTTGATCCAATTTCAGAGGTAACTCAACTCGATAAGCCACCGGACCAACACGCTTCAAAGACACGATAAGGTCTAATGTATCTAGGACTTAGCTTGCCCTTCCTTCCTAATCAAGATCTTTTTCCAAGGAGATACCTTTAAGAAAACCCGATCTCCCACATCATACTCGACATCCTTTCGCAGTTCAGTCATACGACTTACATCTGTCGAGGCTTCTTTCAATCGTGCTCGAATAACTTTTACCTTATCCTCTGTCTCAGATATCATCTCAGGACCGAACATCTGTCTTTCGCCCAACTCAGTCCAACAAATAGGAGAACGACACTTACGACCATACAATGCCTCGTAAGGTGCCATCTGAATGCTAGATCGATAGTCGTTGTTATCTGCTAATTACGCGTTGGTAGATAATCCTCCCAACTACCCCTCAAGTCGATTATACATCCTCTTAACATATCTTCCAATATCTGAATTACTCTCTCGATCGACCATCGACCGAGGATGAAAAGCCGCATCAAGTTCAACTTTGTCCCCAAGGCTTCATGCAGCTTTCAAAATCGTGATGTAAACCTAGGGTCCCTATCCGATATAATATATCTGGTACCCCATGCAACCTCACAATTTCGGATACATACGGTTTAACTTCAGAATGAATAATCCGTCTGAACCGGGCGAAATGAGCGGTCTTCACAACCGATCAACAATTACCCAAACGAAATTTTTCTTAGTAGGTGTTAAAGGTAACCCACTAACAAAATCCATGGTTATCCGCTCCCATTTCCAAAGAGGAATTTTTATCGGTTGTAACAACCTGATTTGTGAATTGATGTTACGCTTTCACTTGTCGACAAGTCAAACATTTTCTCACAAATTCAAATCTCACGCTTCAACCACGCCACCAATCATCATTCACGGAGATCTCGATACATCTTATTTCCTCCGGATGCATAGCATAAGGGCTACTATGTGCCTCCCGTAAAATCGCTTGCCTCAAACCAATCCTTAGGCATGCATACTCTTCCTCGAAAGCACAACACACCCTTCGTGTTTATTCCAAAATCCTCAATTTCACCATTCTCAACTTGTCAAGTAAAGGTCCCAACTTCTCATCGATGTCTGCTTTTCCTTGATTTGTTCCACCACGAGGCTTCATCCAAGTTCGCTAACAAACCGCCATCCTCGTCATGGACTCAAATGGGCAAACAAAGCTCTTAATTCGACATCGTCTTACGACTTAACGCCGTCGGCTACCACGTTAGCCTTTCCAAGATGGTATTCGATTGAGAAATCATAATCTTTTAATAATTCTACCCATCTTCTTTGTCTAAAATTTAACTCCTTTTGGGTGAGGAGGTATTTAAGACTCTTGTGATCCGTGTAGATTATAGATTTCTCACCATAGAGATAGTGCTTCCAAATCTTTAGAGCAAAAACAACAGCAGCTAACTCTAGATCATGCGTAGGGTAGTTTACTTCGTGTGGTCTCAATTGACGAGAAGCATATGCCACCACTTTTCCATTTTGCATCAACACACGACCTGCACTGCATGCGGGACGCATCACAATAAACAAGAAATTCTTTTCCACCTCTGGTTGAATTAAACCTGAGCTCCGTTAGATTTTCTTCAATTTCTCGAAACTCTCTTGCTTTTTTCAATTCAAATATACGGAGCTCCCTTTCAGCAGCTTTAGTTAAGGGTGCAAGAATCAACGAAAACCCTCTACAAAACGCGTATAGTATCCACCAAACCCAAGAAACTCCAATTTCACTCATCGATGTTGGTGGTTTCCAATCCGAATAGCCTCAATTTTCCGAGATCCACTCTTATTCCTTCTACCGATACTACATGACCAAGGAAAGTCACTTCCTTTAGCCAAAATTCGCATTTACTAAATTTGGCATACAATTGTTTATCACGCAAGTAGTCGTAATACTATCCGCAAATGTCGGTCATGTTCCTCCTCATTCCTCGAATAAACCAATATGTCATCTATGAACACTACTACAAACCGGTCTAAATATGGTTGAAAGACTCGGTTCATCATGTCCATAAATGCAAATGGTGCATTGGTTACTCCAAACGGCATCACTACAAACTCATAGTGTCCGTAGCGCGTCCGAAATGCCGCCTTATAAATGTCCGCTTCTTTCACCTTGAGTCGGTGATAACCCGACCTTAAATCAATTTTGGAGAAAATTGAAGCTCCTTTTAATTGATCAAACAGTCGCCAATTCTTGGCAGAGGATACCGATTCTTGATCGTCAATTTATTCAATTGTCTCGTAGTCAATGCACAAACGCATCGATCCATCCTTCTTCTTGACGAACAACACCGTGCTCCCCACGGAGACATACTTGGTCGAATGAATCCTCGATCCAACAATTCTTGAATTTGAGTTTTAAGCTCACCCAACTCCTTCTTGCCATTCTATAAGGAGTAATGGACACCGAGTCGTCCCGTGCAAAAGCTTAATGCTAAATTCTACTTCACGATCCGGAGGTATACCGAAGTTCTTCGAAATACATCGGAAATTCCTTCATCGTCATCACATCATCCACAGATGACTCTTTAGCATCCAAAGCACGATAAAGGCTAGGAATGCTCCATATCCTTTCCGTACCAACTTCTCCGCCTTTAATGCGTAAACCACATTTGCGGATAGTTCCTTCGCTCACCAATCATTATGACTTCCTTATCATCCGAGGTTCTTATCGACATTCATTTTTCAAAGACAATCCACTTGCGCCGATGTTTAACCACCAATCCATGCCTGAATGAGATCGAACTCACCAAAGGTAGTTCCATCAAGTTTGCTATGAATACCTCTTCTTGAATTTTTAAGGGCACGTCTTTAAACATTTTATTAACAGTTATCGACTGTCCTAAAGGACTAATTACTGTCATCTCATTTTCGGTAATTTCAGATTCTAAATTTAGGTTTCCAGATATGGCACTAGCTACATATGAATGGGTAGAGCCAATATCTATTAAAGCAATAACAGGTACATCAAAAATGAAGAACGCATGCAGTTATCACATCTCGGTGCATTGCCGCCCTCGCATGGCCTAATCGCATAAACCAAGCCTAGGCTGCTTTGCATCTGCATTTCTCTAGGACCATTGCCTCGACCGGTGCACCTTGACCACGACCAGCCCCATTACCACCACGACCGGTCCACGACCTCTCGGTGGTCTGATTACCTCTGGCCTACAGGCATCATTATTACGGACTTCTTGAGTCGATCCATACGTCGAGGATAATTTTTGTATCGATGATCCATTGAACCGCATTTGTAGCATGCACCTGCTTTTCCTCCAACATTCTCCAAAATGTCTTTTCCCACACTCGATGCAATCTCGACTTGATTATTTGCTACTGGGGTTCTATTGAAACACCCCCACACCCTACCCACGAGCCCGAACCAAATCTGTATGTTCCTAAAGTAAACCGATTTCAAAACATTTTCGATACTTAGAGAAAATTGTAAATTTTAGAAAAACTATTATTTTGAGTTGGGCTTAGATTGGAAACCCATTTATTTAATCTTGTAAGCCCATTTAATTAAATACATCCAATGTAGTTCTTAGCATGAAACTTAACGAAGAAGCAAACATAAAGAATAATCCATCGGGCCTTAAGGCCTTATTACATCAAGTAAAACCCAAAATAGAATAAAAGTAACTAAAAATAAAATTAAGTCCAAACTAAATGAAATTTTCGCATGTAGCATGGCCACCTCATGGTCCACCGCCCTATCCCGCATACCGCTCATCACCAAAATAATTCCCACAATGGGGTGAGTCAACAGACTCAATGTGCACACAATACTAACATTCAATAAATCAGCATCCATGTTCAAATCGTCAGTCCACATAAAATGATATTATGATGCAACCCAAACCCAAACCTAATGGTCCATCCGCTACACACCACCAGTACGCCATTCACACCGTGGGACTAATAAGTCAACCTCCATCCGCTACACACCACGCTGTGTCTTTAGACACTATAGTCAAATTTAAACGTTGTGTCATTAGACACTATATTCAAATATTGTAACCGGTTACCAAAATTTCGCAATGTGACCGTAGTCAACATATTTCACAGGTGAGACCAAGTCAACACCTTCGTTGGTGAGACCGGTCAACACCTATTCTCCCCTTTCACATAAATCCCAATGCCCCAAAAGTATATATTGTGCATAACTTAATTTCATGTTCATATACATATATTCGCATGTTATTAAATAACATATTTCACAATCCTATCGAGTAGGAAACGCACTGGTACTTTTTGCCACATTTGTGGTACATAGCCACATTCACATTCTTATTCATAATCATATATTAAAATATTTAGCCATAAAATATCGAAGGTTTGTAAGGGTACACACTGCTTTGCTTAATAGGTTCCTTGAGATCTTGAGAATCCGATCTAATTTTTAGATCTGTATCTCCTATATTCGCCATCATATAAGTCATATTAATAAACCTATTTGGCTTTAAAATAAAAACCAAATCCTAGTAGGATTTGTAAAAAGACTCACCTTTTGCCGATTTGGTATTTATACAAATCCAAAGTTTGGTTTTTCCTTTACCTGATATTCGACCAACCTTGTATTTCAATATGGGTTAGTTTTCTTTTTCAATAATTAAGGAATTGATCTAGATAATCTCACAACCATTGGCCGAATATTTTAGATGCTTACCTTATAGATTCCAAATCCCGAAAGTTCCCTTTTGTCTTGAATATCTGTCGAAATCCCTAAAATTCATATGTTAGATCTGATCTAACTTTAATAAGTTGTAATTGGCCTTTGGCCGAATGTGTCTTACCTTAAATTCCTCGAATCTGAAATCCCAAAACTCCTCCTTTGACATTCGGCCAATAGACATAAGAGAGGTTATTTCCCTAAATCTTGATTAAACGAATTAAAGGAACAAGAATCAATTGTTCTTACCTTAGATCCTTGATCTTTATATTCAACGATTGTGGAAACCTGAGATCCCTTGCATATTCGGCCATGATCAAAAAAAAAATGGGATTAGGCCTTTACTTTCTAAGAACTAGAAAATAAAGGGAATTGAATGGCTTAGCCTTACCTTGATGCCTTTAAACAATTGTTTCCTTGACTTGAGTTACAGAGATCCGACTATGAAGATTTAACAGAGATCAAAAGAGAAAGGTTTTGACTTGGCAATGACAAAAGAGAGGATGGTTTCTTGCTTAGGAAAATTCTGCAGAGGGGGGAAAGAGAGCAAAATTTCGCAAGGTAGAATGATTGAGAGAAAAGTCTCAATTTTCCTCTTTAACTGAAATTGCTAGACCAAGAGTCCAAAACTTGGCCACTACTTCTCCCAAGTGATAATTTAATCTCCATTAATTATCACCTAATTAAATTAAAAGTCTTTAATCCATCCTTTAATTCCTCATTTATCTTAGTAGAGAAAATCCTTTATTTATCTTAGTAAAGATAAAGAGGCCACTTTTCCAAGCCCGATTGTGTGTCAAAATTCACCAACTTTATCTTTTAAGGCCCTCTTGCCCTAATTTCCTACTATGGGCTTTAAAATTTGTCATTCCTACCTTATTTCTAAGTTTCCTAAAATTTTCAAGGCTCAGAACTTGCCATTTTCCTTACATCTTCGTGTTTCCAAAATGTTCGTGTTTCCAAAATGTTTAGGTTTCCAAAATGTTCGTGTTTCCAAAATGTTCGTGTTTCCAAAATGTTCGTGTTTCCAAAATGTTCAGTTTCCATTTTCATGCATTTCCGTGTTTCCAAAAATATCAAGATTTAATCTCAATGTTTAAACTTGTCATTTCTTATAATCAAACCGAAAATGCATAGGCCCTATTCGTGATGTTACGCTTCTACCCCTTAAACAAAATTTCGTCCCCAAATTTCCTAACTAAAATAGTTGAGGGTATTGCTATCTCATCGCCTCTTCCTCGCTCCCACGGCTTCTTCCATTCCATGATTGCGCCATAGCACTTTGACTAGAGGCACCGCTTTTCTTCGCAATACTTTCACATCATGTTCCAAAATTCAATTGGTTCTTCCTCATAGGATAAGTCCGCCTTAGTTCCACCTCTTCAACCGTACCACATGAGATGGATCCGATCGATAGCGACGTAGCATGGACACATGGAATACGCTGCGTGCATCTCGCTTCAATTCGTGGCAACTCTAATTGGTATGCCATCGCCCAACGCGCTTCAAGATTTGATAAGGCCCTATAAATCTTGGGCTTAGCTTCCTTTATGCCAAACCTCATTACCTTCTTCCAAGGTGAGACTTTCAGAACACTTGATCTCCCACTTCAAACTCTATTTCCTTCCGCTTAAGGTCTGCGTACTACTTTTGCCTATCGAGGCTTCCTTCAACTGCGTGCAATTAACTCAACCTTCTCTTCGGTTTACGCCACCAACTCGACCTAAAACTCAAGCGTTCTTCTAACTCGGTCCAACAAGTAGGTGTTCTACATTTCCTTCCATACAATGCTTCAGATGGTGCCATCCAATGTCGGCTTGATAGCTATTGTTGTAGGCGAATTCAGCTAAAGGCAAGTAATATTCCCAACTTCCTCGAAAATCCATTACACGACCTCTCAACATATCCTCCAACACTTGTATAACTCGCTCAGATTGCCCGTCCGATTGTGGATGAAAGGTCGAGTGAAGTTCAGCTTAGTGCCTAAAGCTTGATGAAGTGCCTTCCAAAATCGAGACGTAAACCTTGGGTCTCTATCGAGATGATCGACATTGGTACTCCATGTAACCTCACGATTTCGCCACATACAACTTAGGCAACTTTTGAAGAGAATAATCCGTTCTGACTGGGATAAAGTGTGCGGACTTGGTCAAACGGTCCACAATCACCCATACCGAGTCCTTCTTAGTAGGCGTAAGGGGAAGCCCACTAACGAAGTCCATGGTAATTCTTTCCCACTTCCATTGGGGAATTTCGATTGGTTGGAGCAATCCTGATGGGACTTGGTGTTTAGCCTTAACTTGCTGACACGTCAAACATTTCCCCACAAATTCAGTCACCTCTCATTTCAGGTTACCACCAAAATTGTTCTCTCAGATCTCTATACAGCTTAATACCTCCGGGATGCATAGCATAAGGGCTACCATGCGCTTCCAAAAGAATTCTTTGTCTCAGCTCCTTATCTTTGGCATCTGAGACCTTTCCTTGTAGCACAATACTCCTTTATCATTGATGCCATAGTCCTTTAATCCCTTTGTTGTACTTGTTTGACCTTAGTACTTAAGTTGTTATCACCAACCGTCCTTCTTTCACCTCCTTCACCATGTGGGCCTCGACTTGTAATTCCGCTTAATAGACTTCCATCATCATATAGACTTAGATGAGCGAACAAAGCCCGTAGATCGATACAAACCTTCCGACTTAGGGCATCGGCTACCACATTCACCTTGCCCTGATGATATTCTATTGAACAATGAGTCCTTCAAAGAATTCCACCCACCTTCGTTGCCACAAGTTCAACTCCTTCTGAGTCAATAAATACTTAAGGCTCTTGTGGTCTGTGTAGATAATCGACCTTTCTCCATAAAGGTAGTGCCTCCAAACCTTAAGGGCGAAAACCACTGCTGCTAGCTCTAAGTCATGAGTTGGGTAGTTAAGCTCATGAGGCCTTAGTCAGCCGAGACGATAAGCAACCACTTTGCCATCTTGCATTAACACACGCCCTAACCCGTCATGCGAAGCATCACAAGACACCACAAATTCCTTTCCCGCCTCCCATTGAATTAACACTGGAGCCTCCACAAGACCTTCTTAAGCTTTTCAAAGCTCTCCCGCTTTATTAGTCCATTCAAGGGTACTTCCTTCCTTACTAACTTGGTTAAAGGCGCTGCTATTGACGAGAATCCTTCCACGAACCTTCAGAATAGCACTCGCCAAGCCTAAGAAGCTTTTGATTTCAGCCACGGACCTAGGTGGTTTCCAATCTAACACCGCTCGATCTTCCTAGGGTCCACTCTTATCCCTTCTGCGGATACCACATGCCCTAAGAATGCCACCTCCTTAAGCCAAAATTCGCACTTGCTGAATTTGGCATAGAGCTTCTACTCCCTTAGCACTTCCAACACGACTTGGAGATGCTCATCATGCTCCTCCTCTGACTTCGAATACACCAAAATATCATCGATGAACACCACGACAAATCTATCCAAGTAGGGTTGAAAAACCCGATTCATCATGTCCATGAACGCGGCTGAAGCGTTTGTCAACCCAAACGGCATCACCACAAACTCGAAGTGACCATATCTTGTCCTAAAAGTGGTCTTATGAATGTCAGCCTCCCTCACTTTCAATTGATGATAACCTGACCTCAAGTCAATCTTTGAGAACATCATGCGGCTTCACCGATCGAACAAGTCATCGATCCTTGGCAAGGGATACTTGTTCTTTATGGTCAGCTTATTTAACTGACGGTAGTCTATGCACATACGCATAGTTCCATCCTTATTCTTTACAAATAAGACTGGTGCTCCCCACGGAGACACACTGGGTCGGATGAACCCACGATCCAACAGTTCTTGTATCTGAGCCTTGAGCTCCACTAACTCCTTTGGTGCCATTCGGTATGGAGCGATTGACACAGGAGTCCCCCTAGCAAATCAATCCCAAATTCCACCTCCCCGTCTGGGGTATTCCCCAGCTCCTCCGAAACACATCCACAAAGTCCCTTACCATTCTAACTCCATTAATACCTTCCTCTTTTCCACCTATCGCGCTTACTTAAAGCTAAGAATGCTTTGCAACCTTTCTTAACCATCTTCTCACCTTCAAAGGTCAAACTACATTAGACAAGTAGTTCCTCCTTTCTCCGATCATTACTACCACTTCCTCCTCCGGGTTCTTAGTTCCATACGCTTAGCCGCACAATCCAACACGGCTCGTTGTTCTACTAACCAATCCATTCCGAGTATAAGCTCAAACTCTCAAAGGGTAACTCCATTAAGTCCGCCAAAGTTCACTCACCAATCTCTAGGGTACATTCCGAAAGATCTTGTCTACCACTATAGTTTGGCCTAATGGGCTTACTACACATCCGCCTATCAAAGAGTTTAGAGTCTAGGCCTAGTGTTTACACTACACTACTTGCAACATAGGAATCGGTCGAGCCCACATCAATCAAAGCAAAGTAGGGTTTGTCAAAATAAAAACGCGTCTGGGTTATAACATCCGTGCGTCTCTATCTTCCATTCGATGAACCGCATAAACCAAACCCGTTGTCTTGCATCAAGATTAGCATTAGTACCTCGACCACATGTGCCACGGCTCGCACTGCACCACTACCACGGTTACTCGAACCACGACCTCGTTGAGGTCATTGCTTGCCTCTATCGGTCCAGCTAGCATTCGAACTACCTGTCACTCTCATCCGATTGTTTGGGGCAATCCTTAAACATATGGTCCTTGGACCTACACTTAAGACATGCTCTTATCTTTCTCCAACACTCACCCGTGTGCCTCTTCCCACAATGCTCACAAGGCGAATCGCCACCTTTCGCCGGGCTTGTTGATTTCGTGGCCTGTCAACCCTAGGCCTCTTGTAACCCTTTCCCGATGGCCCAAACCCCTTTTGGCCTTATTCTTATCCACTATGCTTAGTAGCATCCTTAATCCCTCGGCCACCTTGGCCTTTTCTACCAAAGGTAGAATTCCGCTCCGATGCGGTGCTATAAATGATCTTAAATCATCTCTCACCCGTCCTCAAAAGGACACAAATGTTCATGCTTAGTTGCCACTACCCCTCGAGCATAGCGGCTCAACCTCGTAAATTTTGCCTCATATTCTGCGGCGGACTTACTCCCTTGTACTAACCCTAGAAAAGCCTTCCTCCGCTCATCTCAGATACCGTTTCCCACATACTTCTTCCGAAAGGCCTCTTTAACATATTCCGTGTCAAATTTTCACTTGTGGTACCATTACGAATAGTCAACCACCATTGATACGCTTTATCGCGAACAACGCCACCATCCCTTTCAACTTTTCCTCCTGAGTCGTCAAGCTCATCCATGATACGCTCCGTTGCTTCCAACCAAGACTCAATTTGTCTTGGGTGCCACATTGATACTCCTCGAAACATTTCCGCTCCATTAGCTTAGAGCCGCTCAGTACCGACTTTCGATTTCCTCCATTTCCACCGCACCGCCACTAATTCCAAAACTCGCAAGACCTGACCGCGACACGCCTCTTCCCGTCCCGAGCTGTTGCTCAACATTAATAGTCGGGGTGGTGGTGGCGGTGGCATTTCATTATCGACCCTTGACCCGACCTAACGGGTTTCGACACTGGCATCCTTCCCTTCCTCGACCACGGCGACCACGCCCTCTAGAGCTCATTTTCTAGCGTCGAGATCGATTAAGAAATTTTATGAATTAGTCATTGTTCCACTTAATTACCGTGAAGGAGTTTTATGAAAAGGATTTAAGAGTGGTTCTTTTGTATACAAACACACAGTCTTTTCCATTCATTCATCCATCCATCAAACAAATATGAACTTTCGTTCATTCAGAGAAATGTTGTAGTTTTTGTTATTTGTTGTTTTCCACTACCCGAGGGTATTTTCATAATTTTGTCCTACCGGGGTATTTTCGTAATTTTTCAGAAGAAAATGTTTCTTGGTGTTTTTGTCAAAAAGTATTTTGAAAATTTCAAAGTCTCGGTAGTTTTGGAAAAATTTCAAAGTCTGGGGGTATTTTGGTAATTTTTCACAAATCAGGGTAAATTTATTGAATTAGGGGTATTTCAAAAGTTGTAAAACTTTGAGGGTTCTTTCGAAAATTGTTCCTTCAAAAATGGGGATGTTGCAAAAATTTTGGAAATCAGGGTCATTTAGTAATTTTGTAGGTTAGGGGCAATTTTGTAATTTTTCCAAAATCATAGTATTTTGATATTTTACAAATTAGGGTTTTTGAATGTTTATGAAATCATGAAATTTTGGTAAAGTCGTTGAGTAGTTGAACATTTTACAAACCAGTATGCTTTTGGTAATTTTACCGCTAAGGGCATTTTGTAATTTTCAGAAATCAAGAGTTTTTTTTTCTAAAATGTTGTAAAAGATAATTTTTCTGATTTAAAAGAAAGTTTTAAAAGTTTGAAAAACTAGGGTTTGTTGTTTTGTTCTTTCTTTTTTTTTTTAAACATGGCTAGTTCCTTTCTAAGTTTTAGTCATTATGTTTAGCCTATGTCCGAGCCCTCTTGGTCGGGGTGAACCAAAGCTATGCACCAGGCGAGATTCGTGTGGAGGAGGTGAGTCACGCTGGTGCTTAAATACCAAGCTCCCAAACCATTCCTAGACATGCGCACAGAGGTTGCCACACCACCGAGCCCTCCGAGTTATGGTGAACCAGAAGCTACGCACTGGGTAGGATTCTGCGAAGAGGAGGTGAGTCACTAGGGCGCTTAAATACCAAGCTCTTCCGGATCCAATCCTAGACATGCGTATAAGGGTTACCACACCACCAAATTTCGGTGACTTAGCCATAGGTTGGTTCAAAGCATTAAGTCTTATGTGTTTACGTTTGAGTAGTCTAATCCTAGGGTTCAAGTTCCTATTATTCTATTCTACGCTCCATGCCTTTTCTACCCTTATATAAATCACGTAATCACACATAGAGTTAGGGGTACTTACCGGTGGATCATGGGTCGAGATTTAGGGGCCACGCCAAAGCTTGCTTATTTTCAAAGAAAATCATTTGGGCTCAATTCAAAACGTTTTGGGCCTTAGCCCACGTGCCGAGAGTTTAAACACAGGCTCGATATCAAATCAAACACCCACACCCTACCCACGAGCCCAACAGGATCTCGTATGTTCCTAAAGTAAACCGATTTCAAAACATTTTCGATACTTAGAGAAATTGTAAATTTTAGAAAAACTATTATTTTGAGTTGAGCTTAGATTGGAAACCCATTTATTTAATCTTGTAAGCCCATTTAATTAAATACATCCAATGTAGTTCTTAGCATGAAACTTAACAGTAAGCAAACATAAAGAATAATCCACTGGGCCTTAAGGCCTTATTGCATCAAGTAAAACCCAAAATAGAATAAAAGTAACTAAAAATAAAATTAAGTCCAAACTAAATGAAATTTTCGCATGTAGCATGGCCACCTCATGGTCCACCGGCCCGGTCCACCACTGCTCATCACCTGAAAATAATTCCCACAATGGGGTGAGTCAACAGACTCAATGTGCACACAATACTAACATTCAATAAATCGGGCATTCATGTTCAAATCGTCAGTCCACATAAAAATGAAATTATGATGCAACCCAAACCCAAACCTAATGGTCCATCCGCTACACACCACCTGCACCGCCATTCACACCGTGGGGACTAATAAGTCAACCCTCTATCCGCTACACACCACGTTGTGTCTTTGACAATCGTAGTCAAATTTAAGCGTTGTGTCATTAGACACTATATTCAAATATTGTAACCGGGTTACCAAAATTTACAATGTGACCGTAGTCAACATATTTCAGTTGGTGAGACCAAGTCAACACCTTCGTTGGTGAGACCAAGTCAACACCTATTCTCCCCTTTCACATAAATCCAATGCCCCAAAAGTATATATTGTGCATAACTTAATTTCATGTTCATATACATATATTCGCATGTTATTAAATAACATATTTCACAATCCTATCGAGTAGGAAACGTGCACAGGTACTTTTTGCCACATTTGTGGTACATAGCCACATTCACATTCTTATTCATAATCATATATTAAAATATTTAGCCATAAAATATCGAAGGTTAGTAAGGGTACACACTTGCTTTTGCTTAATAGGTTCCTTGAGATCTCGAGAATCCCGATCTAATTTTTAGATCATTATCTCCTATATTCGCCATCATATAAGTCACATTAATAAACATATTTGGCTTTAAAACAAAAACCAAATCCTAGTAGGATTTGTAAAAAGACTCACCTTTGCCGATTTGGTGTTTATACAAATCTTGAAAGTTTGGTTTTTCCTTTACCTGATATTCGGCCAACCTTGTATTTCAATATGGGTTAGTTTTCGGCTTTTCAATAATTAAGGAATTGATCTAGATAATCTCACAACCATTGGCTGAATATTTTAGATGCTTACCTTATAGATTCCAAATCCCGAAAGTTCCCTTTTGTCTTGAATATCTATCGAAATCCCTAAAATTCATATGTTAGATCCGATCTAACTTTAATAAGTTGTAATTGGCCTTTGGCGAATGTATCTTACCTTAAATTCCTCGAATCAAATCCCAAAACTCCTCCTTTGACATTGACCAATAGACATAAGAGAGGTTATTTCCCTAAATCTTGATTAAACGAATTAAAGGAACAAGAATCAATTGTTCTTACCTTAGATCCTTGATCTTTATATTCAACGATTGTGAAACACGAGATCCCTTGCATATTCGCCATGATCAAAAAAAAAATGGGATTAGGTCTTTTACTTTCAACTAGAAAAGAGAGGGAATTGAATGGCTTAGCCTTACCTTGATGCCTTTAAATAATTATTTCCTTGACTTGAGTTACAGAGATCCGGCTATGAAGATTTAACAGAGATCAAAAGAGAAAGGTTTTGACTTGGCAATGACAAAAGAGAGGATGGTTTCTTACTTAGGAAAATTTGGCGGGGGGGAAAGAGAGCAAAATTTCTAAGAAGGTAGAATGATTGAGAGAAAAGTCTCAATTTTCCTCTTTTAACTGAAATTGCTAGACCAAGAGTCCAAAACTTGGCCACTACTCTCCCAAGTGATAATTTAATCTCCATTAATTATCACCTAATTAAATTAAAAGTCTTTAATCCATCCTTTAATTCCTCATTTATCTTAGTAGAGAAATTCTTTATTTATCACTTTAATTTGACAAGTTTTAATAAAATAAAACTCTTCCTTTTTAGCAAATAAGTGCCGTCCACCCCTAGCCTTGGGAAGCAAAATTAAACCTTCAATATTTGCTTTCCAAGTGACTCGAACTCAGGCCATTTCCATAAACCTTAAGTGACACCTTCAGGCCACTTTTCCAAGCCCGATTGTGTGTCAAAATTCACCAACTTTATCTTTTAAGGCCCTCTTGCCCTAATTTCCTATTTTGGGCTTTAAAATTTGTCATTCCTACCTTATTTCTAAGTTTTCTAAAATTTTCAGCTCAGAACTTTCCATTTTCCTTACATCTTGAGTTTCCAAAATGTTCGGTTTCCAAAATGTTTAGGTTTGCAAAATGTTCAGATTTCCAAAATGTTTAGGTTTCCAAAATGTTTAGGTTTCCAAAATGTTTAGGTTTCCAAAATGTTCAGGTTTCCAAAATGTTCAGGTTTCCAAAATGTTCAGGTTTCCAAAAATGTTCAGGTTTCCATTTTCATGCATTTCCAGGTTTCCAAAAATATCGAAGATTTAATCTCAATGTTTAAACTTGTCATTTATTACAATCAAACTGAAAATGCATAGGCCCTATTCAGGATGTTACATCTACCTTGAACTGATTCATCATTCCGAGGTTTCTTCTGGAATCTCCTAGAAGGACCAGACTGCTGTGTCTCTCTCTTGGTTCGGGATCTTTCTCGGTTCTGCCGTTCTAAATTCTTAGCCTCTTCGGCTATTTTGGCCTTCTCCACAAGAGTCAAAAAATTTCTAACCTACTGTGGAGCAATCAGAACCCTCAGCTCATCATTAAGTCCATCCTCGAAACGTACACAACGTTCGTGATTTGTTGCTACAATTGTTCGGGCATAACGGCTCGACGTAAAACTCACCTTCATATCTTTGCACGGTCTTACTTCCTTGGACAAGATTCGAAATTCCTTCCTTGACGTCTACATAACTTTCGTTCCAACGTATTTTCCTTGAAGGCGGCTTTAAAGAATTCCCAATTAATCGGTCGACTTTAGTGCCTTCTCGAGCGTGAGCCACCACCGACACGCCTCATCTCTTAACAAAGATACGCTCCTCTCGGTTTTGCTCGACAAGACATTCCATATCATCCATAATTCGTTCCACCGCTTGAGCCAAGATTCACCACATTCGAGCTACACCGAGACTCCTCTAAAACTTCGCATTATTTGCCTTGATCGCTCGAAATTGACCCACGAGTTATTGGCCCATTCTAGTTCCAATGACCCTTTCCAAGACTCGCAGATTGCTTGAGTCAATGCATTATCTTCTTCCATGTGATCGCGTGATCCGTCTCACTTTCAATTGATGCAGGTGTGTCCACTTCCGGCATATGATTTGGTGCTTCAGTCGCAGCACCTTGGCCTCTACCACGGCCACGTCTACCGCGTCCACGACCACGTCCTCTAGTGCTCATGATAACTTGTTCTTTTATCGATTACAAGTTTTATGAATCGAGAAAATTTGTTTCGGTGTTTATTAACAATATTTTATGAGATTTGAGATATAAAGTTATTTTTCGCAACATATCCTATAGTCTCAATCTCTACGGTTTTTCACATCTAAAACTAGAAGTTCTAGAGTGTTCCTATGATCATATCATAGTAATCATTAAACAATAAATACTTACTTGACTTGTTGCCGGATGCTTGTGGTGCCATACTGATCTTTAAAATATCATTGAACGATTTCATACAAAAATTATTTGCGAACCCAAACCACAGCCGAGTTTTTGAAACTGGACTCTGATACCACTAAATGTAACACCCCAAACCCGGTCTATGAATTTAGACTAGATTTAGTTTGTTACATGACTCGAGCTATTTAAAATTTTCAATAAGGTGAAAACTACAATATTATTTACGTAATTTAGTAAAATTTGAAGAGTATTTGGAATTGATAAATATTAGAAAAACATTAGTTGAAAATCATTGTATTATCAAAACCTTTAGGTAATTTATTAAAGAGTTAACAATAACAAAATATTTATTAAAGAATTTCATATACTTGAAAACCAAATTTTATTTTAATAAAAACATCATGTAATCATAGCCCATAATTAAAAGTCCAAAGTATAGTTTAAAGCCCAAACACACATAAAATCCATAAGTTATTTATAGAGGCCCTTATTACAATAATCCATAATAGTAAAAAAATTTACTTATTAAAAGTTCAGAGTTTATATAACCCTCTTTTGCAGTATGGCCTCCACGAAGTCATCCTCGGCCCAAGTCCACGTCAATTTCCATTACCTGAGATGGAAAAATTAAAGGGGTGAGTTACTTAGAACTCGTGTGTAACTCACTTACCACTATTATTGGGCAGATCATCAAGGTATTATCTTTGGGCTTGAGCCCAATTCTGAATTCAACAATATATCATAAAATAAAATAATTTAAAGATGCATGTAAAATGAATTTCCCAACCAAACCTAATATCCATCCGCTAACACCCGTGCACCAACCATCACACCCGTGGGGATCAAGTCAACCCACCCCGCCAACACACCAATCGTAGGCATTAAGCCTTTTTATAATTGTGGCAAAGCCACCGAACTAGAGGCAATAAGCCATTATTGTGGCGAGAGCCACCGAACTAGAGGCAATAAGCCATATTTATTTTTGGGGCAAGGCCACCAAACTAGAGCAATAAGCCATTATTGTGGCGAGCCACCGAACTAGATTTTTGGCAATGGCCATTCTTCTCTTCATATATCCCACCCATGCAATTATGCTGTATAACAAAATATAAAAATTTCTTAATAATGCATAACATGGTGGGTTTATCGTTTAAACATTTCATTTGGCCCATAAACATAATTTAGCAATTTGTCAATTTAGCGATTTAGTGGGCTTTGGCCCATTTACCAAACTAGAGTATATTGGCCCAATTTATCGAACTAGAGTATTTTGGCCCAATTTATCGAACTAGAGTATATTGTCCCAATTTATCGAACTAGAATATTTTGGCCCAATTTATCGAACTAGAGTATATTGGCCCAATTTATCGAACTAGAGTATTTTGGCCCAATTTATCGAACTAGGTATTTTACTACCATTTTCACGAAACATACAATTACATAATAACAAGTAATTTCTAGAGGCGTTTAGTAATTTTCACGATTTAGTTATTTTTACGTATTTTCGTCAAAATATCAGTTTTTACGTTTTTACCGATCTAATCGTTTTTACGATTTTACTTCCAATATCGAAATTGACATCCAACAGAAATAGTGTGAAGTTATACACCTCGATACCGAGAGTACTAATCCTTCTCGCCCTCGGCACCTAAAACATATTTCGATCCGTTAGAATACTATTTCGTAAAAATATTCTTAATCGATAATAGATCCAAAATCTTACCCTCTTGATTTTGAATCACTTGATTTTCGGCTTCTCCTCGTTTATTGGTTCGTTAGTCGAGAATCCACCAATGTATAATGGCTCGGAAGTTCGTACTACTTGAATAGTTGACTCCTTTCGGAAGATGGTCCGCAACCCGTGGAAAATCCCGATTGCAAAACCGCTCTTCGTTTAAATGGGGATTTACTGATCCGCCCTCTTAACGTGACTAACCACCGCCTTTTCTTCCCTATTTTGAAAGTCTTCAAGATCCAAAGGAATATTAGTTAGATCTAAAATAATATCAAAAGCGATTAGAGGTTTTAAAGAGTGGGTTTCCTTACCACAATAAAACGTTTCCAACGTTTCTACTGTTCTCCGATCACTTGAGTTCGATCTTCGTTATTGCACTAAATAATAACGAAAAGCGTTATTAGAATGAGCGTTATATCGATTCGAAAGTCCTTCATAACACCATTAATATTCGCCATAATACCATTAGTAAATCGAAAACCAAAAAAAGGAACCCTTACCTATAATCCACGATCAAAAAGAAAGGATTGAAAACGATGCTTATGAGAGTTGGAGAATTGACTATGCAACCAAAGAAAAAAGAAAATAAATTGACTATGGGCACTCTAGCATTCGGCCATTGAAGAAAAAGGAAGAAAATATGAGTGAAAAGAAATAAAGATGAGAGAAGAATGATGATGATGTTGTTTTGATTTTCAAAGAGAATGGAGAATAAAAGAAAGAAAGAGATGAGTTTTGAGAGCAATGTATATTGACAATGGGGAGAAGAAAAGAAAAGAATGGTCTTTTAGGTATTGGTAAAATCGGCACTAAGAGAAAGGCACAAAATTGAACACTAAAGTGAAAAGCAAAATGACCAATTGGTCAAAATAATCAAGGCTTACCAATGATCAATTTCGCTAAAGGAAAAGAGGTTGAGAAGAAGAAAATTCTGCACTAGGTTGCTAGGAATGACCAAAGAGAAAATGAAATGCTTAGCCAAAACTAGCACAAAATTTGGCTCCTTCTCTATACCCAATTGTCGTCAAAGCATGGTCAATAGCCATGATTTTGTTTCCAAAATTCTTCCTTGATATGTGCCTTATGTCCCCCTATCTTTCCTTAAGTTTTTGATTCCATGCCATAAGTTAGTTGTTTCCTTAATCCTTTGATACACTAACCAAAATAACATGGCCAACACTTACCATATATGTTCTTGGCCGACACTCACTATACATGGGCGAAAATTAAAAACAAAATTTATCTAAATGCTAAACAAGGGATTGAACCTCTTCCCTCTTGCTAGAACTCATGCGCCAACACCACCATGCCATGTGCTCACTTATGTCACTCCTTAACACTTAATTTAACTTAAGTCTTAATGACATTTGCTTCTCTTCAATAAATTCTCAATTATTAAATTTTATTCCTTATCCTAATTATGCTATACTCCTCTTTAGAACTTCAATAAGCACTAAAATAAAAGTAAGGAATTTTCCTTTAAAATCTAAACACCAATTCATGCAATATAAAAACACTCGGATTTTTAGGGTGTTACATTTCCTCCTAACACAAGCACATTCGGCCAAGAGGAAAAGATGAGAGAAAATGTTTTTGGGAAAGCAAAATGACCAAAATGAAAAATTCTCTCAAGCTACCCACTTTTCTAAAAACTTACTACCAAAATTCGGCTCCCTCTTTAGTCCACAAAACCGTCCATGTTCATAGACAATTGGCCATCCAAAGTTTCCAAAACAAAGCCCTTGATTCATGCCTTATGTCCCCCTATCACCTTAAATCATGAGATTCTTTTCCTTTAACTTTTACTTACCTTTTTCCTTTGGTCTTCTTGCCAAAAATGTTATCCAACTCATCTTTTAACCTTATTCATGACCGACACTTTGAAAGAGGAAACAAAATAAAAACAAAACTCAATGCACATCTAAGGATTCGAACCTTTTCCCTTAAGCAAACATACAAACGCCAACACCACCTTGCTACTAGCTCATCTTATGCTAGTTTTTGACACTTACACTTACTTAAACCTCAAAGTCACTTGATCCACTTCAATTAAGTACTCATTACTAAATTTATTCAAATTCCGATGTCAAGTCTTCTCAAAACTATACTAAACATGCAAAATTTTAATTATACACAAGTTAAGCACCAAAACATGCATCATAAAAATACTCAAATTTTTGGATGTTACATGCCTCGATCTCACTGTCAAAAAGCAATGGTCCTGACGGGTTCCTCCTAGTCATAAACTAGAAAAACCTATCGAGCAAAAAATAGATAGATTAGAAAACTAAAAATAAAAATTAGAAATAAATAAATAAATAAAATAAAAATGGATAAAGTAATAAAATTGAGTGTTCCTAATATTTTAGTTCCTCATTATGATGCCAAAACTTGATCATGTCTAAGAGGTTTAATATTTATATAATTAATGATCGAGCCTAGAAACTAACTATCGCCACGATTGAGGGAAGCGCACCTATTGAACAGTAGTATAGCTTAGTGGCAAGATTGGAAGGTTGAACCCAAGGGAACCAAAAGTACTAGTACTAACTTTCTTTTTATTATCTAGCCTAAAATAAAGAGGATTGATGTTTATCTAACTAATTAAGTAAACTAAGGATTCCAAGACACGAGAGTGAACAGGAAAATACTTTTGAGAAAACCAATTGATTAAGACAATACCCGAGGAAGAATCCTGTAACACCCCAAACCCGGCCTAGAAGTTAGGCTCGAATCCGGCGTGTCACACTAAAAAGTTTTTCGATAATGTATAAAGAAAACATGTCAAATGAGAAAAAAAACATGTTAGATCCTTTTATTTGTACAAAAATAGATGTTGATTTGTTAAAATCAAGAAAATCAAGTTTGACTTGAGATATTTAATAAAATACTACTAACCTCAAAGATTGATCGATTAATTTGAAGTAATAATTTTATAAAAGCTGTGACTTTTGGAAGTATCGTTGATAGTTTGAGAGAAATTTCCTTATTAAAAATATTTGTAAAAGTTTATTTTGAAATTCATTTGTGAATCGATTTTGGAAAACCTTTATTATAATTTTAGAAAATCCCATTTAAAAATAATTTGAGTAAAATATAAACCGTCAAACATAAAGCAAAATAAAATAATCCGAGGCCTTATTACAACACATAATCCAAAATAGTAAAGTAATAAAGTAAGCGAAGTAAGAAACTAAAGTCCAAATAAAACCATTTATGAAGTATGCCCTTCATCGAGTCATGGCCCCAAGTCCTCGCCATCTTGAGCATTACCTACAAAGGTTAAGAGAAAAGGGGTGAGTTAAAGAACTCGAGTGTGTAACCCACTTACCATTGTCCATGGGCCAAAAATCCAATTAAGCATTTATTGGGCCAAAGCCCATTTACAATTATAACATAATAACATGTATATAATATGCATGTGATATGCAATTCCCAAACCAAACCTAGTTTTCCATCCGCTACACACCACCCGTACCAACCAACACATCTGTGGGGAGCTTTAGTCACCCACCCCGCCAACACACCAAACTGGGCATTAAGCCATTTATATCAAATTTTTGGACAAGCCACAAGATTAACAGAATTTACATGGTATTGCCATTTTTCAGATTTGTGGCACAGCCACCAAAATTTTGTAGCAGAGCTACCAGAACTTCTCTTCATCATTATCCCAACCCATGCAAATCACGTATATAATGCATAATAATTCACAACAATGTATTCAGATATTCTTTACAAATTTTATGGCCTATTATAACAATTTATCAAAGTTGGCCCATTAACCAAATATCATCTTGGCCCATTTTGCATATTTTCAGATTGGCCCATATAATCATATATCAAATTGGCCTACATAACAAAATATATTAGATTGGCCCATTAATCAATATGTCCAATCGGCCCATAAGGCAATATGTCAATTCAACCTATTAAGCAATTTAAGATTCTTACCCATTAACACTTTACAAATTGGCCCATTAGGGGTATTTTAATAATTAACCCACAAGGGCATTTTCGTAATTTGGAAATCTAAGGGTAATTCGGTAATCTTACAACCTGGGTAATTTGGTAATTTACCTCTAAGGGTATTATGGTAATTTCAGTAACCAAGTCTTAACTACTAATTTGGGGCATAAAAGTTTGAAATTGTCCATCGCATCATACTGCACTAAATTGACCATAACTTCGAGTGAGGAATCTTGAAATCTAAATCCGTAAATGTTTCTTGAAACTAGACTCATATATCTCCTTACTACAATTTTTCCGAATTTTTGCTTAACCATTTAGTACAGTTTATTCCTTAAAATTTCCCTTGTTTCACTTGTCCAATGATTCGACCTCTCTTACCCAAAATTCAAAATCTCACCATCAGGTTTTCATATATTGTTCTCACTTGTTTCTATTGAAAATAGACTCACTAAGGAATCTTTAAATATAAACTATATCTCTTAATTCACTTTGTAAAATTTTATATGATTTTTCCAAGACGAGATCGGGGAACCACGAAATCATTCGAACCAATCTCACTAAAATTAACATATCTCGAATATAAAATTTCTTTTCCTTCTTCGTTTCTTCCTTATCAAAATAGACACAGAAGCTTTGATTTGATATCTTATTCACTTATTAATTCCCTTTCTTATAGTTTTCATGATTTTTCAAACTTATTAATTCCCTTTCTTATAGTTTTCGTGATTTTTCAAAAACACGTCACTGCTTCTAACCGAAACTTTTTTTTTTCAAAAACATGGTTACTGCTATGAACCTATGTGCCCCCGAGTGATCCCGGATGCCGATTTTCAGTTTTCTTTGGTATTTCAACCAAATCACAGAACATATCATACAAACTTTTAGAGAGATGTGAGATTACACACCATTTCAAACATGTTTTCAGAAAGTACGGGATTACACACCTTGATTTCAATTTCCTAACAAACCACTCGTCGTTGACCTATAAGAATACCAACAAAAAGTTAGCCTCAAATTTCCAAAAGATTTCATTTCACTTACACTTGAATCACTTATCACTATATCCGAAGGTAGAAATATATCGAGTGATTTGCCCCTAAAACATATAGTCGATTAGTCGAAACTTCAATTCGATTTGCAACATAGCCAATTATAGATATAACAAAAAATCCAAAAACGAACCCCTTACCTTACTGATATTGGATCAAATTACCACCGTTTGACTTTGGCTAGAACAATACACGGTCTTCCACTTAAAGCACTGTGAAAAGAGAGTGATTAAAACATGAAGAAGTGGAGGACAACACCATTTTTGGTTACGATCACGATTCTGACGAATAGTGATAATTACTTATTCGGCTAAAAAGAAAAGAATATGATCATAGAAAAGAATTCACTTACCGATTTAATCGAAGAAGGAATGTCACCTCAAATGAGAAAGAATTTATGAAGGAGTGATTGTGGATTGTGAGTTTCGGCTATGGAAGAAAATGAACAAGAATAGTTTCGGTTATGAGGGTATGGATTAGAGGAAAAAGATAGTAGAGTTGGAGAATTTCGTGAAAAGAAAAGAAAGGTTGAGAAGGGGTGCTTATCAAATTTTAGTTTTCAAGAGAAGATGAATGAAAATAGTTTGGTCTCAATGGTTTGGTACCTACGGCAACAAGAAAGAATTGAAGAAAAGAAATGCTCACTAATGGCTTGAAGTTTCGGCAAAGATGAGAAGAATTTTGAGAGAAAAGACATAAAAATACAAGAAGGAATTTGACCAACCAAGCACCAAAGTTTCTACCAAAACACTAAAAAAAAAAATCAGCTACCCTTCTTACACCCAAAACCGTCCACATACATAGCCAAAAGGGTCAACATTTTGCCACCCATACTTTCCATAACATCTTCCTCGAAAAATGCCACTTGTTCCCCTTACTTTCCTCTTTTTCATGATTTCTTTCCTCACCTTCATTCTTTCCTATTCTCTTTATCCATCTTGCCATAAAAATAAAAGTCCACCTAGCCATAATAGCATGCTTGGCCGACACTTGATGGAAGAGTGCAAAAATAAAAGTCAAAATTACACAAAAAGGGATTTGAACCTCTTCCCTCAAAGTCCTTCACTTAATGCCATAACCTCTTTACCATATGCTCAATTATGCTAACCATTTATTCATTTATTTCAATAAGCCTTGAAGCTACTTACCATCTCTCCTTAAAGTGCTAAAATACCAAATTTTTCCTAAGGCCCAATTAAACCCGAGACTTCATAGAAACTCCGTAAACTCCAAATTCACTTAACTAACAAGTCCAATTTGCAATAATGCCATTCTCTTGTTCTCAAAATTTTAAACGCCTAAGGACCATTGGGCCCAATCCTACTAGGCCCAATTTTGGGATGTTACAATTCTACCCTCCTTAAAGAAATTTCGTCCTCGAAATTTCCAATCAACTACTAAACGTATCGCTCAAATCACATCACTAAGCTTTCCCTGCAAGACTCGATCTTAAAACCACAATATACTTTTAAAAAAATCTTGAATTCTCTTTCACACAACCAAACATCTAACCACAAAAGCAAACAGTTGTCTACCATTTATACTTAGAATTTTCTACATTCAATCTTCACGTCCAACCAAAACATACTTGACTTGATGGTGATGTAACAATCCCGAGCCTTATGCTCTTTAGACTAGCATCTCAAGCATGCTTCTAACCTCCTCCAGCATTCCCCCGGATGACTCCTTTTGCAATGATCGCAAGCTGGAAAGTTTGGACGTACTTTAACATGCTTTACGGAACGAGACTGCGACCCTAAAGAACCATGATCTCTTTTCTTCTTATAGTCTATGCACCCAACTCGAAGTGCCTCACTTATTCCTCACCTCCTCCAATACTTTCTTAACTATCTGAGTCAGCTCATCAACTTTAACTCGATCATGAGATCCCGTCTCAGCTATTGGCGATGCCAACGTCTCCCTTTCGAAAACATGCCTCGGTGTCGAACTAGCACCTCGACCTCTACCATGTCTACGTCCACCGGGTCCACGTCTTCTAGCGCTCATGCTCACTAAGTTAATTTAATCTGATTAAGAGTTTTATGAATCATTATGCTATTCAATATTTATTAAACGATTTTTTATAGAGTATGAGTAGAAAAATTATTTTCGAGAATCAAATCTGCATCCTAGAGTCTTAGTCTCTATAGTTTTAACTCCTAAAGCTAACATTTCTACAGTATTCTACTTTGTAAAATTTATGAAACACAATAATCATAAAATGAAAATAAATACTTACTTGACTTGGTGCCGGATACTCGTGGTGCCATACTTCCTTTAGAACATATATTTATAAATTAAAATTCTAAATAGCTTTGGAAAATGCTTTTGAACCCCAACCACGGCCAAGTTTTACAACTAGGCTCTGATACCATAAAATGTAAAACCCCAAATGTAACAGCTCAATTTAGACCCTAGTCGAAACAGTGGTTTCGAGACCATAAATCTGAGGTCAAAATAATAATTTAAAATTATTTTCTATGTGAATAGTATGCAACATGGTCTGTGTGAAGGTTCTGTGTGATGATTTGATCGTTTTAGTGTCAGATTAAGAGAAATGACTTAATCGCGTAAAGAGTAAAAGCTATGTGAAGATTTATAAGTATCTAAATGTTGATGTATTTTAAATATGGAGGCTTTATGATGCATTGAACCAAGTTTTAAGATAGTGGGTGGTAATGGACAACTATAAACTTGGTGATTATATGTTTTAATTATTAATTAAAAGGATAAAATAGTAAATAGTTAAATAATATGTGTTTAATGAAATCAAAGCATGAAAACGGTCATTCTCATTCATCTTGGTGCCAAAAATAGCAAAGAAAATAAAAGAAAAAGAAAGCTAGGGGTTCGGCCATTGTTAAGCAAAAATTTAGGTATGTTTTAGCTCAGTTTTTGATAATTTCTACGTTTTTGTAATCGTTGTTTTGTGCTCTAGCTAGCCCATATTGTAATTTTGTGAATTGATGATTTTTTTGTGATGAGCCATTGATGAATGCTTGAGCTATGTGCTAGATGATAGTGAAATATAAAGACTTGGTGTTGGATTAATATGTTTTGTCATTGAATTTTTGATGAAATTGAGTAAATTGGGCTAAATTGAGAAAAGTGTAAATTGAGGGACTAAAATGTGAAATAAATGAAATGTGTGGACTCCTATGAGACTAAGGAGAATTCGACCTAAGCATAGTGCAATGAAATTTTGAGTATTTGATGATTTTGTGAGATTGGGACTAAAGTGTCGAAATGTGAAAATTTAAGGGCTATTATGTAAAATACCCTAAATATGTGTATTTGGACTAAAATGAATGAATTGATGATTGAATGGATTAAATTTGAATGTGTATAGACCAAGAGAGGAGAGGTTCGGATCGAGATCGAGGCAAAGATAAAGTGCTCGATTAATCGACCGTATCGATAGTTCGACGTCCGAGGGAAGTTTAGATATCATACATGTATTTGAGTTGTGTTTTATAAATATGAAATGAATATGTTCATGTGTATGAAAATGAGTTGCTATGTGCACGATTCTAATTGGTGGCACTAAGTGTGCGAAATTGAAATCGAAATAGAAATAAATGGCACTGTGTGTGTGATGATATAAAAGCTTTGGTTTATTAAATTGGCAGTGTGTGTGCGATGATATAAAATCTTCGGCTTATTGAATTGGCCCTGTGTGTGTGATGATATGAAAGCTTCAGCTTGTTGAATTGGCATTGTGTGTGTGCAACACCGAGACGAGTCGATTAAAAGAATAGGCACTAAGTGTGCGATAACAATTATACTTCGAATATGCATGTGGCACTGAGTGTGCAGTTATTTTGAACAAATATCAAATGATTATCGACATGTAATATCGAGCATTGAATAGCTTGAAGGTAGAATAACTAAGTGTTAGCTAAGTTATGTAATTAACCTTTGTGGTTGATGAGTTATAAACAAGCTATGATGGAATGAATGAGTATTTTAGATATGAATAAGATGATATAAATATGAGATAATTGATCTATGTGATGCTTAATACTTACATTAGTTTGGTTTGATGAGATATAGTATTATATATCGAACTTACTAAGCTTTGGAAAGCTTCTTGTGTGATTTGTTTCTCGCTTTGCGAAGGTCGGTAAAAGCTAGCTCGAATCTGGGATCGTCAGCTTCTCAATCACACTATCGGCATTCTATTTTGGTACTTTGGAAAGATGTATATAGCTAGAATATGGCATGTATAGGCTAGTAAACTGATTTATGTTTGAGATTGTAATTAGCCATGAAGTATGGCTAGATATGTGATAGGTTTGGCATAAATGAATATGATATGTGTGATGCATCTTTTGGCATGATTTGTGGATTGATAAAGTGGCTATTGAAAGGTAACTTTGTGTTGATAAAATGCTAATAGGAATTAGTGAAATTGGGAATGAATTATGCTTGTGGTAGAATAAGTTTTGGTATTGAATTTGTTATGGTTGGAATGATAATTGAATATATAGATTGGGTAGCCATATTGGTAAGTTATTGGTTGCTTTATGTGCATGATATGTTTTGGTATGTGTTTCTTATAGTTTGACCTAAAGTGGATGGCATGTTGGCCTTGCAAAAATGGCCTATAATGTCACACGGTTGGGGCACACGGGCATGCCTCAGACCGTGGGTAAATTGGCAGAATGTGGTTTAAACTGCACATGGCCATGGCACGGGCGTGCCTATAGGTCGTACGAGAAATGGAAGTATATGACGTTATAGGACACGACCTTAGCACATGGACGTGCTTATTAGCTGTGTTGATTTTGGCAGTATGTAACCACGGGGAGGTCACACGGGTGTGTCATGTAGCCGTGGGAGAGGTATCAGCCTACCCCATGTTGTCTCCCCAGATTTTAGAAAAGTCTCAAATTTTTCATGAATTTTTATATGTGTTTTGGTTTAATCCCGGCTCGGTTTATAAGCATGCTTAGGGTCCTGATGACTCGTTTAAGGGACACTATGATTGTATATGAATGTGTTTGGTGATGATTGACTTTGTGTCGTGAATGTGATGTGAAATGATCCTAGTGCTTGGTAATGCCTCTAAACCCTATTCCAGCGACGGTCTCGGGTTAGGAGTGTTACAATTTTATTAGTATCAGAGCTACGATTTAGTCAATTATCGGACTAACGTAGCGTGTATGAGTCTAGCTATACATGCCATATTGTAAAATTACGATAGTGTGATGAAATATGACAATCAAAATGTGTTTTAATATAGTAATGGATCCCGATCGAGCAGTTGCTGACGATGTAGACAGTAATGCGCCTGCTCCCACTCAAGGGATAGCGCCGGCTACATCAAGGCCAAATGATAGTGGTGAGGAAGGTGAGGCTGAGCAAGCCTTCTTCCGTATGATGAGTGAATGGTTTTTGGAATTTGTTAGAACAAATCCGACTGTTCCACAACCTCCACCTCCACAAGTACCTGTTGTGCCACAAGTTGTAGATCCGATCAGATTGAATAAACCTTCTGTGGATAAGATTCGCAAGCATGGGGTCGAAGAGTTTAGGGCCACGGTGATGGCGATCTTTGAAGCCGAAGTTTTGGCTTGAAAATACAATCAGAGTATTTGATGAGATGTCGTTGATCTCTGAAGAGTGCATTAAGTGTGCAGTTTCCCTGTTGAGAGACACGACTTACAATTGGTGGAAAACATTGATATCTGTAGTTCTAAGAGAGAGAATAACTTGGGATTTCTTTCAATCCGAGTTTAGAAAGAAGTATATCAGTCAACGCTTTATTGATCAGAAATGTAAGGAGTTTTAGAGTGAAACAATACCGCTTTCTGCATTCGAGTATGAGCGGAATTAAGTAAGATTGAGTCAATATGCAAGATAATGTGTTTCGGCTAAAGCTACTATGTGTAAACATTTTATAGAGGGATTGAATGAAGACATTAAGTTGTTGGTTAGAATACTGGATATAAATAAATTTGTTGTATTAGTTGAAAGAGCATGCAAAGCTGAGGAGCTCGGTAAAGAAAAGAAGAAAGCTGATTCTGAGGCTCGTGATGAAAGAAAGAGATAGATGAATAAGCTCTCTCAATCTTTAGCAAAGAGATATAAAGATGCAAGTAATCGTTCAAATGCCTCGTTTGGACATCCAAATAGAGATCGTTTGAGACAGAGTACTGGTTTACAAATTCAAGCTCCGAATGAAACAAGTGTTGGTAGTGTTAAGAGTAACAAGCCCGAATGTAGACAATGTGGGAGATGACATGTGGGAGAGTGTTGGGGAAAGTATAACAATAGAACATGCTATAAATGTGGATCCCGAGACCATTTTATCCAAGATTGCCCAAAGATGGTTGGCGAAGAAAATGTTTAGAATGAAAGACTGAGTAACGTGGCAGCTAGGGGAAGACCACCTAGAAACACAAGAATTATGAGTGAAAGCTAGAGAGGGACAACTGATACAGCTGTGTGGTCAGAAGCGAGAGCACCTGTCCGAGCCTATGCTATACGTGCACGAGAGGAAGCATCATCTCCAGACGTGATCACTGGTACTTTCACTTTATTTGATACTAATGTCATTGCATTGATAGATCCTGGATCAACTCATTCCTATGTGTGTATGAATTTAGTATCGAATAAGACTCTACCTGTTGAGTCTACTAAATTTGTGATTAGAGTATCGAACCCCTTAGGCAAGTGTGTTTTGGTGGATAAGGTGTGCAAGAATTGTCCGTTGATGTTTTGTGATTTATGTTTCTCGATCAATTTGATGTTGCTACCATTTGATGAATTTGACATAATTCTGGGAGTGGACTGGCTTACTTTGCATAATGCTATCGTGAATTGTAAGAGACAGAATGTTAAATTGAAGAGTCAGAATGGTGAGATAGTTCGAATTGAGTCTAGTGATATGAAAGGACTACCAGCTGTTGTATTAGTGATGAGAGCTATGAACTATGTGAGAAAAGGTTGTGAAGCTTATTTGGCGTATGTGATTGATACAAAGGTGTTGGAAAAGAAAATTGAATCTGTGCCTGTGATATGTGAGTTTCGGATGTGTTTCGGAAGAGTTACAGGTTACCTCCGATTAGAGAAGTCAAATTTGGTATTGAGTCAGTGCCAGGAACTGCTCCTATTTCGATAGCTCCATACAGAATGGCACCAATAGAATTGAAAGAGTTGAAATCTCAGTTGCAAGAATTGACCGACAGAGGATTTGCACGACCTAGTTTTTCACCCTGGGGAGCTCCTGTATTATTTGTGAAAAAGAAAGATGGAACTATGAGAATGTGTATTGATTATCGACAATTGAACAAAGTGATGATAAAGAACAAATATCCGTTACCTCGGATCGATGATTTGTTTGATCAGTTGAGAAGAGCTACAGTATTTTCTAAGATAGATTTGAGATCGGGCTACTATCAGTTGAGAGTTAAAGAATCTGATGTGCCAAAAGCTACATTCAGAACGAGGTATGGACATTATGAATTCTTAGTGATGCCTTTTGGACTAACAAATGCCCCTGCAGTGTTTATGGATTTGATGAATCGAATATTCAGACAGTATTTGGATCACTTCGTGGTGGTGTTCATCGATGATATTTTGATTTATTCGAGTGATGAGACGCAACATGCCGAGCATTTGAGAATCGTGCTACAAACTCTACGTGAGAAATAGTTGTATGCAAAGTTTAGCAAGTGTGAATTTTGGTTGTCCGAGGTCAGTTTTGTGGGGCATATTGTATCCGCTGCTGGGATATGAGTTGATCCGCATAAATCTCTGCTATTTTGGAATGGAAGCCTCCGAGAAATGTGTCTGAAGTCCGTAGTTTTTTGGGACTAGCGGGATATTATAGACGATTTTTGAAAGGCTTCTCAATGATTGTGACTCCTTTGACAAAGTTGTTACAGAAGGATGCTAGATTCGAGTGGTTAGAAAAGTGTCAACAGAGTTTTGAGCAGTTGAAAGTGTTGTTAACCGAAGCACCAGTTTTGATTCAACCCGAATCAAGAAAAGAATTCATAGTTTACAGTGATGCATCATTGAATGGTTTGGGTTGTGTGCCGATGCAAGAAGAAAAAGTCATCGCTTATGCTTCGAAACAGTTAAAACCACATGAAAAGAATTATCCAACGCATGATCTTGAATTGGCTGCGATTGTATTTGCATTGAAGATTTGGCATCACTATTTATTCGATGAAAAATGTCATATTTATACTGATCATAAGAGTTTAAAGTATTTGACGACTCATAAAGATTTGAACTTGCGACAGAGAAGATGGTTAGAGTTGTTGAAAGATTATGAACTTGTGATAGATTACCACCCGGGTAAAGCTAATGTTGTAGTTGATGCTTTGAGTCAAAAATCGTTATATTCCTTACGAGCTATGCGTAATCAGATGAATCTGTGTAATGATGATGCGGTTATAGCTGAATTGAAAGTAAAACCATTGTTTAAACAGCAGATATGTGAGACTCAGAAGATTGATAAAGAGTTGTTAGCAAAAAGGGTACAATGTAATTCGAATGCGGAATCAGAATTTTGAGTTGATAGTAATGATTGTTTGAGATTCAGAGATCGAATTTGCGTTCTGAGAAATTCAGAGTTGATTCAAATGATTTTGACTGAAGCTCACAATAGTCATTTGATTGTACATTCGGGGAGTACAAAAATGTATAATGATTTGAAAAAGTTCTATTGGTGGCATGGTATGAAGAGAGATATTTCTGACTTTGTGTCGAAATGTTTAGTTTGTCAGCAAGTTAAGGCTGAACATCAAGTTCTGTCTAGTTTATTGCAATTGATTATGATTCCTGAGTGGAAATGGGAGAGGATCACGATGGACTTTGTGTTGGGTTTTCCCTTATCTCTGAGCAAGAAATATGCAATCTGGGTGATAGTTGATAGATTGACGAAATCAGCTCATTTCATTCCGGTGAGAACCAATTATTCTTTAGATAAATTGGCTGAATTGTATATCGATGAGATTGTGAGATTGCACAGAGTACCGTTATCTATAGTGTCTGACAGAGATCCGAGATTTACCTCATGATTTTGAAAGAAATTGCAAGATGCTTTAGGCACAAAATTGCATTTTAATACTACTTTTCATCCACAAACAGATGGTCAATCCGAACGAATTATTCAAATTCTTGAAGGTATGCTAAGATGTTGTATACTCGAATCTGAAAGCACATAAGAAAGGCATCTATCATTCATTGAGTTTGCATATAACAACAGTTTTCAATCTAGAATCAAAATGGCACCATGCGAGGCTCTTTACGGTCGAATGTGTCAAACTCCATTGTATTGGACTGAGTTGAATGAGAACAAGATTCACGGGGTTGATCTTATAAAAGAGACTGGGCAGAAAGTGAAAGCGATTCGTGACAGTTTGAAAGCAGCCTCAGATCGTCAAAAGTCTTATGCAGATTTGAAACGAAAGGATATTGAATTCGAGGTTGGTGATAAAGTGTTTTTGAAAGTGTCTTCGTGGAAGAAAATACTTTGATTTGGCCAAAAGGGCAAGTTGAGTCCGAGATTCATCGGACCGTATGAGATTATTGAACGAGTTGGGCCAGTTGCTTATAGATTGAGATTGCCATCAGAGTTGGAAAGGATCCATAATGTGTGTCATGTGTCAATGCTTCGACGATATCGATCAGACCCGTCTCATGTAATTGCACCTACTGAGGTTGAGATTTAGTCAGATTCGCCGTATAGTGAAGAACCGGTCCGAATTTTGGCACGAGAGACTAAAGAGTTGAGAAATAAGAAAATTTCTCTAGTGAAAGTATTATGGCACAAACACGAAATTGAAGAGGCTACGTGGGAGCTTGAGAACATTATGAGAGAGCAACATCCACAACTATTCACTGGTAAGATTTTCGGGGACGAAAATCCATAAGGGGGGAGAGTTGTAACAGCCCAGTTTAGACCCTAGTCAGAATAGTAGTTTCGAGACCACAAATCCAAGGTCAAAATAATAATTTAATATTATTTTTTGTGTGAATAGTATGCAACATAGTCTATGTGATGATTTGATCGTTTTAGTGTCGGATTAAGAGAAATGACTTAATCGCGTAAAGAGTAAAAGCTATGTGCTGAATTATAAGTATCTAAATGTTGATGTCTTTTAAATATGGAGGCTTTATGATGCAATTAAACCAAGTTTTAAGATAGTGGGTGGTAATGGACAACGATAACCTTGGTGATTATATGTTTTAATTATTAATTGAAAGGATAAAATAGTAAATAGTTAAATAATATGTGTTTAATGAAATCAAAGCATGAAAATGGTCATTCTTGTTCATCCTGGTGTCGAAAATAGCAAAGAAAATAAAAGAAAAAGAAAGCTAGGGGTTCGGCCATTGTTAAGCAAAAATTTAGGTATGTTTTAGCTCTGTTTTTTATAATTTCTACGTTTTTGTAATCGTTGCTTCGTGATCTAGCTAGCCCATATTGTAATTTTGTGAATTGATGATGTTTTTGTGATGATCCATTGATGAATGCTTGAGCTATGTGCTTGATGATAGTGAAATATAAAGACTTGGTATTTGATTAACATGTTTTGTCTTTGAATTTTTGATGAAATTGAGAAAATTGGGCTAAATTGAGAAAAGTATAAATTGAAGGACTAAAATTTGAAATAAATGAAATGTGTGGACTCTTATGAGACTAAGGAGAATTTGGTCTAAGCATATTGTAATGAAATTTTAAGTATTTGATGATTTTGTGAGATAGGGACTAAAGTGTCGAAATGTGAAAATGTGAGGGCTATTATGTAAAATGCCCTAAATATGTGTATTTGGACTAAAATGAATGAATTGATGATTGAATGGATTAAATTTGAATGTGTATAGAATAAGAGAGGAGAGGTTCGGATCGAGATCGAGGCAAAAATAAAGTGCTCGATTAATCGACCGTATCGATAGTTCGACGTCCGAGGTAAATTCAGATATCATACATGTATTTGAGTTATGTTTTATAAATATGAAATGAATATGTTCATGTGTATGAAAATGAGTTGCTATGTGCACGATTCTAGTTGATGGCACTAAGTGTGCGAAATTGAAATTGAAATAGAAACGAATGGCACTGTGTGTGCGATGATATAAAAGCTTTGGCTTATTGAATTGGCACTGTGTGTGCGATGATATAAAAGCTTGACTTATTGATTTGGCAATCGTGTGCGATGATATGAAAGCTTCACTTGTTGAATTGGCACTTGTGTGTAAAGCGACAAGAGACAATTCGGTTAAAAGAATAGGCACTAAGTGTGCGATAACAATTATACTTCGAATATGTATGTGGCACTGAGTGTGCGATTATTTTCAATGAATATCAAATGATGATCGACATATAATATCGAGCATTGAATAGCTTGGAGGTAGAATAACTAAGTGTTAGCTAAGGTATGTAATTAACCTTTGTGGTTGATGAGTTATAAACAAGCTATGATGGAATGAATGAGTATTTTAGATATGAATGAGATGATATGAATATGAGATAATTGATCTATGTGATGCTTAATACTTACATTAGTTTGGTTTGATGAGATATAGTATTGTATATCGAACTTACTAAGCTTGGGAAAGCTTCTTGTGATTTGTTTCTCTGCCTTGCAATGTCAGTAAAGCTAGCTTGGATCTGGGATCGTCAGCTTCTCAATCACACAATCGGCATTCTATTTTGGTACTTTGGAAAGATGTATATAGCTAGAATATGGCATGTATAGGCTAGTAAACTGATTTATGTTTGAGATTGTAATTAGCCATGAAGTGTGGCTAGATATGTGATAGGTTTGGCATGAATGAATATGATATGTGTGATGCATCTTTTGGCATGATTTGTGGATTGATAAATTGGCTATTGAAAGGTAACTTTGTGTTGATAAAATGCTAGTAGGAATTAGTGAAATTGGGAATAAATTGTGCTTGTGGTAGAATAAGTTTTGGTATTGAATTTGTTATGGTTGGAATGAGAATTGAATATATAGATTGGGTAGCCATATTGGTAAGTTATTGGTTGCCTTATGTGCATGATATGTTTTGGTATGTGTTGCTTATAGGTTTGACCTTAAGTGGATGGCATGTTGGCCTTGCAAAAATTGCCTATAATGTCACACGGTTTGGGCACACCGGCGTGCCTCAGATCGTGGGTAAATTGGCAGAATGTGGCTTAAACTGCACACGGCCATGGCATGGGCATGCCTACAGGTCGTGCGAGAAATGGCAGTATATGACCTTATAGGACACGGCCTTAGCACACAGGCGTGCTTATTAGCCATGTTGATTTTGGCAGTATGTAACCACGGGGGGGTCACACGGGTGTGCAATGTAGCCGTGGGAGAGGCACGGCCTACCCCCACGGGCGTGTCTCCCCGTATTTTAGAAAAGTCTCAAATTTTTCATGAAATTTTATATGTGTTTCGGTTTAGTCCCAACTCGATTTATAAGCATGCTTAGGGTCCTGATGACTCGTTTAAGGGACACTATGATTGCATATGAATGTGTTTGGTGATGATTGACTTTGTGTCGTGAATGTGATGTGAAATGATCTTATTGTTCGGTAATGCCTCTAAAACCCTATTCCGGTGACGGTCTCGGGTTAGGGGTGTTACACCAAACCCGGCCTAGAAGTTAGGCCCGAATTCGGCATGTCACACTAAAAATTTTTTCGATAATGTATAAAGAAAACATGTCAAATGAGAAAAAAAAACATGTTAGATCCTTTTTATTTGTACAAAAATAGATGTTGATTTTTAAAATTAAGAAATCAAGTTTGACTTGAGATATTTAATAAAATACTACTAACCTCAAGATTGATCGATTAAATTTGAAGTAATAATTTTATAAAGCATGACTTTTAGAAATATCGTTGATAGTTCGAGAGAAGTTTCCTTATTAAAAATATTTGTAAAAGTTTATTTTGAAATTCATTTGTGAATCGATTTTGGAAAACCTTTATTATGATTTTAGAAAATCCCATTTAAAAATAATTTGAATAAAATATAAACACGTCAAACAAAAAAAATAAAATAATCCGAGGCCTTATTACAACACATAACTCAAAATAGTAAAGTAATAAAGTAAGCGAAGTAAGAAACTAAAGTCCAAATAAAACCATTTAAAGTATGGCCTCCACCGAGTCATCCATGGCCCCAAGTCCTCGTCACTGAGCATTACCTACAAGGGTTAAGAGAAAAAGGGGGGTGAGTTACAAGAACTCAGTGTGTAACCCACTTACCATTGTCCACTGGGCCAAAAATCCAATTAAGCATTTATTGGGCCAAAGCCCATTTACAATTATAACATAATAACATGTATATAATATGCATGTGATATTCAATTCCCAAACCAAACCTAGTTTTCCATCTGCTACACACCACCCGTACCAACCAACACACCTGTGGGAAGCTTTAGTCACCCACCCTGCCAACACACCAAACTGGGCATTAAGCCATTTATATCAAATTCGTGGACAAGCCACCGATTAACAAAATTTACATGGCATTGCCATTTTTGATTTATGGCGAGCCACGAATTTTATAGCGAGCTACGGGACTTCTCTTCATCATTATCCCAACCCATGCAAATCATGTATATAATGCATAATAATTCACAACAATGTATTCAGATATTCTTTACAAATTTTATGGCCCATTATAACAATTAATCAAAGTTGGCCCATTGAGCAAATATATTCTTGGCCCATTTTGCATATTTTCAGATTGGCCCATATAATCATATATCAAATTGGCCGACATAACAAAATATATCAGATTTGCCCATTAATCAATATGTCCAATCGGCCCATAAGGCAATATGTCAATTCAGCCCATTAAGCAATTTCGTATTTCGGTCCATTAACACTTTACAAATCGGCCCATTAGGGGCATTTCCATAATTCGGCCCACAAGGGCATTTTCATAATTTGGCAATCATACGCGCCAAGGGTAATTCGGTAATCTCACAACCCAGGGGTAATTCGGTAATTTACCCTCTAAGGGTATTATGGTAATTTCGTAACCAAGTCTTAACTACTAATTTGGGGCATAAAAGTTTGAAACTGTTCATCTGCGTCATACTGACTAAATTGACCATAACTCGAGTGAATAATCTCAAAATCTAAATCCGTAAATTTTCCTTGAAACTAGACTCATATATCTCCTTACTACAATTTTTCCAGAATTTTTGGCTTAACCATTTAGTACAGTTTATTCCTTAAAATTTCCCTTATTTCACAGTCCAATGATTCTGACCTCTCTTACCCAAAATTCAAATATCTCACTGTACAATTTTCATATGTTGTTCCCACTTGTTTCTATTGAAGATAGACTCAATAAGGAATCTTTAAATATAAACTATATCTCTTAATTCACTTTGTACAATTTTATACAATTTTTCCAAGACAGATCATGGAACCACGAAATCATTCAGAACCAGTCTCACTAAAATTAACATATCCCAGAACATAAAGTTCTTTTTCCTTCTCTGTTTCTTCCTTATCAAAATAGACATAGTAAGCTTTGATTTGATATCTTATTCACTTATTAATTATCTTTCTTCTATTTTTCGTGATTTTTCAAAAGCATGTCACTACTTCTAAATGAAACTATTTTATTACAAAAATATGGTTACCGCTATGAACCTACGCGCCCCCAAGTGATCCCGGATGCCGATTTTCAGTTTTCTTTGGTATTTCGACCAATTCACAAAACATATCATACAAAACTTCAGAGAGATGTGAGATTACACACCATTTCAAACATGTTTTTGGAAAGTACGGGATTACACACCTTGATTTCAATTTCCTAACAAACCACTCGTCGTTGACCTAGAACAATACCAACAAAAAGTTAGCCTCGGATTTCCAAAAGATTCCATATCACTTACACTTGAATCACTTACCACTATCCGAAGGTAGAAATATATCGAGTGATTTGTCCCTAAAACATATGGTCGATTAGTCGAAACTTCAATCCGATTTGCAACATAGCCAATTAGGAATATAATGAAAAATCAAAAAACGAACCCCCTTACCTTATCAATATTGGATCCAATTACCACCGTTTGACTTCGGCTAGAACAATACATGATCTCCCACTTAAGCACTACGAAAAGAGAGTGATTAAACATGAAGAAATGGAGGATAACACCATTTTCACGATCACGATTTACAACCGAACACTACAGCAATTTGGACTTTTAGCGGCGTTTTTTTAGGCCTTTAGCGGCATTTTTAAGCGCCACTAAAAGTCTTTGCGGCGCTTTTAGAAGCGTTGCTAAAAGAGGCGCCGCAAAATTTAGCGGCGTTTATGAGCAAAAAACGCCTCTAAAAATAATGACTTTTAGCGGCGTTTTTTTGTACAAACGTCGCTAAAAGCATGACTTTTAGCGGCGCTTTTCTCACAAACGCCGCTAAAAACCATGACTTTTAGCGGTGCTTTTATCACAAATGCCGCTAAAAACTATGACTTTTAACGGCACTTTTTTTTCAAACGCCATTAAAAGCATGACTTTTAGCGGCGCTTTGACCACAAACGCCGCTAAAATCATGACTTTTTCCGGCGCCTTTCCTACAAACGCCGCTAAAAATCATAACTTTTAGTGGTGTTTTGACCACAAACGCCGCTAAAAGCATGACTTTTAGCGCCGTGAAAAACCATGACTTTTAGCGACGCTTTTCCTACAAACGCCGCTAAAAAGCATGACTTTTAGCAGCGCTTTTACCACAAACGCCGCGAAAAACCATGACTTTTAGCGGCGCTTTTACCACAAACGCCGCTAAAAACCATGACTTTTAGCGGCTCTTTTTCAAAAAATGCCGCTAACTTGTACAGATTTAAAATTTTCAATTTATCCAATATCATACCCTCCCGCACTAAAACCAACCAATGACAAGGAAATATAATATATAATTCCAACCCAAACAACAAATGTAGCATCAAAATCACACCAACTACATTAATTGTAAATGATATTTTAAAATAAATAAAAGATATATGATATCTTACAAAATATTCTTACTAAAATGTTAAATGTAACAATGTTAAAATCATCTTACAATAAGAACATAAATGTCTAAGATGGCGGCCTCTGCATCACTGGAACATCTTCATCATAGTCTGAAATGAGTGAAGTTCTTCATACTTCTGCTCGCTCTCCCTCCTCGCCGCCTCGCTTTAAGTAGAGAATTTGCTTTGCCTCCCTCACTTTGCCTCTGCCTCCCTCGCTGCTGCCTCCGCTCTAAGTTGAGAAATTTGCTCAACCGTGCTCGCTTGCATCCGAGCTATCTGGTCTTTTAACCTCGAACTTTAACACGAGATTGACTCGAAAGGCATGTAATGTTGGGAGTTGGATCCAAAATATTGGGTCGTGGTAACACGGATCCTTGAAGTCGAACTGACTGTACCTTTCAACACCCAAAGCATTAGTGATAATTACGTTATAAATATACTCAAGATTAACGAACTATCGATTGAAGCGATCGTACCTTCGGGACCCAAAACATCGATAATAATTACATTATCGATATCCTCAAGATGAACGTAACTACCACTCAAGTAGCAGCTTCATAATGTGCATTCTTCTCCTTTAGTTTCTCCTAATAAATCAATCGAAAAGTTAGAAATGAAATATACAATAAGAAGGAATGCAACATAACTTAACATTATTAATTTAAAACTACTAACGAAGAATTAAACTATTATAAGTAAATATTATAAATCCATTTTAATAAATCGATTTTATTAAGTAAATACCATAATCTCTCCACTTGAATGTCATCGAGACCCATCCTTCTTCCTATGCGTAATGTCAAAAAGCTGAACGCGTCCAACTTTTTTGACCGGTGGAGAGTTCCTACAGTGTTGTAGTAGAAATATAATTTAATAGTATAAAGTCATTAATATTTGACAGAATTAATAAATTATAATACCTCGGCCTCAGCTACAGAAGCAAAACTTCTCGACCCTACCGTGTGCGTGAATTTTTGTTTCTACCTGCTGCTTGTTCCGACACGCTCACGGTCCTACATAACGATATTATTATTACGTATATAGTAAATACTATAAACCGAAAAATTTATAAGATTTTAGAACTAGGTAATACCTCTCCTTTCTTTAAGTTCCAGAATCTAACCGTATCTTCCCATTGATACCTCAACATTCTCGTGGGACATTTCGCAGTTTATCCTCAAGGCTTATTTCTTTATTAAAATATTCTTTTTCAATATGCTTTTGTTGTCTCTCCATTTTTTCCCAATGTCTTCTTTATATAGTCATGAGACCTCCAAAGTAAACCTCTCCTAAAAAACATAAGTTTAAAAAGTAAATATAAATGAAACTTCAACCAAAGTATTATAAATTACATTCATGTTTTGTTACCTTAATGTTCTCGGAGCTTGATTATTGTTTGCGTCGGGCATGTGATGCCATGACTCGTAATTGATGGGCAACATATTTGCATTTCGTGCAATAATGCCCAAATAGCTCTGCTAGAACTCGAGCTTGAGGCCAACAGTGGCCATGACTATTTCTCCTTACTTTCACATGGTCGACGAGTTTAATTAGTATAAACCTTTAGCGGCAGACATCATGACCTCTACTCAAATCCGCCACTCTCGGTGACCAATGATATATTATTGTTATATTAAAATTGAAAAATAAATCAATAAAAAGTCAACATGCATGTAAAATAATTTAATTTTACTTTGTAATTCTCTGAGCTCATCATCTATATCGGGCACATTAGAGGATCCAACTATTGTTCTTTGCTCACTATTGCCCTCTTGAAATTTACACATTCATACAATATTTAAATCTCGTTATCTTCTTTTACTCATTTTCCTTGTAATACACGTAAAATAGTTGAAATATTAGTAACAAATAACAACAATAATGGTACATATAAAATATTTAAATTACATAAAATGACCATGATTAAAATTATAATATTAAATATAAATAAAAAATAGTAAAATCGTACTACATCATAATTAAGTAAATATTTTTGTCCACGTCATGATGAACCCATTGAAATTGTGCACTAGTACTAGGGATATTTTCATTTAAGTTTTGTTACGGAAAAGCGAGTTTACGATCTTTCGACGATGTCATCTCTACTTCCACTTGCCCATGTCGAACAAGTCTCTAGGAGTATTTGAAGTACAATGTACCAACCTCATCGTTAGATCTTACGAGTAAAAACTTGTTTCACTTGAGAAGAAAACACATACTGACTCGTCTATCGGTTGTTCTCCTATGTGAATCAATCGAGAGAAATTCACCATTGTAAAACCATATTGATCTTTTTTAATTCATGAGTCGTATTCACATCACCCATTCACCTCAAAACAAGACAACTTTCCATTTCCGTAATAATCCAACTCAATGATGTCGGTAATAAGTCCGTAATACTCGGATTCCCCGACGGGATTCTTGTCCCTAGCACTAGAATAACTTCGTAATTGAAGAATTAACAACAATTCCATAATTTTGGGTTCTCCTCAACCTCTCGCGATACCTTGTATGAAATCTGTATCCGTTGATGAGGAAGGCACTATATCTTTTCACTATTTGGTTTGTGTAACATCCTAAAATCGGGGTTATTTGTGATTAAATGATTTTTTTTTCTTGTGTTTGAATTGCTATAGTATTAATCGTGGAATAATATGGCTTAATTAGGGGTCTTGAGTGGGCTTGGTTTAGTAGGAATTTTAATTTGGAAGCTTTAAAGATAGGAAGCCTTAGAAGATAGGGGTTAAGTATAAATTTTGGGCGAGTTATGACACAAAGCGGACCTTGGCAAAGTGGTACGCATGGTGCCACTTAAGTGGAAATGGCGCCACAAAAGCGGCCCAGGTTCGAGGCACGATGGCGACAAGTGGCGTGTTAATTTTGGTTTGGGCATGGGAGTTAGCGAGAAGGCCTTAAAATTAGTTAAATGAAGGATCTTGGCATCAAAGCCGGATAGTAGGAGTGGCTTGGTCGCCACTTGAGAGTCTAGAAGAGAGGCGGTCGTGAGTTGAATGGCGGCAGCAGATGAGCGTTTTATTTTATTTTGGGTGATGGGCTTGGGAAGAAAGGCCTTATAATTAAAGGTGGTGGCTGTTTGATATGAAATTCAATGAGGCCGAGTGGCTGGGCGTTGGAATAAGGGGTTGTCTCCACCGGTCTGCGTTCGAACCCGACATGGGAAATGGGGAAAGGGTTGGGAAAGATTGGGGGTTTTAAAGGGGTTTGGGAAACCCGGGTTTAAAATAAGTAAAACTTGGTTCAACCCGGTGGGGTTTTTTTTGGGGGGTGGTTGGAAGGGGGAAATTTTGGTTTTTTTTATTTTTTGGGTTAGGGAAAATTTTAAGGGGGTTGTTTAAATTTTAATTTTGGGGTGGTTTTTTTGGGGGAAGGGTTGGGTTCCATGGGGTTTTTTTTTTTTGGGATTTTGGGGTTTTTTTTTTTTTTTTTTTTTTTTGGGGGGTTATTTTATTTTTTTTGTTTTGGTTTTAAAATTAAATTAAATAAAAATTTTTGAATTATTGGGTTTAAAAATTTTTTTAAAAAATGAAAAATTAAAAATTTTTTAAACTTTTAAATTTTTCTTTTTTAACTTTAAAAAATTTCTAAAACATTTTCTTTTTTTTTAAAAAAATTTAAAATTTTTTTTTTCTTTTCCTTTTCAAAAACCCCCCTTTTTTTTTTAAAAATTAAACCCTTTTTTTCTTTTTCTCTTTTCCAAATTCCCTTTAATTTTTTTTTGTGGAATCCAAGTTTTTTTGTAAGGTGTTTAAAGGTTGTTTGGGGGAGTAGCCCAATTTACAAATGTTTAATAGGGTTAAGCCATTCTTTGGAAAATTTAATGTTGTTAAGCATGGTTTAAGATGGAAAAGGTTATTGTTACTAGAAGGTCAAGTTGGTTCATTGAATAATTTGTGCATAGAATAACTTAAAAGGTAAGTTGGAAGGTTAAGAAGAAAAGGTGAAGGCTAAGTTACCTTCAATGGGTAATTAATAAATTAAGGGGTAATGCTGTACCTGTAGTTTTGGATTGGAATCTGGTAATAGACATATTAATCAAATAACATTGGGTATCTTTAGAATGAATTTGACTTAAAGTACCTTAAGCATTTTAATTACAAGTTGATGAGTGGAAGGTTGGGATTTATTGGACGGGATAAATATTTTACAGGCACGGTGTGATTAGTTTGGGTTTGCGCCGAGGTTAGGTAAACTGGTAAAGCCGAGGATATAAGTGGTTGACTCCTTGGGTCACAACTTTGCTTGAACGGAAAAATTGGTTTACTTTTGTTTGGCTAAAAACTTAAAAGGGTTGAGAACAATTGGTTGGTAACTTGGGAAAGGTTGTTAGCCTGGTTGACCAATTTTTGCCTTTTGACTTGTTTGTAGCAAAAAAAGGGTTTTTGTTTGGGAAATTTTGTTTTTTAATTATATTAAGATGGTTTGAATAAAAGGTTATGGTTAGGATTTGATTATTCCTTTAATTATTAATACATTTGTTATAAATTATTTAATTGGGTTGAATAAATCCCTGGTTTTAAATGACTTAATGTTTAAATTCTTTTACATTTTTTTTTTTATTTACATTTTTAAAATTTCTTAAATTTTTTAATCATCAATATTAATTCTAAAATTATTAAACAATTTCAATTTAAACCAAGTATAGGTTTTTAATTTTAAAATTTAATTAATTTTTTTAAAAGTTTAATAAGGGTAAAACTAATTTTTCTATTTTTTGACAAAGATTCTTTTTACAAATTAAGTAAATTAAGTGAAGTTTTCCCGGCAAAAAATTTTAAGCTTTGGTATATTGGGTTGTCTTTAATGAAAAGGTTAAGTGTTTCGGGCCCTTTTTTGGGTGGGAGGAATAATTGTTAGTTGAATAGGTGAAACCTAGGAAGGACTAATGATTTAATTCAAAGGGCATGGCGGATCAGAATGTTGAACCTTTGTACAACTGTGATCAGAAGATTAAGTCAAACCAGTCTTGTTAGGTGTAATGCTTAAACTGGATTATTGGAAAGAAATGTCAAGGTTATTTTGGAGGGGTATTTCCCGTCAGAGTATACCTTTCAGGTTGGGAAGTCCTGATTTGGCCTGCCGAAGGCGTGGAAAGTTTAGCGACGGAAAGATCTCAAGTTTTTTAAAACACCCTGTTCAAATTACCGGATATGTTTAATAAACTTAACCCAAAACTGTTAAATTGGTTTAAAAGCAAAGAGTAAAATTTTTCTTTGGTCAAATTTAAAACTTTAATTTGAATTTTTGTTATAAAAATCTTGGGGAATTTAATATCTTGGATCATTACTCTTAAAAATTTTAATTTAGGAAGGAAAACTTTGGTGGAATTTTATTCTAACTTAAATTACTTTATAATTTTTTTTAAAATATTAAGGTAAAAATGATATTTTTCTATTTTAAATAAGGTTGATTTCAAACATTGTTAAATACTAAAATATTAAATAAATTGACTTAAAAAATTTTGAAATAACGGTTAAAAATGATGTAAGTTGTAAAAATTGAAGAGTGTTGAATAGGTATGAAGACTAAGTTAAGTAATGTCTTATGAAAGCGGTGAATTAGTACTGCGAGTAGGTCAATCGATCGGAAGTTCTGAAAGGCTAGAATTGTAAGAACGTGTTAGAAGTAGGATCAGTTCATGGTAAGCTGCTGATAACGGAGTATCCAGCGAACAGTTTCGCGTAATCGTAAGTTTCATAGTATAATCGTGTAGCTATGATGCAGACTTGACGTGATGTAGCGTGAAATAGGCAATGATTACACTTGAGTGGAGACGATCTGATGAAATGGATAGCTGAGTTAACAGATGCTCTAGCATGTCTGAATGTGGTACTAGAGGTGAGGCGTACGTGATCAGGATGTGATGTCTTCGAGTTGTCTGTGAGGTATAGGTTGAGCCTAACTGGATCTAAGAGTAGGAACTATCGTAATTGGGTATTTGAATGTTGCTTGGTGTGCTATCAGATTGTACAGGAAGGATGATGCATAGGACTTAAGGGCTTAGAGGGGTTTGTAGAATTTAATTGACGCTAGATGAGAAGCTTAGGGTCAACATAGGCGTGTATTTGGCAATTCTTTAAAATGTTGTGAGTATAAAGGCAGTGGGGAAATCACGACAAGAGCACTGTGTTTGAAATGGTTGGTCAAGGATTAGATTGTGGCATGATTGTGAAGTAAATTTGTGAATCTATGTGAAAGCAATGTAGCTGAAGATAAGAATGGCTATGTGTAAATTTAGGCATACGGAGTAGTTATTGATTATGGTCAAGGTAATAGTGTGTTAAAACGTGTAAGAGTCAGGTGGTTAAAGGTCAAGCATGTTGAAGATATGATTCGTCGAAGAAGTTTCAGCATTGGAGTTGTTGTGGGAGGATGGCTTTGATTAGTTATTTACCTGTTGTTCTATTACAGATCGATTGATAATGCCAAGATTTGAAGAATTATGTTGGGAGTGTATGTGATGAGTATTTAGTGTGAATGTAGCTGAGGATGTGATTGATAAAGTGGCTATATCGGTGAGGGATTAACTCTGGTTGAGAAGAGTCTAAATGTTTTGAAATTCGAAAGGCGAGACAATCTGATCAGGATTCAATCTATACGTTTAGGATTATCAGGAGTCGTCCAGTCTTACAAGGATGAATTGTCTTCATTTAGTTGTTAAATTGAGAGAGTCACCCACTTTGCTGTAGTATCAGAGGTTTTCTCTGAACTCCATTTTCTGGAGTTCTAATTTTCCCGTAGGTTCTGTAAAGGTAATCCTATCGAGATTACCTGGCATCAAGTGGTGAGGTTAGTGGTGAGACTAGTGCAGTTATCGTAATGATTTGGATGGTATGGTTGAGTTTGCAAGATCGGTTGAATAGTAGGGTTAGTGAAGGTGATGAGCAATAAGTGGTGATAATCGAGCAGTGGAGATCTGACAATGTAATTATAGAAATTTGATGTAAAGTAAGATTGGGTGAAATGGTTAAGGTTGGCATGGAATATTACTTGTCGTAGTGATTCAAAGTGTCGAGTGATAGGAAATTCGGATTTCGTAGATTTGTTTATTGAATGGTAATCGATTACGAGATTAATTTACGATCATGTATGATTAGTTCTGAATGGAGGATCAAGTGGTTAACTATAAGTTATCAGAAATCTTGTAGGTTATAATTGTTGAACGGATGAAGGAATGTATGTTTAAAACGACGTATGGGGAGTTGTCATAGTGACCAGTTGAGTAACAGCAGGCGTAGACAGTCGTGTTGGTCTGAGTATTGGTCGCGTACTTGCAGCTGATGGGTTGACCAATCGTGGTTAGGTACGTATACATGAAGGGTGAGGATTGGCACAATGGGTTGAATAGGTGCACTGTTTACAGTTGCAGCAGGGACGAACTTTGGAAAGTTGAGACTAATTATCGTGGGTGTTGGCATTGGTAAATAGTCGATAGTTGGTACATAAGTTTGGTTCTTGTGGGATGTGTGATGATTAGAGGGAATTCAGTGTGCGTTTTAGTTAAGCATTAGTTCAATTGGTCGAATCTTGACTAGGTGAATAGGTAATAATTTAGGTTGTTGCTTCAATTAGTTGCATTATTAGATGGAGATGAATCTATTATGTAGTGAAAGGCATTTACTCGGAGGTGTTAAACTTAGAGTGAATCAGTAGGTTAACCAGTTCAGATGGCAAATTTATAAGTATGTCAAGTAGATTAAGTATTTGAAAGAATTATGAAACTTTGAAATTGTAGGAAGTTGGGTATCTGGTGTAAAATTTATGTTAGTAAAGGTATCAATCGAGCTACGATTTGTTGGAGGAAGTTAGGCGTTGCATATAGATCGGTCGAATGCAAGTTCCAAAGTTAAGGCTGACCTTATATTGTTAATAATAGGAAGCTATATGCTAAGGTTAAACATAGTTATATCTGAAGGTATTGTGCAGATGAAGACTAAGGATTGACAGGGATGTGATGCTTAAGCCATGTTAAGTTAGGCAAACAGCGATGGTGCTAAGACGGTGCGGATTAGGCTCTCAGGGTATTTAAGGACTTAGTGGCTGTCACCGATTGGTCAGTTGGATTGATCTAGACCGACTCTGTCAGGAAAATCTTGACGAGGATAGTGGTTGAGCGAGCGATTGGATGCATTGGAGTCATGGACTATTATACTCAGGGCTGAAGCATGAACATTGGAAGCTCATGTTTATGTCGAGAAGATCGTAGCAATTAAAGATTCATAAGGATAACATCTATTTTGAAGAAAAGGTTAGTTGGTGAGCGTTAGAAAGCGTTGCTGAAGCAGTTGTGGACATGATTGCACTGTTCGAATATTAGGTTGTAAATTCGTACGGAATGAATGTATTGGATACATTGGAGCTAAGTTGATAATTGACAAATTGCTGGACTTTTGGGTAATACGCTAAGTAGTGGGAAATGTAATACTCTATTAAATTACAAACCCAATGTTAAATAGTGCAGATGTGCTTGAAGTGATATATGGCAATCTATAGCTCGGTTAGACCTGATTAAGTTGCAAGTTTGTTGAAATTGGATTTTTCATGGAATGACTGTAATCTGATCGAGGATGAAAGGTCATTGGTAGAAGATATCGTTGAGAATGGTCATGGCATGTTAGGAGTTGAAGTAATAATACATTTGAGGAATTATAGCTAAAAGTTTTAAGTCGAGACAGGAATAGCTCTGTCTATGAAGTGGATAAGGAATAAAACTTGAAGGTGAAATAATGTTGGTGAGAATGATTAGTTCGAATTATGGTCGAAGGTAAGAATAGTCATATGAAGTGATCATTAAGGGTACAGTCAAGACTGCGAGAGGGACCGATCTATAGCTATAGGCGTGATAGTGATGATGGCATCGAATCTTGGAGCGAAGATGGATTGAGGATGAGTGAGTTAGTTGGAGAAGGGCGATCGATGAAAGCATGGAAGCATCGGTGATTGCGAGTAAGACGGGTTATGGCAGGGACGTAGAGTTAAGCTCGATTACCTCATTTGATGCTTAATGTGAGACGGGCTGTCTAGATGAGTAGTGCTACTAGCCTGAATGGACTTTGATGTAGATTAAATGTAGTTTCGTTTGTGCGTTACAATAGCTTAGAATAGAAGGTTTGTTGGATATAAATTGGACGATTTGTCAGTTGAGTAGGGAATCGTATTGGAATCTTTAGAGGTAAGTGAGTTGTGGAGAGGGATGAGGATTAGGCAAATGAATCTAATGCTAAAGGCGAATCTGGGTCTAAGGTCAAAGGAAAGGAACTCACTAAATGGGCATTGCGTGTAATGTGAAAAGTGTGCGTTGAATGCATGTAGTAATGTGGATGAGCGAAGCCTTAGGAGTCGTAGTCGGTTGAAGTGTTTTGAGGATTTAAAGATGTTGGAAGGCTTTAATGAGATAGGAGCTTAGAAGATTGAAGGGGTACGAGAGTAAATTGGAGATGGTTATGAACAGGTCGAGGGCAGCAACAGTGGGTTGTGCCATAAGATTTGCAAATTGAGGCGTGTGGTCTGCCAAGTTCAATCGATGGCGTCAAGTGAAGTTGTTGACAGGGTTAGTGCTAATGAGCCTTAGATTAAAGGTTAAAGTACTTATCAAACTGGGTAGTAGGAAGGGACTTGGTGCGTCATTAGACCTGAAATGGGTTGTTAGGTTCGAGGAATCTTTTGATTTTAATTTATTTTGGTGATGGTTAAGAAAGGTTGAGATTAATCAATGGATGGATCTTGATATGAAATTCAATAGGAAGTGGAGTTGTTGGAATTATTAATGTTGTTCAGGGCGTTGAACAAGGTGAAGAGTGGAATTTCAATGGCGTTGGAAAGGGTTCGGTACCAATGGGTCTTGGATAGTTTGGGTCACATAGGCTTTGATTAGCTATGAATGCCTATTATTTTTTTGATCATTAGTAGTATAGATAATATCAAGGATTTATCAAGGTATTAAGGACTTGTATGGATTAACGATTCGGAATTATTTTGTCTATTATTGTGATCACCATAATAAGCTGACCTAATAGTGGTATACTTGTTGAAGATATGCACTGATCTTAAGATAGGACTGATCCAGATTATTACGATCCATAGTATCATGTTATTTACATGTTCTTTATGCAATTGGCTATGCATGGGCAATTTTTGTCAAGGTTTGGACATTCGTTTGTTCAAGGCTTACATATTTTGTCAATGAAGTAATTTTAAGTCATATTGAGTACGGATCTATGTATGATGTTTCTAATTATTTAAAAACTGCAAGTCGTGGATCAGATTGTAGAAATTGTATTTGATTGTAGCAAGGATCCTGGAAGTACTAAGAGTTGTGGATCTAGGTACCTTATTTGTGGAAACCATTTTGCATTAGGAAGTTATCTGAAGGATGGGCATTGTATCACAGTAATCTTGTAAGTAAGATAGCTATGTGCGTCGAATGTTGTTCGATGCATTGTGAATGCAGTTGGTCAATCCTTGATTGACTAAACTGATTGATCGTTAATGAGTAATTATTTGGCTTATTACGCCTAAACATGGTTGGCAAAATAATGGTATACTAACTTTAAATTTGACATAATGTGAATGTGAATTTAATACTTTGTCATTGAATTAACATGAGCTATGTAGGCTATCGGATGGTAGTGCTAAGTGTACACTCGAGATTTTGGACAGTCAGTGGGATCTATGCAAGTTGGACAGTATTAATTAGGATAGGAATAGTTATGAACTAGATGGGATTGGATAGTGGTATACAGGTTTGGATGTAAGTGATTGAGCTAGGTTTACGATGGTGTAATTGGAGTTTATGCGTATCGTCTGCATCGGTCTGGATACAGAGTGCTGTTGTGGTAAACTTGAGATACTGGCTGGATTGGTGTACGATGTGAAGTGTAGTCATATAATCGTAATGTGATTATCGGACGTAGCATCTCGGACTTGATGATCACATTCGTGATGGTTCAGGTTGTACCTTGGAGTGACCCAGGTGTGGGTATGAGCCAGGGACGAGCGTGGACTGCGTGGTTGGCTCATGGTAACTTGCAATATTAATTTGGTCTAGAGTTTTGATTGGTTTGGTTAATTGGGTGATTAGCACTATGTTTAGCTACTCATCATGGGTCTTGGTAGCTACGACTTGTATGAAGCGTTCGGTGGGCGATTTATGGTCATTGACTTAAAACATTGTTTGATCGAAAGAATCCTTATTAAACTTTTCATAAAATTCTTCATGGATAATCAAGCGAAACAAATTACTAATCCATAAAATTTTTCTTAATCGATTAAAAGCGCGTTAGATAGAATGAGTTCTAGAGGAAGTGGCCGACGGGGGCGTGGTAGGGGAAGAATGATCGATCCGGACCCGTTAGGTCGGAGATGTGGTTCTCAAAATGAGATACCATCACGCCACCACCCCCAACTTTTGAGCCGAGGAGCGTGATCGCATGGGGTGAGGCAAGACGCAAGTATGTTGCGGGTTCTCGAGTTGGTGGTGGGTAGGGTGGAAATTTGGGAGCTCAAAATCTATTCCCGAGGAAATTTGGTCCAATGGAGCCGAGGTGTTCGGGCGTGTCGAGTGGCACCTAGTCTGTGAGAATCTTGGTTGGAGTCGTGAAAAGAATCATGGACGGTCTTGACGACTAACGACGAGAAGCCAAAAGAGCCGTGTCGCTTCGAAGGATGAAGCATATCGCTGGTGGCTCACCGCTCAAATGGTGCCACAAATGGATGATCTTACATGGGATTACTTTAAAGGCGCCGTAAAAGTATGTGGGTACCACTACACCGACGCCAGAGAAAGGCTTTTCCGGGTTGGTACAAGGAACTAAGTCTCAGGTCGAATATGAGGCGTAATTCCTAAGGCTTGAGTAGATATATGAGAGGCATCGTTAGCTCTGAGAACATGAGCGCTGTGGTCCGCTTTGAGGACGGGCCGAGAGATGATTTGAGGTTGCGATTGCTCCACAAAGAAGTTCGGGAGTTTTCGCCTCTCGTAGAAAAGGCTATGGTAGCCGAGGGTATCAAGGCATCTATGAGGCAAAACTATGATAGGCTCAAGTAGAAGAGAGGTTTTGGGCCATCTGGGTCAGGTGGTAATGGTCAGAAAAAGGCTAGGCAGAGTGGGCCACGTCGAAAGAAGGCCCATGACCGCTAATCAAAAACCATTCGATGTAATCATTTGTGGAAAAGCCCATTGGGGAGGTTGTTGACCGGTGAGCGAGGTTGCTTTGAATGTGGGTCTTTGGAACACCGCGTGAGGGATTGTCCCGAAGCGAGCTCGAAATCGATCAATGGGGCGAACTGCATTCGGGATAGAAGTGTGGGAACACGAGAGGTCGTGGTAATGGTAGAGGGGAAATGGTGCTAATCGTGGTGGCGAAACTTCGTGGCGAGGCACAGAACATCTGAGGCAAGGCAGCCTGGCTTAGTCTATGCGGCGGCGTCATGAGGAGGGTGACGCACCGGATGTCATAACCGCTACGTTTCTAATTTTTGGTCTTCCCTATGTTGCATTAATTGATGTGGGTTCGACGCATTCATACATAGCTAGTAGTGTGATAGAGACTTTGAACCTAGACTCGGAGATAACCGCTAGGGAGATGACTATAATTAGCCCTTTAGGCCATTCTCAGTTGTAAACAAGCTTTATAGGGATGTACCCTAGAACTCCAAGGGGTCGTGTTTATGGCCGATCTGATGGAACTGCCATTTGGGGAGTTCGATTTGATCCTCGGGATGGACTGGTTGGTTAAGTCCAAGCGAGGTTCGATTGCGCCACTAAGCGCATGGTTCTTAAATGGCCGAAGGGGATGAAGTGGTTATGATCGGTAATCGAAGAAATTACCTGTCTAATGTGGTGTCAGCCTTGAAGGCTGAAAAGATGGTTAGAAAAGGGTGTGAGGCATTTATAGTTCGAATTTATGCCTTGGAGGCTAAGGAGTCAGTGGTTGAAAAGGTCCGAACAGTAGGAGAATTCACTGATGTATTCCCAGAGGAACTTCCGAGTTTGCCTCCAGATCAGGAAGTCAAATTCGATATTGATTTGCTACCGAACAAAGACCATATCTATAGCACCGATCGAATGGCACCAAAGGAATTGGTGGAGTCAAGGCTCAAATTCGGGAGCTCTTGGATGAGGGTTTATTCGACCTAGTATATCTCGTGGGAAGCACTCGTGTTGTTTGTCAAGAAGAAGGACGGTTCTATGCGGATGTGCATCGACTCCGCCGCTAAACAAGTTAACGATCAAAAACAAGTACCGTTGCCTCGGATCGATGACTTGTTTGACCAACTAAAGGGTGCATCGGTATTTTCAAAGATTGACCTTAGGTTGGGTTATCATCAATTAAAGGTGAAGGAGGCTGATGTGCACAAGACGGCATTCTAAACTCGGTATGGGCATTACGAGTTCCTAGTGATGCCATTCGGGTTGACCAATGCACCGATGGCATTCATGGACTTAATGAATAGGGTGTTTCAGCAGTACTTGGATCAATTTATCGTAGTGTTCATAGACGACATATTGGTTTACTCAAGGACGGAGGAGGAGCATGACAAGCATTTGCGAATAGTTTTACAAGTACTGAGGGAGAAACAGTTATATGCCAAATTCAGTAAGTGCAAATTTTGGCTAAGGAAGGTGGCTTTCTTAGGTCACGTGGTGTCAGCGGAAGGGATTAGAGTGGATCTTTGCAAGATTGAAGTGGTGTTGGATTGGAAACCGCCTAAGTCGGTGTCAGAGATTCGAAGCTTTCTAGGTCTAGCCGGGTACTATCGAAGGTTTGTGGAAGGATTCTCACTAATCGCAGCCCCATTAACTAAGTTATTAAGGAAGGGAGTACCATTTGTTTGGTCGGAAAGGCAACAAGAAAGTTTTGATAAACCGAGAAGATTACGCGGAAGCTCCAGTGTTAGTGGTACACTGAGGCGGGAAGTTGTTCACGGTTTATTGTGATGCATCCCATACTGGGTTGGGATGTGTGTTGATGCAGGAAGGGAAGGTAGTGGCTTATGCATCCCGCCAGTTAAGACCGCACGAGGTAAACTATCCAACGCACGATTTAGAGTTAGCGGCAGTAGTCTTTGCTTTAAAAATATGGAGACATTACCTTTATGGGAAGAAGTCGGTAGTCTACTCGGATCACAAAAGTTTAAGGTATCTCTTGACCCAGAAGGACTTGAACTTGCAGCAACGATGGTGGATTGAACTATTAAAGGACTACGACTGTTCAATTGAGTACCATCCGGGCAAAGCTATCGTGGTGGCTGACGCGTTAAGTCGGAAGGTCGTGAAGGACTTAAGGGCAATGTGTGCCTATCTCAGTCTATACGACGATGGAAGTCTTTTGGCGGAGCTGCAAGTTAAGCCAACTTGGATCGAGGAGATTAAGGATAAGCGGTTGGTAGGCGAGGGATTGAATGCCAAGAGATTACAAGTCCAAAATGGTGATTTGGAAGGGTATAATTTGACTGATCATGGTGTATTATGTTCTCAAGGACGGCCTTGTATGCCGAAGGATGTGGAATTGAGGCAAAGGATTCTCCAAGACGCACATAGCAGCCCATACGCTATGCATCCTGAGGTAGCAAAATGTATGGGGATTTGCGAGACAGCTTACTGTTCTGGGTTGAAGCGTGAAGTGACTAAGTTCGTGGGAAGGTGTCTGACGTGTCGCCAGTTTAAAGCGAACATCGGTTTCCATCGGGTTACTTCAACCGGTGAAAATCCCTCAGTGGAAATGGGAGAGGATCACTATGGATTTCGCTCGCTGGTTCACCCTCACGCCCAAAGAAGAAGGACGCAAATATGGGTAATTGTGGATCGCTGACTAAGTCACTCACTTGCGTCTGCAGTGAGAATGGATTACTCACTCTAGAAGCTAGCAAAGTTATATGTGGCGAGATAGTCAGATTGCATGGTGTACCCGTATCAATTATCTCAGATAGGGACCCAAGGTTCACGTGGAGGTTTTGAAAAGCGTTGCATCAAGCGTTCAGTTCGCGATTGGATTTGATCTGACTTTCCATCCATGGTCGACTCGGGCAATCGAGAAAGGTCATTCAGATCTTAGAGGATATGCTGAGGGGTTGTGTCTTGGAGTTCTGAGGTAGTTGGGAGGAATTTTTACCATTAGCCGAATTCGCCTACAACAATAGTTATCAAGCGAGTATTCAGATGGCACCATACAAAACACTGTATGGACGGAAATGCTGAACTCCGACGTGTTGGAAAGAGTTGGGTGAACGACAAGTGTTGGGTCCAGAATTGGTAACAGAAACTGAGGATAAAGTGAAGGTGATTCGAGCTCGTCTTAAGGAAGCGTCAGATAGGCAGAAGTCCTATGCTGATCTAAAGCGCAAGGAAATGGAGTATGCAGTAGGGGATAAGGTCTTCCTGAAGGTGTCGCCTTGGAAGAAGGTGTTAAGATTTGGGCGAAAAGGGAAGCTAAGCCCAAGATTCATTGGCCCATATACAGTATTGAAGTGAGTAGGACCGGTAGCTTATCACCGAATCGCCGACGGGTTAAGTCGATTCATAACATCTTCCATGTGTCGATGCTTAGGCGATATCGGTCAGATCCATCGCACGTAGTGCCTGTGGCAGAAATTGAGGTCAACTTGGATTTGTCCTTTGAAGAAGAATCGATTCAGATCTTAGATAGAGATGTAAAAGTTCTACGTAGAAGTCGATGCCCTTACTAAAAGTGCTATGGCTGGAACCATGGCATGTAGGAAGCTACGTGGGAACCGAGGATGTGATACGGAAGTAATACCCCCACCTCTTCTGATCAGGTAATTTCGAGGCCAAAATTCTTTCTAAGAGGGGTAGAACTGTAACATCCTAAAATTGGGGTTATTTGTGATTAAATGATTTTTTTTCTTGTGTTTGAATTGCTATAGTATTAATCATGGAATAATATGGCTTAATTAGGGGTCTTGAGTGGGCTTGGTTTAGTAGGAATTTTAATTTGGAAGCTTTAAAGATAGGGAGCCTTAGAAGATAGGGGTTAAGTATAAATTTTGGGCGAGTTATGACACAAAGCGAGCCTTGGCAAAGTGGTTGTCTGATGGCCACTTAAGAAATCGGGAAGTAGGCGCCAAAGAAGAGCACAGGTTCGAGGCACGATGGCGACAAGTGGCGTGTTAAATTTTGTTTGGGCATGGGAGTTAGCGAAGGCCTTAAAATTAGTTCGTGAAGGATCTTGGTATCAAAGCCAGATAGTAGGAGTGGCTTGGGTCGCCACTTGAGAGTCTAGAAAGAAGCGGTCGCGGTTCGAATGGCGGCTGAGCAGCTATGTTTTATTTTATTTTAGGTGATGGGCTTAGGAAGAAAGGCCTTATAATTAAAGGTGGTGGTTGTTTGATATGAAATTCAATGAGGCCGAGTGGCCTGGGCGTTGGAATAAGGGGGTTGTCTCCACCAGGTCCTGCGTTCGAACCCGAAGATGCTTGACGGTGGTTTTATTTTTTGCGTAGGCTAGCGTGAAAGGAGTTGGCTCGCACATGGGGTTCCTTGTTCGGCTAGTTGTTGGGCACATGGTCTTTGTTTTGTTTTTATTTTATTTATTTATTTGTTATTATTAGATGATAAGATAATAAGAGATAATCAAGGATAGTAGTGGATTAAATGGATTATTGGATTATTGTTTGGAATTAATTCAAATTATTTGAATTAAATCAAACAAGTGGCCTAAATAATTAAGGTAGTGGAATGAATTTTAAACTCCTTGTTGAAAGGAGTGGACGGCAAGCATTAGGGGAGGGTGCGAATCCTTTTAAGGCACATATCTATCACTTTATTTCCCTTTTCTTCATTCCCGCATAGAATTTCCTAGGGAGCAATTTTTCTATTTTCATTCTTTTTACAAACTTGTGCAAGGTCTCAAAACTCCACTCTTTTGTTTCTCTTTTGCCGAAAGTTCACCACCCATCTCACTCCTTTCCTTCCTCTTCTCAAAACTCCAATTTGCCGAAACTCTAACACTCATTCTCTCCATTATTTTTTCCTCTAGCCGAATTTCCCTATTACTTCCCTAGTAGCCTTGGCTGAATATCAAGTGGGATAGATCACTTCAAGTTTTGTTGGCAATCGAGTTAGCGAGAGGTTTCGGAAGATTTGGAATCAGACGATCTAGGCTCCATTCTCCGGCAACCGAATTGGGTAAGTATGGGTAAGGCCTATGTTAGTTTTTAAATCAAGGCTATCGGTTTGTTTACTAACCGATGCAAGTTGGTGAATCGGACTCGTGAATCAAGTCTTTGTGATTAGTAGCTAAAAGGGTAAAGGTAAGGATTCGGGTTCAAAGTGGACCCCTTTAATTATTTTGGGATTGGCTTAATAGGCCATAATACTAATCTAAGGTTGGCGAATATAGGTGCGAGAGAGATCTAGGAGGCCGACTTCTCTTCGTGATTTAGACTTCTCATCGACATCGGTGTGTACATACACACTTATAATAATTAATTAAATACATGCTATGTGTAAATCGCTTTATGTAGATCTGGAATTAGTACCTTAATGGTACAAGCGAGGATCCCGATAAGTCTCTGTCGATAAGAGATTGATAATAATGCTTTTAGGAAGCATGGATTATTTGATACATGTGATAAATGTATGTTACATTTATAAGCGCTTGACACAGGTTGATGAGTGGAGGCGGAGATATTGTGTCGACGGACACCGATGTTTTGGTAACCTGCTGTGACTACGGTCACGGAGGTTTGGTACCTCAGAGGTTTGGTACCTCATCGCGTCTTGTCCCGTGGCTTAGCACCACGGTGGGTTGGCCCAGAGATAATAATAAGGGATCGGCGCCTGATTTGGCATCCACGATGGGTTGGCCCCATCAATCGATTCGTGTCTTGGACACGGAGGTTTAGCACCTCCGGTGATTTGGCATCACATCATGACTTTAAGTCACCAAGTGGTTTAGCACCACCAATGGTTTGGTACCACAGCCGGGGTAAAGAGTCGTTTGGTTGGCTAGGTTGGGTACATAATTTAATGCATGTTAATTGATATACTTTGTGTATGAGTTTGATTAAGCAGGGGAAGGGTTACATATCGAGTCTTGGTGACTCACCTTCTCCTTTATTTTTTCAGTGACACATAGTTCGCAGATATGGGTAGGAGGGACTTGAGGTGGCCATGCAGTAGGATTTTAGTTTATTAGACTTTGAATTTCGGTTCTTTTACATTTTTTTTTACTTTTGGTTGATTTTAATTGGGTTGTAATAAGGCCTCCTAAAATTATTTTATTATTGCTATATGCTTGAATATTCGTTTTAAACTTTTTGTTTATAAGAATGAATTCACATGTTTTTCCAAAGCAATCGTAAAGGGTTTTCAAGTACCATCGGGTACATATAAAATATACATAATAACTTGACTTAACAAATATTTTCAAAATAAATCCAAGTATGGGTTTGTACTCCTCAACCTGTTTTAACAAAAGCTATCTTATATCAAAAATTTAAACCGGTTTTAAAAGATTTCAAAAGGTTTTTCTCCGTAGCAAACCAAATTCGGTCTAAGCGTTTGGCGGGTTTGGGTTGTTACAAATTGGTATCAGAACCAGGTTCAAAGCTCGGTTGTGGGGGCCCAAGGCCCAAAAATGTTTTGGTAGGCCTCTTTGAGTTATTATTGGGTTTTAAGCGGATGGCACCCCAGTCTCCCAGCACCTATCCACCTGTAAGTGTTCCTAACTTCTATGATTTATTTTACTAGAAGGGTAGGAAGCATGGAACGAGAATAGACTTATAGGAATTTGAACCCTAGGATTAGACTACTCAAACATAAGCAGAGCATAAGACTTAATGAACTCAACCAACCTATGACCAAGTCATTGAGCTAGGTGTGGTAACCTCAGACGCATGTCTAGGATTGGATCCTAAGAGCACAGTATTTAAGCAGTCCAAGTGACTCACCTCCTCTTGGGTATCCTCCACAGTGCGTAGCTTCGGCTCACCCTAACTCGTAGGGCTCAGTGGTGTGGCAACCTCTCATGCGCATGTCTAGAAAGGTTCGGTGGGAGCTTGGTATTTAAGCAGTCCGCGTGACTCACCTCCTCTCCACTCAAATCCTGCCTGGTGCGTAGCTTTGGTTCACCCTGACCAAGAAGGCTCGGTCATAGGCTAAACATAAACGACTAAAACCCGAAAGGGAACTAACCAAGTTTTTTTTTTAAAAAAGAAAACAACAAAACTCTAGCTTTTCAAAACTTTTAAAATCGCTCTTTCAAATTTGAAAACAACCATTTTCACAACTTGTTCCGAAAAAAAATTGATTTGTGAAAATTACAGAAATGCCCTTAGGGGTAAAATTACTAAAATACCCTTGGTTCATAGAATATTGACTCAATGGTTTTGCCCAAAAATTTTATTATTTCTAGAGATCACCAATAAAATACTTTGGTTTTGGAAAATTTCGAAAATGCCTCAACTTGTAAAATTACCAAAATGACCTCGAATTTAAAAATTTTTGCAACATCATCGTTTAAAAAGAGGAAAACTCGCAAAAGGAACCCTTAGGGTTTTACAACTGTTAAAATACCCCAGATTTGTTAAAAATTACAAAATTTCCCCTGATTGACAAAATTACTAAAATACCCCGGTTTTAAAATGATGTTGTATCTATAAATTTTACAAATTTTCAAGAATACCTCCGCTTTGGGAATTTCAAAGTGACACCTTTGTTAAAGTTCGAAATCCTCGATTTTAATACAAAAATACCCTGTAGGGAAATGATGAAAATACCTCAGGTTAGAAACAGATGAAATGTCCGAGGAGTGAATAGGTATGGAAAGTATTAGGGAATGAATGTGGCCTTTTGTGTGAACTAGGGTAGAAGACTTAAAACATTGTTTGATCGAAAGAATCCTTATTAAACTTTTCATAAAATTCTTGGCGGATAATCAAGCGGAACAAATTACTAATCCATAAAATTTTTCTTAATCGATTAACGGTCGTTAGATAGAATAAGTTCTAGAGGACGTGGTGGCGTGGGCGTGGTAGGGAAGAATGATCAGATCTCTGAACCCGTTAGGTCGAGACGGGTTCGAAAATGAGATACCACACGTCACCACCCCAACTTTTGGAGCCGAGGAGCGGGATCGACGGGGGTGAGGCGATGCGCATAGTCGTGTTCTTGGGTTCTCGAGTTGGTGGGTGAGGTCGGTGGAAATCTGGAGCTCAAAATCTATTCCCGAGTGAATTCGGTCCAATGGAGCCGAGGTGTTTGAGGCGTGTCGGGAGTGGCACCTAGTGCGATGAATCTTGGTTGAAGTCGGTGGAAAGGATCATGGATGATCTTGACGACTAACGAGGAGAAGCCGAATGGAGCCGTGTAAACTTCGAAGGATGAAGCATATCGATGGTGGCTCACCGTTCGAGATGGTGCCACAATGGATGATCTTACATGGGATTACTTTAAGGTGCTTTTAGTAAAAAGTATGTGGGTACCAACACACTGACGCCGCAGAGAAAGGCTTTTACGGGTTGGTACAAGGAACTAAGTGCGTGTCGAGTATGAGTGAATTCCTAAAATTTGAGTAGATATGCGAGAGGCATCGTGGCTACTGAACATGAGCATTGTGTCCGCTTTGAGGACGGGCCGATAGATGATTTGAGGCTACCGATTGCTCCACAAGAGTTCGAGAGTTTTCGTCTCTCGTAGAAAAAGGCTAATGTAGCCGAGGGTATCAAGGCATCCGAGAGGCAAAACTATGATAGGCTCAAGCGTAAGAGAGGTTTTGGGCCATCCGGGTCGGTGGTAATGGTCGAGAAAAAGGCTAGGCGAGTGGGCCAAGTCAGCACAAAGGCCCACGATCGCTAATCGTAAACGATTCGATGTAATCATTGTGGAAAAGCCCATTGGAGAGGTTGTTGGTGGTGAGCGAGGTTGCTTTGAATGTGGGTATTTGGAACACCGCGTGAGGGATTGTCCTGAAGCGAGCTCGAGAATCGACGGTGGGGTGTGAACTGCACTCGGGATAGAAGTGTGGGACCACGGAGAGGTCGTGGTAATGGTAGAGGGGAAATGGTGCTAATCGTGGTCGCGAAACTCGTGGCGAGCAGGCACAGCAATCTGAGAGCAAGGAAGCCCGCTTAGTCTATGCGGCGAGGCATCGTGAGGAGGGTGACGCACCGGATGTCATAACCGGTACGTTTCTAATTTTCGGTCTTCCGTATGTTGCATTAATTGATGTGGGTTCGACGCATTCATACATAGCTAGTAGTGTGATAGAGACTTTGAACCTGACTCGAGACTAACGCTAGGAGATGATCAATTAGCCCTTTAGGCCATTCTGTAGTTGTAAACAAGCTTTATAGGATGTACCCTAGAACTCCAAGGGTCGTGTTTATGGTCGATCTGATGGAACTACCATTTAGGGAGTTCAATTTGATCCTCGGGATGGATCGTTGGTTAAGTACCAAGCGAGGTTGGATTGCACCACTAAGCGCATGGTTCTTAAGATGGTCGAAGGGGAAGTGGTTATGAACAGTGTCGAAGAAATTACATCTAATGTGGTGTCGACCTTGAAGGTTTGAAAAGATGGTTAGGAAAGGTGTGAGGCGTTTATAGTTCAATTTGTGCCTTGGAGGCTAAGGAGTCGTGATTGAAAAGGTCCAAAAAGAGGAGAATTCATCGATGTATTCCCGAGGAACTTTCGGGTTTGCCTCTAGATCGGAAGTCGAATTCGGTATAGATTTGCTACCGGAATAGCACCGTATCTATAGCAATCAGATCGAATGGCACCAAAGGAATTGGTGGAGTGAAGGCTCAAATTCGTGAGCTCTTGGATAGAGGTTTATTCGACCTAGTATATCTCCGGGGAGCACTGTGTTATTTGTCAAGAAGAAGGGTGGTTCTATGCGGATGTGCATCGACTCCGCCGCTTAAACAAGTTAACGATCAAAAACAAGTACCGTTGCCTCGGATCGATGACTTGTTTGACCGACTAAAGGGTGCATCGGTATTTTCAAAGATTGACCTTAGGTGGGTTATCATCAATTAAAGGTGAAGGAGGTGATGTACACAAGACGTCATTCAACTCGGTATGGGCATTACGAGTTCCTAGTGATGCCATTCGGGTTGACCAATGCACCGCATGCATTCATAGACTTAATGAATAGGGTGTTTCAAAGAAGATTGGATCAATTTGTCGTAGTGTTCATAGGCGACATATTGGTTTACTCAAGGACGGAGGAGGAGCATGAGAAGCATTTGCGAATAGTTTTGCAAGTACTGAGGGAGAAACAGTTATATGCCAAATTCAGTAAGTGCGAATTTTGGCTAAGGGAGGTGGCTTTCTTAGGTCACGTGGTGTCACGGAAGGATTAGAGTGGATCCCGCAAGATTGAAGCGGTGTTGATTGGAAACCGCCTAAGTCGATGGCGTAGATTCAAGCTTTACGGGTCTAGCCGGGTACTATTGAAGGTTTGTGGAAGGATTCTCACTAATCGTAGCCCCATTAACTAAGTTATTAAGGAAGGGAGTACCATTTGTTTGGTCGAAAAGACAGCAAGAAAGTTTTGATAAACTGAGGAAGATTCTGACGGAAGCTCCAGTGTTGGTACAGCCTGAGGCAGGGAAGTTGCTCACGGTTTATTGTGATGCATCCCATACTGGGTTGGGATGTGTGTTGATGCAGGAAGGGAAGGTAGTGGCTTATGCATCCCGCCAGTTAAGACCGCACGAGGTAAACTATCCAACCCACGATTTAGAGTTAGCGGCAATAGTCTTTGCTTTGAAAATATAGAGGCATTACCTTTATGGGGAGAAGTCGGCAGTCTACTCAGATCACAAAAGTTTAAGGTATCTCTTGTCCCGAAGGACTTGAACTTGAGGCAACGACGGTGGATTGAACTCAAAAGGACTACGATCGCTCAATTGAGTACCATCCGCAAAGCTAGCGTGGTGGTGGCGTTAAGTCTAAGGTCGTGAAGGACTTAAGGGCAATGTGTGCCCATCTCGGTCTATCTGACGATGGAAGTCTTTTAGGCGAGCTGCAAGTTAAGCCAACTTGGATCGAGGAGATTAAGGATAAGCAGTTGGTAGACGAGGGATTGAATGCCAAGAGATTGCAAGTCCAAAATGGTGATTTGGAAGGGCATAGTTTGACTGATCATGGTGTATTATGTTGTCAAGGACTGACCTTGTATGCCAAGGATGTGGAATTGAGGCAAAGGATTCTCTAAGACGCACATAGCAGCCCATACGCTATGCATCCTGATGTAGCAAAATGTACGGGGATTTGCAGAGACAGTTTTAGTGGCCTGGGTTGAAGCGTGAAGTGACTGAGTTCGTGGGAAGGTGTCTGACGTGTCAGCAGGTTAAAGCTGAACATCAGTTGCCATCGGGGTTACTTCAACCGGTGAAAATCCCTCAGTGGAAATGGGAGAGGATCACTATGGATTTCGTCAGTGGTCTACCCCTCACGCCCAGCAAGAAGGACGCAGTTTGGGTAATTGTGGACCGCCTGACTAAGTCAGCTCACTTCGTACCGGTGAGAATGGATTACTCACTCTAGAAGCTAGCAAAGTTATATGTGGCCGAGATAGTCAGATTGCATGGTGTACCCGTATCAATTATCTCAGATAGGGACCCAAGGTTCACGTGGAGGTTTTGGAAAGCGTTGCATCAAGCGTTGGGTACACGATTGGATTTCAGTACAGCTTTCCATCTGCAGTCTGACGGGCAATCAGAAAGGGTCATTCAGATCTTAGAGGATATGCTGAGGGGTTGTGTCTTGGAGTTCCGAGGTAGTTGGGAGGAATTTTTACTATTAGCCGAATTCACCTACAAAAATAGTTACCAAGCGAGTATTCAGATGGCACCATACGAAGCACTGTATGGACGAAAATGCCGAACTCCGACGTGTTGGACAGAGTTGGGTGAACGACAAGTGTTGGGTCCAGAATTGGTAACAAAAACTGAGGATAAAGTGAAGGTGATTCGAGCTCGTCTTAAGGAAGCGTCAGATAGGCAGAAGTCCTATGCTGATCTAAAGCGCAAGGAAATGGAGTATGCAGTAGGGGATAAGGTCTTCCTGAAGGTGTCGCCTTGGAAGAAGGTGTTAAGATTTGGGCAAAAAGGGAAGATAAGCCCAAGATTCATTGGCCCATATACGATGATGAAGCGAGTAGGACCTGTAGCTTATCACCGAATCGTCGACGGAGTTAAGTCGATTCATAACATCTTCCATGTGTCGATGCTTAGGCGATGTCGGTCCGATCCATCGCACGTAAGTGCTATGGGCGTAAATTGAGGTCAACTCAGTTTGTCCTTTGAAGAAGAACCTGTTCTGATCTTAGATAGAGATGTAAAAGTTCTGCGTAAAAGTCGATGCCCTTAGTAAAAGTGCTATGGCGGAACCATGGTGTAGAGGAAGCTACGGGAACCCGAGGATGTGATACTGGCGATAATACCCCACCTCTTCCGATCGTGTAATTTCGAGGCGAAATTTTTCTAAGAGGGGTAGAACGTAACATCCTAAAATCGGGGTTATTTGTGATTAAATGATTTTTTTCTTGTGTTTGAATTGCTATAGTATTAATCGTGGAATAATATGGCTTAATTAGGGGTCTTGAGTGGGCTTGGTTTAGTAGGAATTTTAATTTGGAAGCTTTAAAGATAGGGAGCCTTAGAAGATAGGGGTTAAGTATAAATTTTGGGCGAGTTATGACACAAAGCGAGCCTTGGCAAAGTGGTTATCTGACGGTGCCACTTAAATTTGGAAGTAGCGCCAAGAAGGGCCTGGGTTCGAGGCACGATGGCGACAAGTGGCGTGTTAATTTTGGTTTGGGCATGGGAGTTAGTGAGAAGGCCTTAAAATTAGTTCATGAAGGATCTTGGCATCAAAGCCGGATAGTAGGAGTGGCTTGGGTCGCCACTGAGAGTCTAGAAGAGGCAGGTCGCGGGTTCGAATGGCAGCAGCAGCAGTTGCATTTTTATTTTATTTTGGGTGATGGGCTTAGGAAGAAAGGCCTTATAATTAAAGGTGGTGGCTGTTTGATATGAAATTCAATGAGGCCGAGTGGCCTGGGCGTTGGAATAAGGGGGTTGTCTCCACCAGGTCCTGCGTTCGAACCCAAAGATGCAAAGACGGTGGTTTTATTTTTGCAAGGTGGCGTGAAAGGGAGTTGGCCCGCATATGGGGTTCCTTGTTCGGCTAGTTGTTGGGCACATGGTCTTTGTTTTGTTTTTATTTTATTTATTTATTTGTTATTATTAGATAATAAGATAATAAGAGATAATCAAGGATAGTAGTGGATTAAATGGATTATTGGATTATTGTTTGGAATTAATTTAAATTATTTGAATTAAATCAAACAAGTGGCCTGTAGTAATTAAGGTAGTGGAATGAATTTTAAACTCCTTGTTGAAAGGAGTGGACGGCAAGCATTAGGGAGGGGTGCTTGATCCTTTTAAGGTACATACCTATCACTTTATTTCCTTTTCTTCATTCCTCACATACAGTGAATTTCCTAGGGAGCAATTTTTCTATTTTCATTCTTTTTACAAACTTGTGCAAGGTCTCAAAACTCCACTCTTTTGTTTCTCTTTTGCCGAAAGTTCACCACCCATCTCACTCCTTTCCTTCCTCTTCTCAAAACTCCAATTTACCGAAACTCTAACACTCATTCTCTCTATTATTTTTTCCTCTAGCCAAATTTCCCTATTACTTCCCTAGTAGCCTTGGCCGAATATCAAGTGGGATAGATCACTTCAAGTTTTGTTGGCAATCGAGTTAGCAGAGGGTTTCTGGAAGATTTGGAATCGGGCGATCTAGGCTCCATTCTCTGTCAATCGAATTGGGTAAGTATGGGTAAGGCCTATGTTAGTGTTTAAACGTCGAAGGCTATCAGTTTTGTTTACTAACCGATGCAAGTTGGTGAATCAGACTCAGGAATCAAGTGCTGTGATTAGTAGCTAAAAGGGTAAAGGTAAGGATTCGGGTTCAAAGTGGACCCCTTTTAATTATTTTGGGATTGGCCGAATAGGCCATAATACTAATCCTAAGGTTGGCCGAATATAGGTGCAGAGAACTTATAATAATTAATTAAATGCGTGCTATGTGTAAATCTGCTTTATGTAGATATTTAATTAGTACCTTAACGGCATGCGAGGATCCCGTAAGTCTCTGTCGAAGAAGAGATTGATAATAATGCTTTTGGGAAGCATGGATTATTTGATACATGTGATAAATGTATGTTCATTTATAACCGCTGACATAGGTTGATGAGTGGAGGGGCGTAGATATTGTGTCGACGGACACCGTTGTTTTGGTAACATACTTGTGACTACGGTCACCGAGGTTTGGTACCTCGCAGGTTTGGCACCTCATCGCGCCTTGTCCCAAAGTGGCTTAGCACCACAAAGGTTGCCCCCACGGATAATAATCTGGATCGATGCCGTGATTTGGCATCACACGATGGGTTGGCCCCATCAATCGATTCGTGTCTTCGGACACCGAGGTTTGGCACCTCAAAGGATTTGGCATCACATCTCGTGACTTTAAGTCACCAAGTGGTTTGGCACCACCAAAGGGTTTGGTACCACAACGGGTAGACAGAGGCGCTTGGTTGGCTAGGTTGGGTACATAATTTAATGCATGTTAATTGATATACTTTGTGTATGAGTTTGATTAAACCGGGAAGGGTTACATCTCGAGTCTTGGTGACTCACCTTCTCCTTTATTTTTTTCAGGTGACACGTAGGTCGCGGATATGGAGCCGGAGGGACTTGAGGTGGCCATGCAGTGGGATTTTAGTTTATTAGACTTTGAATTTCGGTTCTTTTACATTTTTTTTTTTTACTTTTGGTTGATTTTAATTGGGTTGTGATAAGGCCTCCTAAAATTATTTTATTATTGCTATATGCTTGAATATTCGTTTTAAACTTTTTGTTTATAAGAATGAATTCACATGTTTTTCCAAAGCAATCGTAAAGGGTTTTCAAGTACCATCGGGTACATATAAAATATACATAATAACTTGACTTAACAAATATTTTCAAAATAAATCCAAGTATGGGATTTGTACACATCAACTGTTTTAACAAAATGCTATCTTATATCAAAAATTTAAACCGGTTTTAAAAGATTTCAAAAGGTTTTTCTCCGTAGCAAACCAAATTCGGTCTAAGCGTTTGGGCCGGGTTTGGGTTGTTACAGTTTGGACCTTGTGAAAGCCATTTAACTTCATCATTTACTTCATTCTGACTCCAAACCTATTGAATTGAAAGTAATTCGAGTAATTATAAATGTTGTGCGAAAACATTATTACTTGTCAATGAAAACTTCAATTGCATACCGTTTGTCTTAACCATTCATGAAATGATTCTGTGAACATCTTATTAATTTCTCATTGATGTAATCTTCGGGACCGTGAACGAGCTCTCAATACTTGTTTGTACTCACTATGTTAAAAAAATGGTTATTTTGTTAGACGACAAAGAAATTGTAATTGATGAGTATTTATCAAATTCTAGAACTTACTTCCGTAATGGTTCCATTGAATCATGATGAAAAAGAACATATCGATGTGCTTGGAACCATGATCTATCGTCTAATTTTGTAATTTCAACTTTGCCGATCGGTTCTCCTAAACTTTAAAATAAATAAGTTCCGGCGACGTTATGATCCGTGAGCCCCGCATTTCTACTTGGTCTGTTCATTCTTGTTTCAACATCTTCCAAATACCTTGAACAGAAAGTCATGCATTCCTCTGACAAGTAGCCTTTGGCAATTGATCCTTCCGGATAACGTTTATTGCGGCAGTAAGACTTCAATTTGGATAGGAACCTAAAAACGGTATAGAACATTATCAAAAGTTGCAACTAAAGGCATTTAAGTGAATGAAAGACTAATTTGCAAATAAATTAAGACCTTTCAATGGGATACATCCATCGATAGAAAACGGGTCCACCAAGTATTGCTTCACGCGGGAGATGAATTAACAAGTGCACCATAATTGGGAAGAAGGAAGGCGGAAAGATCTTCTCTAGATTGCATAAAGTCAGTGCGGCTCGATCTTGTAGTGTCTCAAGTTCTTGAACATCCAAAACTTTGCCACAAATGCCTTTGATTATATTGGATAGTTCAATTACACAAGACGTCACCTTTTTGGACATACAACACTACATAGCAACTGGCAGTAAGTCTTGCATCAATATGTGATAGTCATGCAATTTTAAGCCATATAGTCTTCGATCTTTAAGACTCACACATCGAGATATATTTGATGCACACGCACGAGGACCTTTATATCCTTCAACACCATACGTAACACTTCTTTCTCCATCTTTGACATTGAATAAATAGCGCAAAGAACCGATATTTCATATTCTAAGTGCTTGGGGATGAAGCTCACGAATTCCATGTGGACTAAATCAAGTTGACTCAAGATTTTCTTTTGATTTTCCATCGACATTCAAAATAGTCCCAATGATGTTCTCACGTACATTTTTCTCAATGTGCATGACATCAAGATTATGGCGTAATATCGATGCTCCCAATAAGGCAACTTAAAAAAAATACTTTTTTTCCACAAGTCCGCCTCATTAGGATGATCCTCTTCGTTAGATTCATCATCAGATTCATCCCTTGATCTTCTATTTCTTTGCGGGTTGGCCGGTTGATTCATCTTCCCATAAATGAAATTCATATCTTTTAACATGAACAATATTTTGGATCCACCGGTCTGCGAAGGAGCTTCTCTGAACTCTTCAAGATCACAAACTGAGCACTTTGATATCTAAATCTATGATTTTCTGGTAACCATCGACAGTGCCTTATGTAAGAGAACTTCTTCCCATTACATAACCATTTCAAACATGTCTGCGCAGCACAACAAGGACAAGCATAACGTCATTTGGTACTCCAACCGGATAAATTAGCATAATCGGAAGTCATTAATAGTCCACATCAAAGTGCGGCAGAAGTTAAAGTTCTCTTTTCTCATTGCATCGTATGTCTCAACACCAACCCATAGTTGTTTTAACTCCTCAACAAGTGGCTGCAAATATATGTCAATATCATTCTCGCCCTTTCTCTCCGTGTATAATCATAGATAAGATAAAAGATGATTGTTTCATGCAAACCCATGGAGGTAAATTGTAAGGAACAAGCACCAATTGGCCAAGTACTATACTGCTGTGCTCATGAGTTTGTAAGGTTAAATCCATCGGATGCTAGCCCAAGCCCGACACTCGAGGATCGCGTGCAAAGCTTGGAAATTTTGAGTCAAATGATTTCCAAGCTAAAGAATCTGCAGGACGCCTTAACAATCCATCATCGGTTCGTCCATCATGGTGCCATGTCATTGACTTCATTTGCCTTCGACGACATGAAAAGCCTTTGAAGCCTTGGTATTAGTGGGAAATACCGTAAAATCTTAACCGACTACTTCTTTGACTGTGTATCGTGTTCATCCTCGTTACCATCCTCTACATTTCTTTTAATCCAACGGGATTGACCACAGACATGACATCACTGTTGGTTTATCCGGTAGCCCCAATACAACATGCAGTCATTTCGACAACTATGAATTTTGTTGTAGCCAAGGCCCAAATCCTTTATCAGTTTCTTCATGTCTTTGGACGATTGAGGTATTTTTGCAAATGAGAACATTTCTTGCAGAAACTCTAACAGCATTGTCAATGAGTTTCCGGTCCATCCTCCCAAACACTTCAAGTGAAAAAGACGAATACAGAAAGATAGTTTGGAAAATTTTGATCCCTCATATAGTTCTTCATTCATTTCACCAAGTAACATGTAGAACCTTGTCGCTTCTTCATTTGGCTGTTCATCAGGTACACTTCTTCCCCCTTCGTTGAAAGTATTTCCACCAAAACTATAATCATCAGTTGCACCCATGTCGTGGAAATGACCAAACCATCATCAAGATATTAAAAGCATCCCACAACATGCCTTCTATGTTATCATTTCTAACATTCGATTGTAAGCACTATGAGGATAACCTAGATTCATCGATGAGGATGCTCCACTAGATGTACACTCTCCATGAAAATCCATTTTTGTACCCCACAAAGCCATCAATAACTAGATGTTCAGAGACAACTTCACGATAATGCCAATTGGTATTGTAACACTTATCACACGGGCAAAGAATCATATTCTCTTTGCTTGCATTTTAAAATGCGAAATTCAAAAAAGTTTCTACTCCATTTCGATAGTCGTTGCTTACCCTTGACAATTTCATCCAACTCCTATCCATTTCGTAGTTGTTGAAGTCTAAAGTTGACAATAAATTACACGGCTAAATTGTTAATTAATAATTTATGTAAGTAATAATATGATCATATATATAACCGAGTACTATGTAAGTTATGTAAATTATGTAAGTTATGAAGTTTGATCTTAACTTAAAATTATGTAAGTTATGAAATTTGATCTTAAACTTATGTAAGTTATGAAATTTGATCTTAAAATTAAGTAAGTTATGTATTCTTTAAGATTCATCATACGTGGCATTGTTACACCTAGAGAGGATCCATTATATCTAACTCGTGAGATATAAGGCAACCCGTCAAAGCTTTCAAATTTTATATAATTTGAATCTTTTTTCTATACAAGTATTATGTAAGTTATGAAGTTTGATCTTAACTTAAAATTATGTAAGTTATGAAATTTGATCTTAAACTTATGTAAGTTATGAAATTTGATCTTAAAATTAAGTAAGTTATGTATTCTTTAAGATTCATCATACGTGGCATTGTTACACCTAGGAGGATCCATTATATCTAATCTGTGAGATATAAGGCAACCCGTCAAAGTTTCCAAATTTCATATACTTTGAATCTTTTTTTTCTATACAAGTATTATGTAAGTTATGAAGTTTGATCTTAACTTAAAATTATGTGTTATGAAATTTGATCTTAAACTTATGTAAGTTATGAAATTTGATTTTAAAATTAAGTAAGTTATGTATTCTTTAAGATTCATCATACGTGGCATTGTTACACCTAGGAGGATCCATTATATCTAATCGTGAGATATAAGGCAACCCGTCAGTTTCAAATTTATATACTTTGAATCTTTTTTTTCTATACAAGTATTATGTAAGTTATGTATTCTTTAAGATTCATCATATGTGGCATTGTTACACCTAGGAGGATCCATTATATCTTACAAGGAGATATAAGGCAACCCGTCGTGTTTCAGTGCTATATACTTTGAATCTTTTTTTTCTATACAAGTATTATGTAAGTTATGTATTCTTTAAGATTCATCATACGTGGCATTGTTACAACTAGGAGGATCCGTTATATCTAACAAGAGATATAAGGCAACCCGATTGTGTTTAATCTTTTTTTCTATACAAGAATTATGTAAGTTATGTATTCTTTAAGATTCATCATACGTGGCATTGTTACAACTAGGAGGATCCGTTATATCTAATAGTGAGATATAAGGCAACCCGATGTGTTTCAAAATATATACTTTAAATCTTTTTTTTTCTATACAAGTATTATGTAAGTTATGTATTATGTAAGTTATGTAAGTTATGTATTATGTAAGTTAAATAATTTGATGAAAGCTATGTAAGTTATGTGTAACACCCCAAACCCGGCCCAAACACCACTAATTTGATCTAGTATGTCACTAAGGAAATTTTGTAAAACAAACCGTGTTGCCGAAAAGCCCAAATGTAATTTATATAAAATATGCCTTTATGAATAAAACCCAAACTTAATTACATGCCTTAGTTTAATTAAAATAAATGTTTGAATAACTAAAATAATTTATCCCATAATAAAACAAGATATAAACTAGTGGCCCATGGCCTTATTACAATGAGGCTTAAAATCCATTAAATAAAGCATAATATAAAAATAATTAACTTGAGTCTTTTTGTTGGATCCACATATTTTGAAACACCCCAAACCCTACCCACGAGCCTTGGATCGATCTCGTATGTTCCCTGTAAACTGCTTCAAATTCTTTTTGTTACTTAGGAAAAACTTGTGAGTTTTGAAAGAAAGATTGTTTTGGTTGGGCTTGAGTTGAAAACAAGTTTATTTCATTATTAAAATCCTTTACTTTAGGTGACAAACGTTTAGGCTTTGTTTTAAAATAAATTTACTTAATCCTTTAATAAATAAAAGTTTGTAAGTTTAATAAATAAAAGCAAAGTAAAGTAGTTCTACTATGGCCTTATTACATCAAATAATTCCCAAAAAATAAATAAATTCAAAGTACTTAATGAAATAAAAATCCAAATTACATAAATTCCTTGCTGTGCATGGCCACCTTTAAGCACCTCGCCACCCACCCATTACCGATCATTACTCAAAAATAATCCCACAAGGGTGAGTCAAACAGACTCAATGTGTAACCACACTAAAATTTAACAATTTAGGCATATGTTCACATATTACATGCATATTCATATAATGATAGGAAATAATGATGCAACCCAACCCAAACCTATATGCCATCCGCTACACATCACCCGTACCATCCTCGCACACGTGGGGACTACTAAGTCAACCCTCCATCCGCTACACACCATCGAAGGCAAGTGGCGCAATGACGCGCACATCGCCTTTATAAAGTTCATGGTCTTAGGTCACCACATTCAGATATCGTGGTCTTAGGTCACCACATTCAGATATCGTGGTCTTAGGTCACCACATTCAGTTATCGTGGTCTTAGGTCACCACATTCACTTCCCCTTTTCATATAACCCATATGCCCCATATCATACATATCATGCATTAACATGCCAAATTCTTATTTCACATTCTTATAATGTCATATGTGTGTCGTAATAGATATTTAACATAATCCTCGTAGGAGTAGGAAACGTACCTTAACACTGTGTACCTTAACATGGTACTTAGCCATATTCACATTCATGCATATATTTAATATTGCCATAAATATTATTAAAAGATAGTGTGGGTACACACCGATTCGCTAAGGTTTCCAATCCAAATCTCAAAAGCTTGATCTAATGCCTTAGATCTTAAATCTCTACATTTAATCAATCACTTAATACTTAGTAAAGAGCCATTCGCCATAAATCCAAATCCTAGTAGGATTAGTACACTAAAACTTACCTTGGTGCCGATTTGTTTACTAATCAAATCCTAATGTTGTAGACTCACTTCCTTGTAATCTACCGGTATTAAATCCTTTCATAGATTAGTTTTCGCTTTTAAATCATGTAAGAAAATAGATCTAGTGCTAAAATAAGCCTTGGTCGATTGCATATATGTATAGTTTACCTTGTGATTTGAAATCAAATTTCTATTTAGCCCTTGGTATCTCGCGAAATCATCGTGACACATGTTAGATTAATTTCTAACATATAAACATGGTAAAAGTGGCTCGTGGCGAATGTCTTCCTTACCTTAGATCTTGGAAGATTCCTTCCTTATGGTCGACTTATGGACAGATCTCGAAACCTTCTTTCCAAGTTTTGACTAACACAATAATGGGGAAAGATTTCCTGGTTTCGGTTTTAATCTTAGAAGAAAAAGAATAGAAATCGATAATCACTAACCTTACCCTTAATGCACAAGTTGACAACCCCTTGCTTGAAGTCTCAAACTATTCAGCTATGGTCTTGATAATAGCAAGTTTTCGCTTTTGGAACTTAACAAGAAATTGGCTAAAGGTTATCTCGTCATTGTCGGTTTATCAAAAGAAAAGAGAGGAAAAGAGTCACTAGGGATTCGCAATGGTGAACTTATGGAGAAAAAGATTTCGCTATGGAAAAATAAGAGAGAAAAGAGAGAGTTTGCTAGGAAATTTTCTACAGAGACTTCAATGGAAAAGAGAAGATTGATGAATAGCCTTATTTTCCTCCTTTTGCCAAAATTACTAGGCCAAGACTCCCTTACTTGGCCATCACTTCTCTTATCTTTATTAAAAAATAAATGGAGATAATCCCTTAATTATCTCTTATCTCTTAAACAATAATCATCCATCATTGATCCACCTATTTAGTCAATTTTAATGAGAATTAAACTCTTCCCCAAGTACCTTGGTGCCCAACTCCTTGCTCCTTGTAGCAAAATAAAACTCTTTTATTTGCTTCCCACGTGACTCGAACCTAGGCTCTTTCCCCTTGATTGTGGCGCCACTTCATCGGGCTTTAAGTGGTGCCTCCTAGCCACTTCTCCAAGCCCGTTCTTGTGTCAAATTTCTTCTATTAATTTTCTTAAGACCACCTTGTTTTAGTTTCCTCTTTTAAACTTAACATTTCTAAAACATTTCCTTACATTTCCAAGTTTCCAAAAATGTTCACTTTCCTCTTTTAAACATAGCATTTCTAAAACATTTCCTTACATTTCCAAGTTTCCAAAAATGTTCACTTTCCTCTTTTAAACTTAACATTTCCAAGTTTTCAAAAATGTTCACTATACATTCATAATACATATGACATGCCATTTCGTATAATTAAATCAAAAATGCATAGGCCTATTTTTAGGATGTTACAGTTCTACCCCCCTTAAAAATAATTTCGTCCTCAAAATTTCTTACTAACGAACAATCGTACAATCTAACTCACCACACTACTCTATTGTCAAGACTCGATCTTAATAAAACTAACACATTTCCTATGCACAATTCCAAAGTTCACATCCTGTGTTTCATACCATTCACTAGCAATACAAGAACGAACTAGCTTTATAATAAACAAGGCAATAAAGGCATTCCGTAAATAAGAAACTTACCCGTTGTCACATCCGCACATCACTCTCCTCATGACTACCGACCGCATAAACCAACCTTGGTCGCTTTGCATCCGAACCTTCAAAGACCTTCGCTTGGTGCTCCACGACCTCGATCGGAATCATTTCCTCTATGGTTCGCACCACGACTACCGAGGTCGTTGTCCACCTCTACCACTGATTAACATTCCGAGTTACCGGCCGATTCCCATCCGGTCTCATCGCATGTCCTTAATCATATGGTCCTTTGACCCACACTTGAAACATCCTCCCGTCTTTTTCCAACATTCACCTAAGTGCTTCTTCCCACATTGATCACAAGTAAGGCACTGCCCTCCAGTAGCAGCTTCCTGACCTCGCGGCCCTTCAACTCTAGGCCTCTTTTGCTCATTCCTGGATGTCCTTGACGATCCAAATTCTCTCTTCTATCTATTTCGATCGGAGTTCTCCTTACGGACTCCTTGATACCTCGACCACTTTGGCCTTTTCCACTAATACAAGAACTCCCCGCCTCATTACGGGCTATCAATAACCTTAGGTCATCTCTTAGTCCGTCTTCAAATCAACACATCGCTCATGCTCAATGACATTATGCTTCGTGCATAACGGCCAAATTTTAGGAATTCAAATCGTACTCGACCTACGGACTTGTTCCCTTGAACCACCCTAGAAAAGTTTTCTCGGGCATCAATATAATGAGTGCCCACATACTTCTTCCGGTATGTTGCCTTAGCATACCCCATGTGAGTTCTTCCACTGTGGCACCATCCCGAATCATTAACCACCATTGGTACGCTTCATCATGTAGCGAAGGCCACCATTCCTTTCAACTTCTCCTCGGGGATGATTGAGCTCATCCATAATTCACTTACGCTTCCAACCAAAGATTCACCTGACTGGTGCCACACCAGATACTCCACGGAACACCTCACCGCTGGCTCGTGAGTCGCTGCATGCATTTTGAGCTCCCATATTTCCCCGCTCCACCACCATTTCGGATCGTAGCACACCCGTGATACAAGATCATCCCCGTCTGAGCTTGCCGCCGACACCAATAGTGGGGTGGTGGTGGCGGTGGTAACTCATTGTCAAACCCTTGACCCGATCTAACGGGTTCTCGACATAGTCATTCTTCCTCATCAAGATCCATGACGCACTGGCCTCTAGAACTCATATCTAACGACGCTTTTAATCTAATTAAGAAATTTTATGAATTAGCCTTTATTCCCCTGATTAACTGCGAAGAAGTTTTATGAAAAGAATTTTAGGAGTGGTTCTCTCGATCAAACAAAGTTTCAAGCTTTCTATCCTAATTCATAGAAAAGCACATCCATTCCATAGTATCTCCCATACACATTCACTCTTCGGACACTTCTGTCCGTTCCTATCCCAAGGGTATTTTTGAAATTTATCCTATAGGGGTATTTTTGTAATTTGTCAAAATAAGGTTCCTTGGTGTTTTTGTCAATAAGGGTATTCTGGAAATTTTGCATTCTGGGGTATTTTGGAAATTTTGAAATTTGAGGTATTTTGGTAATTAACCCAAGAATTTGTAAATCTTGATAAATCAAGGGTACTTTGGAATTTACAAAACTTGGGGGTTGTTTTTGGGAATTTGTTTTCCAAATCAGTGTTGTTGCAAAAATTTTTGAAGATCGGGGGTCGTTCTGGTAATTTTGTAACTCCTGGGGTATTTCTTGAATTTACAAAAGTTAGGGGTAATTTCGTAAATTTTTTTTCCTTAATCAAGGTATTTTGATATTTTGTAAATTTAGGGTTCCTTAAAGCAAAGTAGTGAAATTTTGATAAGAACTGTAGGTATTTTGAAGATTTTCATAAACCAAGGGCATTTTTGTAATTTTACCACTAAGGGTATTTTTGTAATTTTTATAAATCGAAAATATTTTGAAAATTTTCCAAAATAAGTTTTTGCTACTATTCAAGGGGTAATTTGGTGATTATAAAACTAGGGTTTTCATAAAAAAATATGGCTAGTCCCTTTCGGGTTTTAGTTAGAGGTTTAGCCCGTGTATAAGTCCTCTTGGTTAGGGTGAACCAAAGCTACGCACCAGGTAGGATTCGAGTGGGTAGGAGGTGAGTCACTAGGACTGCTTAAATACCAAGCTCCCACTGAAACCAATCCTAGACATGCGCACCATGGTTACCACACCCTAACTCAGCGACTTAACCACAGGTTCATTTAGTTAGGCACTTAAGTCTTATGTAATTGTTGGGGTAAACTAGTCCTAGGGTTCAATTCCTAGTCCACTAATCTATGTCCCTACATATATATCCCTACATATAAATCACAAAGAGATTAGAGTACTTACCGTGGACTTGGCCGAGACTCAGTGCCATGCCGTAAAACCTGCTTTATTTCTTAGAAAAGTTCAATTTCAAAAGACAGAAACCATTTTGGGCCCTAAAAGCCCTCAAGGCTGAGTTTTGAATCGGGATCTGATACCAAATTGAAACACCCCAAACCCGGCCCACGAGCCTTGACCGGATCTAGTATGTTCCCGGTGTAAACTGCTTCAAATTCTTTTGTTACTTAGGAAAAACTTGTGGGTTTTGAAAGAAAGATTGTTTTGGTTGGGCTTGAGTTGAAAACAAGTTTATTTCATTATTAAAATCCTTTACTTTAGGTGACAAAACGTTTAGGCTTTGTTTTAAAATAAATTTATTTAATCCTTTAATAAATAAAAGTTTGTAAGCTTAATAAATAAAAGCAAAGTAAAGTAGTTCTACTATGGCCTTATTACATCAAATAATTCCCAAAAAATAAATAAATTCAAAGTACTTAATGAAATAAAAATCCAAATTACATAAATTCCTTCGTGCATGGCCACCTTTAAGCACCTGCCAATTTGGTCCATTACCGATCGTTACTCAAAAATAATCTCACAAGGGTGAGTCAAATGACTCAATGTGTAACCACACTAAAATTTAACAATTTAGGCATATGTTCACATATTACATGCATATTCATATAATGATAGGAAATAATGATGCAACCTCAACCCAAACCTATATGCCATCTGCTACACATCACCAAGACCATCCTCGCACACCGTGGGGACTACTAAGTCAACCTCCATCCGCTACACTCCATCAAGGCGCCGCAGCTTGACGTGCACATCGCCCTTATAAAGTTCGTGGTCTTAGGTCACCACATTCGATATCGTGGTCTTAGGTCACCACATTCAGCTTATCGTGGTCTTAGGTCACCACATTCACTTCCCTTTCATATAACCCATATGCCCCATATCATACATATCATGCATTAACATGCCAAATTCTTATTTCACATTCTTATAATGTCATATGTGTGTCGTAATAGATATTTAACATAATCCTCGTAGGAGTAGGAAACGTACCTTAACACTGTGTACCTTAACATGGTACTTATCCATATTCACATTCATGCATATATTTAATATTGCCATAAATATTATTAAAAGATAGTGTGGGGTACACACCTGATTCGCTTAAGGTTTCCAATCCAAATCCCGAAAAGCTTGATCTAATGCCTTAGATCTTAAAAATCTACATTTAATCAATCACTTAATACTTAGTAAAGAGCCATTCGGCCATAAATCCAAATCCTAGAAGGATTAGTACACTAAAACTTACCTTGGTGCCGATTTGTTTACTAATCAAATCCCGGAATGTTGTAGACTCCCTTCCTTATAATCGGCTGGTATTAAATCCCTTCATAGATTAGTTTTCGGCTTTTAAATCATGTAAGAAAATAGATCTAGTGCTAAAATAAGCCTTGGCCGATTGCATATATATATACTTTACCTTGTGATTTGAAATCCAAAATTTCTATTTAGCCCCTTGGTATCTGTCGAAATCACTGTGACACATGTTAGATTAATTTCTAACATGTAAACATGGTAAAAGTGGCCTATGGCCGAATGTCTTCCTTACCTTAGATCTTGGAAGATTCCTTCCTTATGGTCGATTTATGGATGATCTCAAGCCTTCTTTCCAAGTTTCACTAACACAATAATGGGGTTAGATTTCGGTTTCGGTTTTAATCTTAGAAGAAAAGAATAGAAATCGATAATCACTAACCTTACCCTTAATGCACAAGTCGACAACCCTTGCTTGAAGTCTCAAACTATTCGACTATGGTCTTGATAATAGCAAGTTTTTGGCTTTTGGAACTTAACAAGAAATCGCTAAAGGTTATCTGTAGGCTGCCGCTTATCAAAAGAAAAGAGAGGGAAAAGAGTCACTAGGGATTCGCAATGGTGGACTTATGGAGAAAAAGATTTTGGCTATGGCAAAATAAGAGAGAAATGAGAGAGTTTGCTAGAAATTTTCAACAGAGGCTTCAATGGAAAAGAGAAGATTGATGAATAGCCTTATTTTCCTCCTTTTGTCAAATTACTAGGCCAAGACTCCCTTATCGGGCCATCACTTCATTATCTTTATTAAAAATTAATGGAAATAATCCCTTAATTATCTCTTATCTCTTAAACAATAATTATCCATCATTGATCCACCTATTTAGCTGAATTTTAAAGAGAATTAAACTCTTCCCAAGTGCCTTGGTGTCGCCCAACTTCCTTGCTCCTTGCAGCAAAATAAAACTCTTTTATTTGCTTCCCACGTGATCGAGCCTAGGCTCCTTCCCCTTGATTGTGGCGCCACTTCATCGGGCTTTAAGTGGTGCCTCCTAGCCACTTCTCCAAGCCCGTTCTTGTGTCAAATTTCTTTTATTAATTTTCTTAAGACCACCTTGTTTTAGTTTCTCTTTAAACTTAACATTTCTAAAACATTTCTTTACATTTCCAAGTTTCCAAAAATGTTCACTTTCCTCTTTTAAACATAGCATTTCTAAAACATTTCCTTACATTTCCAAGTTTCCAAAATGTTCACTTTTCTCTTTTAAACTTAACATTTCCAAGTTTCCAAAAATGTTCACTATACATTCATAATACATAAGACATGCCATTTCGTATAATTAAATCAAAAATGCATAGGCCCATTTTCAGGATGTTACATATTCTTTTGCATGGCCACCTTGCGCTCCTCTCCAAATTCGGTCCGATGTAATCAATGCTACCAAATGTTAATTAATTGGTTGAGTCGTGAGACTCAAGGTGTAACCCTCATGCACCATTAGATTTGGGCCTCATTAAACATAATAATAATTCATTTACATGGAAACATATAATATGCAAAGCCCAACCCATTTGCCTAGGTTTCCATCCGCCACACGCCTGCACCAACCAACACACCATTGGGGATTTCTACAATCAACCCACATCGCTATTTCTAAGATGGCAATACATCGCTTATTAACATATATTGGCCAAGCCCTTGTAACATATAATGGCAAGTCCAGATAATAGCTTCACGGCATTAGCCACATAAGAATTCACTAGAAAATCAAGTACTCATATACATGTACATATAACTTCCTCCTTTCATCACCCACCCCATGCAACATGCACAATAATTTAAAACATGTACAACAGTTTACTTGTAACATATAGTCGATTATTTACTAACCCGAGGGTCCGCTATTTAAATCCGAGATTTCGACTTTTAATGTAACATATAAATCTTGTGATCACTTATACCTATATATATTTATTATTAACCAGATCATCTAGATGGTGGGGAAGTGTTACACACCTGATTTGCGTACTAAGGCTTTTCCTATGTCTACGCTACTATCACTTGAAACAACTATTATTGGCCCACAATCTGACTTTGATTTCAGCCAACACCTTGTTGGCCAATCTCGCACTACCGGAACAGATCGCTTCTTGAATTTGGGCAACGGTTTTACAGATCCAACCTTCTCTACTTGACTATTAGTTGAGTCCATATCAATCCCTTAATCACTAAACCAAGTAACGATGAGATCTAACTCATTAGTTAAATGTAACCTTTAAAACGAACAATTACCTAGTTAGCTGAATCCCGAATATCCTTTAGAAATTGTCACCACCAACCTTCCTACATTCGGCCATCAACCAAATGTCAAACCAATCGTTACACATATTCAACCTAACCCGACATAGTATTCGGCCAAAGCACAGGAAATCATGGAAGACCATTCGGCCACACTTACCACTTCTTACCTTCGATTTTCCACCAAATCGACTTTAATTGGATAGTTTCAGCTTCTAGGAGTAAAGAATATAATTGACAGGGCCTTGGAAACAATGATTTAGATTAGGAGTTGATCAAAACAAAGGAATCACAAAAAAGGAAAAATCTTGAAACTCACCATATTACTAGGGAGTATACGACTTACAGTGCACCTTCGGGAAAATAGAGATCCCCCTTGTAGATTCGGCTATAGAGGAGAAAGGTAGGCACTAAGAGCATTGTAATATCCAGATTTATGGCTTATGCATTAATACTAAATTATATGTAGTAGCATGCCTATGAGTGTTCTGAATTGTGTTGCATGAATTTTGGAAACTTTAAAGTGTAGTAAATGCCTTAGAAATTATTCGATTTTAAGTTTAAAAGAGAGAGCTAAGCCTAAGAGGCCTTAAGAAAATTAGTAGGGGAAACATGACACAAGAATGGGCTTGTTTAAGTGGCTTGGAGGCGCTACATAGGGCCTTAGTAAGTGACACCACAAGCAAAGGGGGAAGGGCCTAGGTTCGAATCACAAGGGAAGCAAAAAGGGAGTTTTTATTTTGCTACAAGGATGAGCAGCAGTGGACGGCATATGGACTCTAGAGGAAGGAAGTATAGATTGGGTTGGAAAGAGTTAAAGATTAGGCTAAGGTAGAGTGAAAGGGGGGATTGAATGGAGACAGGGAGAGTTGGCCGGCCAAGGGACTCTTTTGGGTGGTATTTTCGGCCAAAGGGTAGAAGTGAGGCCATACTCATTCTTTTCTTTTCAATTGTGCCTCTGCCGAATTCTTCAGCAAATTTTCTTTTTCTCTTTTATTTTGTCAAGCCGAAATACCTTGTGCTCTAGCCGAATCTCCACCATCCATCTTCTTCTTATTCTTTTTCAAATTCACTTAAGCCAAATAGAACAATAATCCCTAGCCGATTCTCCATCAAACCCCAAAAGTCGAAAACCTGTTGATCTCTATCTAAGTCTACATAGCCGAATCTCTGTGGATTCAAGTGTAGGTGCAATGACTCACGATGACTAAGGGTAAGATTAGTTGATATTCGATTTTTAATTCTTTTTCTTTTAGCCAAACTTAAGGACTAATCCATTATTGTTCTTGACCGAAACTTTGGAAGATCTTTCGGGATTTCTATAGTAGCGGACTTCTAAAGAGACCATTCGGGATTTCAGATCTAAGGTAAGCAAGGTATAAGATTAGGCCGAAGGCCATTTATTTGAATGTTAGAATTTGGATCTAACATGTACCCTGTAGGATTTCGACATCTTCTTAGCCAAGAGATTACTTTCAGGATTCGATTCATCAAGGTGAGTGATATGTGGTATTCGGCAAAGGGCCATTTTCTTAGATTATTGTTATAGCCGAATCTAAATAATGGTTAAGTAGGGATTTCGGCAACATCAGGAACAAGTAGTGGTTTTCGGGATTTAGATCCATAAGGTAAGTTACTATGTACATTCGGCCAAGGCCATAATTGGTGTTTCAGATTTATTTCGTATTTATTCAAAAAGCCGAAACTAACCAAATCAAGTGATCTAGTGATTAGCCAAGTCCAAGGGAGAAAGACTACGGAATTTCAGGATTTGATTGTTAATACAATTGGCAGCAAGGAGCTTGGGATCTAAAGGATTAGTTCGGGTTTTCAGGATTTTAGTGAAAGTGTTAAGTGAATTAGGTGTGTACCCCACACTAACTTTTAATAGATTTACGGTAATATTTTGATGTATATGTGAATGAAAGTATGTGAACGTAGTTAAAGGTACCATACGATGGTACAGTGCATCCAGGTATGTAATCTTTACCATTCTTCAATTAAGGTTATGAACATGTGAAATATGGCACATAGTGAACATTGATAAGAATGTGGAATAAGGCATTAAGCATGATAGATGTATGATTTGTATGACATGGGGCATATGGGTAATTATGAAAGGGGAAGTGATTAGTGGTTTTATACCACAATATGTGAATGTGGTGACTTATGTCACGTAATCTGAATGTGGTGACTTATGTCACAAAATATTATCTGGTGGCTATGCCACGAAAATTATAAGGGCGATGAGCATGTCATCTGCAGCGACTGCCTTCGATGATGTGTAGCGGATGGAGGGTCGACTTAGTAGTCCCCACTGTGATGGTTGGTGCAGTGATGTGTAGCTGATGGTTATCTAGGTTTGGGTTCGGTTTGCATCATTGATTATATATGTTTACTATGTATAATTTGACATGCCTAAATCTATTGAGAGTTTGTGTTTGGTGGTTTCACATTGAGTCTGTTTGACTCACCCCATTGTGGGATTATTTTTCAGGTGACACACAGTAATGGGCCAGGTCGGCAGGAGCTTTATGGGGGCTATGCTCAGCTCAGAAATTATTTTGTTTTGGACTTTCAATACTTAAGTATTTTGGACTATTTCGGATTGTCCTATGAGAATAGAAGGGGGTCGACCAGTAAGCCAAGGTCCTAACCAGGCTGGAAGAGGAGGACAGCATCCACCGTAAGGCCGTGGTTCGGCTGGCAGAGGTAATGGTGCTGGTAGAGGACAAGGAACATCGGGCCGAGGTGTTAATAATATAGAGGCAAGATAACCGGGTTTGGTTTATGCAGTTCATCGGAGGGAGGACGGAGACGCACCAGACGTCATAACCGGTACGTTCCTTATATTTGGCAAGCCTTACTTTGTTTTGATTGATGTTGGCTCTACCCACTCATATGTTGCATGTAGAGTAGTTGAAACTCTAGGAATAGCCTCTAAACTATCTAATAGGGAGATGACTGTAGTAAGCCCATTAGGTCAAACTGTAGTGGTGAATAAGAAGTTTCGGAAAGTACCTCTAGAGATTCAGGGAGTGGTATTTTCCGCTGACTTAATGGAACTACCCATCGGAGAATTTGATCTTATTCTTGGCATGGACTGGCTAGTGGAGCATCGGGCTGTCTTGGATTGCGTGGCTAAACGAATGGAGTTAAGGACGCCAGAGGATGAGGAGGTAGTTATGATAGGGGAAAAAAGAAACTACATGTTCATCGTAGTTTCAAATTTTAAAGGTCGATAAGATGGTTCGTAAGGGTGTAAGGCATTTTTGGCTTTTGTTAGTACTTTGGATGTGAAAAAAGGGGGACTTAGTAGAGTTAGAACCATAAGGGAGTTCGTGGATGTCTTTTCGAAAGAATTACCTAGAATACCCCCGGATAGAGAGGTGGAGTTCGGAATTGACTTGCTGCTGGGTACAGCTCCTATGTTAATTGCCCCGTACAGAATGGCACCAAAGGAGTTGGTTGAGCTCAAGGCTCAGATCCAAGAATTACTTGACCGTGGGTTTATCCGACCCAGTGTGTCTCTATAGGGAGCACCGGTCTTGTTTGTGAAGAAAAAGGACGGAATTATGCACATGTGCATAGATTATCGTCAGTTGAATAAGCTGACCATCAAGAACAAGTACCCTTTTCCAAGGATTGACGAGTATTAAGGGAGAAGAAGCTTTATGCCAAGTTCAAGAAGTGCTAATTTTAATGAAAGAAGTTACGCTTTTGGGACATGTGGTGTCTACCAAGGAATAAGGGTGGATCCTCGGAAGATTGATGCAGTGTTGGATTGGAAACCACCTAGGTCCATGGTGGAAGTTTGGAGTTTCTTGGGATTAGCAGGCTATTACAGAAGGTTCGTAGAAGGGTTCTCATCGATAGTCGCACCTCTAACAAAGTTGTTGAGAAAGGAGGTACCTTTCGTATGGACTAATAAGCAACAGGAGAGCTTTGAGAAGCTTAAGAGAGTCTTGACCGAAGCTCCAGCTTTTAATTCAAATTTCGAGGTGGAAGGATTTTGTGGTGTACTCGTGATGCTTCCCATACGTGATTAGGAGGTGTCCTTATGCAAGACGGAAAGGTAGTTGCTTATGCGTCTTGACAACTAAGGCCGCACGAGGTTAACTACCCGACGCATGATTTGGAATTGGCGGCAGTGGTTTTGCTCTTAAGGTATGGAGGCACTACTTATATGGAGAGAAGTCCATAATCTACACAGACCACAAAAGCCTCAAATATCTACTGACTCAGAAGGAGTTGAACCTGAGACAGCGAAGGTGGGTAGAATTATTGAAGGACTACGATTGCTCTATAGAGTATCACCCGGGCAAGGTGAATGTGGTGGCAGATGCCCTAAGTCAAAAAGTAGTAACGGAGTTAAGGGCAATGTTTGTACATTTAAGCCTTTATGATGATGGAAATTTATTGGCAGAATTGCAAGTGAAGTCGACATGGTTGGATGAGGTGAAAAAGAGCCAGTTGGCGGATGATGATCTAAGTACTAAGCTACGACGAGTGCAGAATGGGGAGTTGGAAGATTATGGCATTAATGGCGATGGAGTATTGTGTTTCAAGGGAAAGGTTTGTATGCCGAAGAACGAGGAGTTAAGGCGGAGAATTCTTTAGGAATCGCATAGTAGTCCTTATACTATGCATCCCGGAGGCGTAAGTCGTGAGAGACTTAAGGGAATAGTTTTGGTGGCCCGGTCTTAAGCGGAAGTTACGTAATTTGTAGGAAGTGCTTAACATGTCGCAAGTTAAGGTGAACACCAAGTTTCGCTGTGGTTGCTTCACCAATGCACTCAGAGTGGAAGTGGAGAGAATCACCATGGACTTCGTTAGTGGGCTTCCCTTACGCCTACTAAGAAGGACTTGGTATGGGTGATAGTGGATCGGTGACAAAGTCTCAAGATTTCATTCCAAAGCTTGGGTTGACTATTCCCTACAAAAGTTAGCAAAGTTGTATGTAGCTGAGATCGTAAGGTTGCATGGAGTGCCGGTGTCGATTATCTCGATAGGGATCCGAGGTTCACGCCTCGCTTCTGAAAGCTCTACATCGCTTTAGGCACCGATTGACTTTAGTCCGTATTTCATCCGCAATGGATAGCCACCCGAACGAAAGTGATCCAAGTGTTAGAGGATATGTTGAGGGTCAGATAGACTTCAGAGGAAGTTGGGAAGAATATTTGCCTTTAGCGGAATTTATGCATACAACAACAGCTTATCGTGCAAGTATTTGAATGGCACCGTGATAAAGCATCAGATGGATGTAAGTGTCGCACTCTTACATGTTGGACGAAATTAGAGAACGCCGATTCTTGGTCCAAAATTGTGGCGTAATCGGAGGAAAAGGTTAAGGTAATTCGGACACGTTGAAGGAGGCATCCGACAGCAAAAGTCATACATGCACCTTAAACTAAGAAGATTGAGTTTGTTGGGAGACTATGTGTTTCTTAAAGTTTCACCTAGAAGAAGGTGATGAGATTTGGTCGCAAAGGGAAGTTAAGCCCAATGTTTATAGGACCTTATCGGATATTGAAGTGAGTTGGACCAATGGCATACCAGTTAGAGTTGCCTTCAGAATTGAAACAGATGCACGACGTATTCCATATCTCTATGCTACGTCGATAGCGATCGGATCCATCTCATGTAGTTCCGGTTGAAGAGGTGGAGCTGAGACCGATCCGCTTTACGAGGAAGAGCCGATTCAGATTCTGGAACGTGATGTGAAGGTGCTTCAAGGAAGTCGGCCCTCCGTCAAAGTGTTATGGCGTAACCATGGATCGGAGGAAGCTTCTTGGGAGCCAGAAGAAGCAATGCGACAAATAATACCCCACCTATTCTAGCTAGGTAATTTCAAGGTCAAATTATTTTAAAGGGTAGAACTGTAATATCCGGATTTTTGGCTTATGGATTAATACTAAATTGTATGTAGTAGCATGCCTATGAGTGTTCTAAATTGTGTTACATGAATTTTGGAAACTTTAAAGTGTAGTAAATGCCTTAGAAATTATTCGATTTTAAGTTTAAAAGAGGGAGCTAAGCCTAAGAGGCCTTAAGAAAATTAGTAGGGGAAATATGACACAATAATGGGCTTGTTTAAGTGGCTTGGAGGTGCCATTTAGGGCCTTAGTAAGTGACGCCACAAGCAAAGGGGGAAGGGCCTAGGTTCGAATCACAAGGGAAGCAAAAGGAGTTTTATTTTGCTACAAGGATGAGCAGAGGGACAAGATATGGACTCGGAGGAAGGAAGTATAGATTGGGTTGAAAAGAGTTAAAGATTCTGCTAAGGTAGAGTGAAAAGGGGATTGAATGGAGACAGGAGAGTTGGCCACCCAAGGACTCTTTTGGGTGGTATTTTGGCCAAAGGTAGAAGTGAGGCCATGTTCATTCTTTTCTTTTCAATTGTACCTCCGCCAATTCTTCAAAGAAATTTTCTTCTTCTTTTATTTTGTCAAGTCAAATACCTTGTGCTCGTCTAATCTCCACCATCCATCTTCTTCTTCTTCTTTGCAAATTCACTCAAGTCGAATAGAACAATAACCCCTAGCCGATTCTCCATCAAACCCCAAAAGCCAAAAACCTGTTGATCTCTATCTAAGTCTACATAGCCGAATCTCTGTGGATTCAAGTATAGGTGCAGTCGAATACAGTACTAAGGGTAAGATTAGTTGATATTCGATTTTCAATTCTTTTTCTTTTAGCCGAAACTTAAGGACTAATCCATTATTGTTCTTGACCGAAACATTGAAAGATCTTTCGGGATTTCCATAGTAGTCGACTTCTAAGGAGACCATTCGGGATTTCAGATCTAAGGTAAGCAAGGTATAAGATTAGGCCGAAGGCCATTTATTTGAATGTTAGAATTTGGATCTAACATGTACCCTGTAGGATTTCGACATCTTCTTAGCTAGGAGACTACTTTCGGGATTCGATTCATGAAGGTTAGTGATATGTGGTATTCGGCCAAGGGCCATTTTCTTAGATTATTGTTATAGTCGAATCTAAACAATGGTTAAGCAGGGATTTCGGCAACATCAGGAACAAGTAGTGGTTTTCGGGATTTAGATCTACAAGGTAAGTGACTATGTACATTCAGCCAAGGCCATAATTGGTGTTTCAGATCTATTTTGTATTTATTCAAAAAGCCAAAACTAACCAAATCAAGTGATCTAGTGATTAGCCGAGTCCAAGGGAGAAAGACTACGAAATTATGGGATTTGATTGTTAATACAATCCAAAGAAGGAGCTTGGGATCTAGAGGATTAGATCGGGTTTTCGTGGATTTCATGGAAGTGTTATGAATCAAAAATTCTACACTAACTTTTAATAGATTTACTGTAATATTTTGATGTATATGTGAATGAAAGTATGTGAACGTAGTTAAAGGTACCATACGACGGTACAGTACATCCAGGTATGTAATCTTTAACATTCTTCAATTAAGGTTATGAACATGTGAAATATGGCACATAGTGAATATTGATAAGAATGTGGAATAAGGCATTAAGCATGATAGATGTATGATTTGTATGACATGGGGCATATGGGTAATTATGAAAGGGGAAGTGATTGGTGGTTTTATACCACAATATGTGAATATGGTGACTTATGTCACGTAATCTAAATGTGGTGGCTTATGTCACAAAATATTATCTGGTGGCTATGCCACGAAAATTATAAGGGCGATGGGCATGTCATCTGCAGCGACTGCCTTCGATGATGTGTAGCGGATGGAGGGTCGACTTAGTAGTCCCCACGGTGTGATGGTTGGTGCAGGTGATGTGTAGCGGATGGTTATCTAGGTTTGGGTTCGGGTTTGCATCATTGATTATATATGTTTACTATGTATAATTTGACATGCCTAAATCTATTGAGAGTTTGTGTTTGGTGGTTTCACATTGAGTCTGTTTGACTCACCCCATTGTGGGATTATTTTTCAGGTGACACACAAGAATGGGCCAGCCTACAGAGCTTTATGGGGCTATGCTCATTGTAAATTATTTTGTTTTGGACTTTCAATACTTAAGTATTTTGGACTATTTCGGGATTTGTTTTGATGTAATAAGGCTTTAAGTATTAAACGGTTTATGCATGCATCTTAATTATTTTAGTATGATACGATTTTATCAATTTAAAGTTTAAGTAACTTTTATTAAAAGTAAATATTAAATGTTTGACACCTAATCAACACCGTTTAAAATTTGAACCCAACACTAATCAACTGTTTTTCAAAAACACTCTTGTATTTGGCAAAGTTCAAATAAGTTTCGAATGATTTTTCCCTAGAAGCATGCCAGATCCGGTTAGGGCTTGTGGGCCGGGTTTGGGGTGTTTCAAGCATTCGGCTTTCAAAGAGTTTTTGAGGAGAGGAGAAACACTTATGAAGTTTCAGCTATGATGTGTTTTTGGGAAAAAGAAAAGAAAGAAAATCGAGAGAGGATGGAGTGTAGATTTCGGTGGAGAGAAAGAAGAGATGGAGAGAATGGTTAGCAAAATTTCGCTAGCCTATACTTAATCGATTTCCTTCCCCAGTAGTTGAGTTTCGCCAACTCTCCCTCTTCTTTGATAACCTCTACATCTCATGATAACTTAATCATTATCTTACCCTTTTGAAGAGCCCTCACTAAAGCCAACTCCTCCCTCCTTGTTTATCATCTTCTATTACTTAATTAAAAAGAAATAAAGCTCCTTAATTAGTAGCCTAATGCCGTCCACCCCCTTCCCATTTAAGTGCCAAATTTGACCCATCTTTTAAGGCCCAATCGGCCACACAAGGGCCCAAATTCCTCCCCCTTTATGGCGCCACCTTATGCCCACTTAATGCACTTTAATTCTTTGGGCCACAAGCCCAGCTTGTCACTTAATTATCCATCTTCTTAAATTATAAGCTAACACCATTAGCTAGCCACCTAACTCAAATTTTTAAAGCCCAATATTTCACTTTAAATTACCCAAAGCACTAACTGTAACCCTTATTCAAATATTTAATCAAAAAGTCAGCCCAACCTTTACAATCTCAATTTAACATATTAAACATAACATTGCACACAATGCACAAGCCCATTAATACCTTACCATAACATTCTAAGTGCTACATGCATCTCAAAAATTTTAAACGCTCCCATTCTCAAGGCCTATTGGGCCCAATTCTACTAGGCCCAATTTCTGTGATGTTACATTATGTATTATGTAACTTAAATAATTTTATGTGTTATGTATTATGTATTATGTAAGTTAAATTGAAATTTCAAATCGAGAATCAGCTTTTCTAAAAAATGTTATTATATGATTTTTATAATTGAAATTTTATGGTGATGATGTTAATCTCTTATTAACTTGGAAATATTTATTAAAATATGAAATTTATGTTAAAATATTTATTAAAATATAAAATTTATGTTAATCTCTTATCTTAACTTGCAAAATTCAACTTTGTATTATCATTTTATATCATCTTATATGCATGATTTTAGTCATTTTATTTTACAAATTTTAAAATTTAGGTCTCCTTATTATTATTATTATTATTATTATTATTATTATTATTATTATTATTATTATTTGTTAAATTAAAGTTAATCGAAACATAATTTTTACTTTTTAAAATTTAACAACAATAAATTTAACAAAAAAAAAGTATAAGAATTAAATTTAAAATAAAAAATTTATACCTTATTTTAACAATTAACTTTTATATTTTGTTTATGTTTTTTTATAACATACCGCACCTTAAATTTTAAAAATAATACACGGAGCTTGTAAAAATCTTAGCGGCATGATTAGATAGCAATTTGGAGGTTGTTCAAACATTATTAATAATAAACAACAATAATAAATAGCAATTTAGACAAAAATTCTTTAAGATTCATCGACGTGGCATTGTTACACCTTAGGAGGATCCGTTATATCTTCTGAGTTGAGATATAAGGCAACCCGTTAGGTTTCCAAATTTATATACTTTGAATCTTTTTTTGGACAAGAATAGAACAAAACAAGATAGATACCAACCAAGGTGATAATAAACCACAATTTGACAACAAATTTGACAAATTCATCATGATATAACTATTATCGATCCGAATTTTGAACCAAATGTACCTTAATAATTTCAAGAAGATGGTCTACTCCACTCTCACCAAGAAACAGGGGCTGCAGTTAGAAATACAAAAGATTAATAATCTTGACTAACAATTGGATATCTAATGTTTTTCTATCAAATGAATATAAATCAGCAAATGAATATAAATAAGAATAATAATGATTCTATACCTGTTAAGTTGTTACCACCAAATCCAATCCAACAGTTGCAAGAGCAGTGGGAAGCAGTAACTGAAATATAGACAACATATGAATTAACAAATGCTATTGATTAATTACAAAATTCTATTTACTAAAAACTAATACTCACATTCTTTGCCTAAAATAAAAATAGGCAATTCAGTAGTCGGTCTAAGTCCTCTTCAATTCTACTCACTTTCAAAGTACGGATACTTTTCTTAATACAAATCAGAATAAATACATATGAAATTTATTAAAACAAAAGTTTATTCACATACATTATTAAACACTAATATGAAATTACAAATTAAAAGATGATAGAATAAGGTCTAGAAAAGGCATGATTATTGATTAGAGGCTTGAAGTTTTACTTTGAATCAATTGTGGAACCTAGGTGCTTATTAGGAATAATTCCATTTTATATTTGTATATATCCACAATAGCAAACTTATCGGGAACACTAACACAAATATTTTTTTCCTTTTGAAACCATTTATGCCAGAACTCAACTGAATTTTAATTTGATAATCTAACGAAGCATTTACTAGTAGGAAAGTGTAAAGAATATTTTAACACTTAATTACAAATATTTTAATGTAAGAACAAGATAGAAATTGAGTATATTTCAAATAGTATAATAATAAACAATAATATTTAATGTACTACTATTATATATAACTATTATTATATTATAGACTATAATGAAAAGTATAGTATTATATGATATTATAATATTTAATCATTGATACATATATATAAACTATTAATATTTTATATATACTATATGATATGATATAGCATTATATAATATAATAGGAGGGCTAATTTTCAAATATATGAAAATAAAAGGACTTAGAGCATAATTCAACCATTATAATAATATATGATAATATTTAATATAAAGGTACTACTATTTTATATAATAATTATTATATTATATATTATAATAAAAGATATAGTATTACATGATATTATAATGTTTAAACATTGATTCATATATATAAACTATTAATATATTATATACTATATGATTTGATATATCATTATATAATATAGTTGGAATGCCAACTTTCAAATGTACAAAGTATGGGATTTAGAGCAATATTCAACCAAGATAATAATAAATAATAATATATAATTAATAATAATATATGATAATAATTATTCAACCAGTCTTATATAATTAAATAATATATTTTCTAAATATTAATATATATAACTATTATTATATTATTAGACTATAATGAAAAATATAGTATCAATAGTTATGTATAATTTAGTATATCAAAATATATGTTTATAATTATAACTAGTAATACATAAAATATTATTAAAATTTTAATATCTTAATAAATTAGATTTTTAATATCTTAAGTATAGAAAAGGTTTTATACATGTTAAAGCATTTACTAGTACGAAAGTGTAAAAATTTCCTAGAAAATGACCAAGAAACAAGAAACTAGGCAACAAGAATCAAGGAAAAACTACTTAATTATAAATTTCCGTAAGAAGCTAAAATTTCTAAAAGGCAGTTGCACAAACAGAATTATGTCATTTTAACACAAAACATTAACTTGAATTACCGATATATTGATGAATGTTACTATAATTTATTGACATTATCAAGGAGATGGCATATTCACTTAATATCATCGTAGTAACAACTAATATAAAACCTTAAGAACAACAAAGAATACATCCATAATTCAACCATATATAGATAAATATGCTACGCTTATATGTACTACTACTACTAAGAATACTTGTAAGTCAAGTGTTATCTAATAGAAATGAAAAACATAAAAACCTAGTCAGCAACTTGATGACATGTTTTCTGTGTTATGGAATCTGAATATTCCTTGCATAAAACAAACACTGATGGGGATGTCTCATCACCTAAATACGCTTTCCAATAGATTTACTAATTCAAGTGCTAAGAATATAAAAGTGATGCAAATATATGTCTTGTAGAAGTTTTAAAAAACTATTTTTCCTTTAAAATTTTATGAAAAGCCACAATCAAATGAAGTACAGAGTCTATTTTTGAACAAACTGCATCAGCAGATTTCCTGCTATCTAGTGATCATTTGCTAAAAAGGAGCAAAAAATGTTCCCATCTCAAGAAGAATAATGGACACTACGCTACATTTTCATGGAACATAATCAAAGTGCGAATCAATTTAGCCAAACTGACCTTTGCAAAAAAGGAGGATCTACAATTGGTTGACACTCCTACACTCCTACGCTCATCCAATGCTTTTTGCTGGAATGAAAAGGAAAGAAAAGGAATCAAGCATATGAAATTATGCATTCAAATAAAACCAATCTCGATTAACATATACTGAGAAAACAAAATAAACGGGAAGGCAGTAATATTATCCAACTATTATGACTTGCCATTCAAAACTACCAATGCTAGAAGTGGTTAAGAATATTAGAAATACACCACAAAGAACCAAACAACCATAACTAATAAAACTTTTTAATTTTCAAAGCATACATATATTATATACATTCACATATTATATACATATATTTCTTTATGCTAACTCATACAAATAGGAGGGCAAGGGTTATGCATTGCAAGCACAATCTCATCAAGAATGGCAATAAGAACACAAAATCAAATATATACTTGCGATCATTTGATCTTACCACAAGACTTTCAAAGAACTAACTTTACACCTATAGCGATTGCGTTTCATTCACAAATTGTCTGCAAAATAGTCAAGCTCTCAAAGAACTAGTATCAAACACACAGATAGAAACCGAAAATTTGATAATAAGGGCTTAGCTTTAAAAATATTACCTGCTATCAAACAGACCTCCAGTGCTGTAACATCCTAATTATTCAAGTATCATTATGTTGCTAAGTGTTAGCTCGGGTTTAATTGGAGTTAAAATAAATATTAGTAAAGTGTACTTTAGTGTAAAGAAATTAGGTAACCTTGAAACATAAGTTAATTATGTACTAAAAGATGGCATAAGATGAGTAAGTGGCAAAGTGGTGAAGGCACCATAAGTTGGACATGAGGAAGGAGTTCAATCACCTAGCATGCAATTAGGGAGTTTTATTTTTGCTTTAGCCTAGCATGTGTCGGATATGGATAACATTAGGATGAGTTGGATTGTTTTTTTTGGTAAGAAGACTAAGGATTATGGAAAGCTTAAGATAGGGGATAGAATGGCTTGAAATGGGGAATTTTGTCTCTCCAACTTAAGGAAAAAGGAGGAGGATAAGGCTTAAGAGTAGGGAGATGTTTTGAAACTTCCTAATGGCCTTTTGACCATGTATTTGGACTAAGATAGAGGCTAGGGGATGGTCGATTTTGTGATTGCTTTGGTAGGCTTTGGTGTTGGTGAAACACATTCATTTGGTCATTTTTTTAGCAAAACATATTTCCTCTCCATCCATATTCTCTCTGGCGAAATTTGCCAACATACTTGAGTAAGCAACTCATTCTTGAGTCATTTTCTTTTGACCATTTCGGTTTTGAAACCTTTTTCTCTCCAAGTCTTTTTCTCATTGTGACCGAAAACTCATAAGCAAACAAATATTTCTTCTTTTCATTTTTCTCATTTTCCTCAGAACACCCCAAACCCTACCATGAGCCCCGACCGGATCTGGTATGTCACGAGTAAAAACGTTTTGAAATATTTTGATTAACTAGTGAAAATCAAAATATTGTTAAGGTTATAAACGGTGTCTGTTAAAAACTCAGGTGGGATTGATTTTACAAACATGGTTGAGTTGAAACCTTTGAAAACATTTGATCATTTGAATTTTAAAACCATCAGAGTTATTGTTAACTTGGTGAACTTTGTTACCCGATGGTAACATCCTTGAAAACTCGTAAAAGTTTCCCATTTTGAAAACATCACTTTTAACCGATTCATTTTAACAATTTATAAATTCATTAGCAATATAGTAGGAGTGAAGTAAAACAACTACTTGAACATCCAAAATAATAACTAGCGGCTTTATTACAACCCAAATCAAAATTTAGTAAATAATAAACTTAATCATGCTAAGTAAAATTTCAAATCCAAAGAACAGATGGCCGCCGAGTCCTCTCGCATTCGCCTCCACGATCTACTCATCTCGCAAAATGATATGGGAAGGGTGAGTCACCAAGACTCAGTGTATAAATCCCCAACCCTAAGTGCAAACTTATACACAAAATATTAGTAAAACATGCAAACATGCAACCCAAAACTAACCATCCATACTCCTTTAACTACCCCGTGTGGTCAAAACCACTGGTGGTCAAAACCATTGGTGACCGGAGTCACAAATCAAGTGATGGGGCTAACCCATCGTGTGGTCAAAACCACTGATGACCATAGGTCACAATTATCAATATGTGGTCAAAACCACTGGTGGTACCAAACCACTGGGACTTAGTCACAATTTATATCAACGGCGTGGTCAAAACCACTAGTGACCGAAGTCACAATTAAACTGATGGGGCCAACCCATCGTGTGGTCAAAACCACTGGTGACAGTCCATAGAGAATATTCCCCCTCCTCTCTTCAATCCCGTTACCAACATGCTCATAACATGCTTAACATATTATCATAAATCATGCATGTAAGTCATGGCATAGCATCTTACTCATCATATCATTCATATAACATATTTAAAGTCACAAGCGACTTACCCGGAATCCACGCACATGCCCACAAGGAAAACCATTATCAAAATAGTTAACTGTAATATAGTAAGCAATGCCAACTAATAAAATGTGTAAGAGTTTTACACACCTGTTTAATCGAAGATCTAAGGAGAAATCCCGAATCTATGCGATATCACAAAATCCCGAAACGTATTCCCGTATTCCCGAATTACTCCTAAATTCATCCACTATAGGTTAGTATCAAAAAGCCTTATTCGGCTAAACTAATAATCCCGAAGAACTAAATCACCCATAACCAAAATATAGCCCTAGGTCCAATCTTTGTTATCACTTACCTTGAAGAACCAAAACCTGAAAGACTCCTTCAAAGCACTCTAGCGTCGGCTACACACAAAAGGTATAATATTAGGACCATATATACATTCGACCAACCTTACCAAGGCCTATTCGGCAATAATAACTAAATCCCGAAGGCTCATTTGTGGCACTTACCCTAAACTGATTTGGTTTCCAACTGAATCCCGAAGCCACACACACCACTTGTAATCGGCTACACCTTGAGATCACATAATAGTTAGTCTTCAGCTTTTCGAAAAATAAAAAGAATGGCTTACTAAAACGAGTCCTTACCACCACTTACCATATTTGATCAATAGAGAGAAGATGCTTAGAACGACTGCTTCCAAAATCCTGAAGGCCTCCTTTTCAAATACCGATTTGGAGAAGAACCAAAAAGTGATCCACTCTTGGTTGATATTCAGCTAGAAGAAAGAGGAATATTTCATCATGGAGAAGAGAGAAGCAATAGAGATTCGGCTTAAGACAAAAAGGAGAGAAAAAGAAAGATTATGTCATTCGGCTATACAAGATGAAAGATGGAGTTTGTATAGAAAGGGGGTGATAGGTTCGGCCAAGTAAAACCAAAAGGAGAGAGGGGTTTGAAGAAATTTTTGGGCAAAGAAGACTAGAGAGAAATCGCCAAGAAACAAATTGAAAAGAAAATATGTTAGATGAATTTCTGCACTCCTTACTAAACTCACAACCGAATATGGAAGTCCTAGGAGTTTTACATTCGCCACCTCTCCTTTTGATAAATTTTATCTAATCACTTCTTCAAATAAAAGAATAATGTTTATCCTATCCATTAGAGAGTCCATGCATAGTCCACCAGCTCTCTCTCTCCTTCACGCCAAAGATAAAAAATAAAACATACCTTGTGCTTCCAACATGACTCGAACTTGAGTCCCTTCTTCTTGCTTGGGGCGGCATTCACCAAGGCCCTAAGAGGCGGCCCTAAGCCACTTTACCAATTCGACTTCCATGTCTCCCTACTCCCACAAAATCTTTTGACACATCCTTAACTTAGCCCCTTCCCTTTTAACGCCAAAATGTCCCAAAAATAAAATACACCTCCTTGTGACCACCATGATTCGAAACTCTTCCCCCCTTACACTCCCTTGTCGCAAGCCTCCAAGCCCCTAAGGTAGCATCCCAAGCCATCCTGCCAATCGGTTTCTTATGTCCAACTTCTCCCACCATTTCTCTTAACCCCTATCTCACCTAGCTCCTCTTTAAGCACTAAGAAGAAATTTTCAGCCCTAAGTCGACCTAGCTCGGGTTATGACTAGACCCTGAACATGTCAAGAAGTCATAGCATACATATTTCTTCAAGCACGCACATGGAAAATAATTAAATTGCAAACAACCCCTAATTCAGGATGTTACAGTTCTACCCCCTTAAAATAATTTCGACCTCGAAATTACCTGGATCAGAAGAGTTGGGGGTATTACTGCTGCATCACATCCTCGGGTTCCCACGTGGCCTCCTCCATACCATGGTTTCGCCATAGCACCTTTACCAAAGGTACTGACTTCCTCCTCAAAACCTTAACATCTCGATCCAAAATCTGTACCAGCTCTTCCTCGAAAGATAAGTCCGAGTTCACTTCAATTTCTGCAACTGACACTACGTGTGATGGATCCGATCGATAGCGCCTCAGCATCGAAACATGGAAGACGTCATGGATCTGGCTCAACTCGCCAAAGAACTTAAGTCGATAAGCTACGGTCCCACATGTTTCAACACGTATACGGCCCGATAAATCTAGGGCTTAGCTTTCCTTCCGGCCAAACCTCAAGACCTTCTTCCAAGGTGATACCTTCAAGAAGACCTTATCACCCATCGTGATACTCCACATCCCTCCACTTAAGATCGGCGAGATTTCTACCTGTCCGACGCCTCTTTAAGACGAGCCCGAATTACTCTAACCTTATCTTTTGTCTCTGCCACTAACTTCGGACCCAACATCCGACGTTCACCCAGCTCTGTCCAATACGTAGGAGTACGGCATTTTTGACCATACAGCGCCTCATACGGTGCCATCTGAATACTCGCTTGATAACTATTGTTATAAGCGAATTCTGCCAAAGGTAGGTACTCCTCTCAACTACCACGGAAGTCCAAAACACAACCCCTTAACATATCTTCCAATACTTGGATTACCCTCTCAGATTGTCCATCGATCATGGATGAAAGGTCGTAAAAATTCAACCTTGTACCCAACGCTTGATGTAAAGCCTTCCAAAATCTTGATGTGAACCGGGATCTCTATTTGAGATAATAGACGCAGGTACTCTATGCAATCGCACTATCTCAGCTATATATAGCTTGGCTAACCTTTGAAGTGAGTAGTCAACCCTTACCGGTATGAAATGGGCCGACTTGGTCAACTAGTCTACTATCACCCAAACTGCATCTTTCATCAAGGGCGTGAGGGAAGCCCACTTACTGAAATCCATAGTAATCCTCCCACTTCCATTGTGGGATCTTTACCTACCGTAATGTACTCGATGGCAATTGATGCTTAGCCTTAACTTGCTGGCATGTCAGACACTTGTCCACTAACTCGGTTACTTCTCGCTTAAGAGCCGGCCACTAAAACTGCTCCCTTAAACCCCGATACATCTTGCTGCCTCGGGATGCATAGCGTAAGGACTGCTATGAGCTTCTTTAAGAATTTGCTGCCTCAAATCATCATCCTTAGGCATGCATACTCTCCCCTGAAAATACAACACTCCATCGCTACCCAAGCTGAACCCTTCGGCCTCACCATTTTGTACTTGTAACCTCCGAGTACTCAGAACTTCGTCGGTCATCTGCCTTTCTTTGACCTCATCAATCCAAGACGGCTTCACTTGCAACTCTACCAGAAGGCTCCCATCCTCATAGAGACTTAAGTGAGCAAACATTACTCGTAAATCCGCTATCACCTTACGGCTTAATGCATCAGCTACCACGTTATCCTTACCCGGATGGTATTCGATTGAGCAGTCGTAGTCTTCAGCAACTCAATCCACCTCCGCTGCCTCAGATTTAAATCTTTTTGAGTCAAGAGGTACTTCAGGCTCTTGTGATCCGTGTACACTACCGACTTCTCCCCATACAGATAGTACCTCCAAATCTTCAAGGCAAAAACCATAGCAGCCAATTCCAAATCATGTGCCGGATAGTTACCTTCATGAGTCCTCAACTACCGTGATGCATAAGCAACCACCTTCCCTTCTTGCATCAACATACACCCTAAACCAGTATGCGATGCATTACAATACACAGTGAATTCCTTTCCGCCTCGAGTGAATCAAGACCGTGCTTCATCAAAATCCTCTTCAGCTTGTCGAAACTTTCTTGCTGTTTCTCAGACCACACAAATGGAACTCCTTTTCTCAGTAGCTTAGTCAACGGTGCTGCGATTAAGGAGAAATTTTCCACGAATCTCCTATAATATCCTGCCAACCCCAGAAAACTCTGAATTTTCGTAACTGACTTTGGTGGTTTCCACTCCAATCTCGCCTCAATCTTACGGGGATCCACCCCGATTCCTCAATGAAACAACATGCCCTAGAAAAGTCACCTCCTAAGCCAAAACTCACACTTACTGAATTTAGCGTACAACTGTTTCTCCCTTAGAACTTGCAGAACCACATGAAGATGTGCGTCATGCTCCTCTTCTGACTTTGAGTACACCAAAATGTCGTCTATAAACACCACGATGAACCGATCCAGATATGGTTGGAAAACACGATTCGTCATGTCCATAAACGCGACTGGTGCATTCGTCAATCTAAAAGGCATTACCAGAAACTCGTAGTGCCCATACCGAGTATGGAATGCCGTCTTATGGATATCAGCCTCCTTCACCTTAAGCTGATGGTACCCTGACCTAAGGTCGATCTTAGAGAACACCGATGCACCCTTGAGTTGATCGAACAAATCATCAATCCAGGTAAAGGATACCGTTCTTTATTGTCAGCTTGTTCAGCTATCGATAGTCTATACACATTCTCATTGTCCTATCCTTCTTATTGACAAAAAGCACTGGAGCTCCCTAAGGCGATACACTTGGTCGGATGAACCCTCTATCCAACAATTCCTGGATCTGAGCCTTCAACTCTACCAATTCTTTCGGCGCCATCCGATACGGAGCTATAGATACTGGCGCGGTTCCGGGTAACAAATCGATACCAAACTCAACCTCGCGATCCGGAGGTAGACCCGAGAGTTCCTTTGGAAACATATCGACATACTCTCTTATAGTCTGGACATCCCTCAAAGTAGTACCCTTAGCTTCCAAAGCACAAACATGCACTACATATGCTTCACAACCTTTCCTAACCATCTTTTCTGCCTTTAATGCAGAAACCAGATTAGATAGGTAATCTCTCCTTTTACCTATCATCACCACCTCTTCTCCTTCCATGGTCTTTAATACCATGCGCTTAGCTATGCAATCCAGGCTAGCCTGATACTTAACTAGCCAATCCATCTCGAGGATCAGATCGAACTCCCTAAACGACAGTTCCATCAAGTCAGCCAAGAACACGACCCCTTGGAGTTCTAGGGGTACATTCCTATAGAGTTTACTTACTTCTACAAAGTGACCTAGAGGGCTTAACACAGTCATCTTTCTAGAAGTAAGCTCAGAGTCTAAGTGCAGAGTTTTCACTACGCTACTAGTAATGTATGAGTGGGTTGAGCCAATATCAATTAAGGTACTATAGGGTACTCCAAAGATCAAAAACATACCGGTTATGGCGTCTGGTGCGTCGCCCTCCTCTTGACTCCTCACGGTATAGACCAAACCAGGTTGCCTAGCCTCAGTACCATCGGTACCTCCCCTCGGTGCCCCACGACCTCTGCCAGCACCATTACCTACTCTTCCTGCACCATGACCTCTCGGTGGCTGTTGGTTATCCCTCCTATTCAGTGCACGTTCCTGACCCTCAGACCTTAGCCTAGCTGTCTTTTTTGGACAATCCCTAACTCGATGTTCTATGGATCCACATTCAAAGCATCCTCGATTACCACTCCAACACTCCCCCGTGTGAGACTTCCCACACCGAGCACACCGTGGCGGCCATTGAGAATTAGCAGCAGCAGCAGGCCTAGCAGCTTGATCTGACCCACCATACCTCATCCTCTTCTATTGATTACCAGAAAACCTCGAAGATTCGGAGCTCCTCTTATTCCAACTCCTATCCTGATTCCGCCTAACAGACTGTCTTACCCCTTCAGCAACCTTAGCCTTCTCCACTAGGACAGTGAACTCTCATTCCTGTTATGGAGCTATCATCATCCTTAGCTCATCTCTCAGCCCATCCTCGAATCTGACACAGCGTTCATGCTCAGTACCCACAATACCACGAGCATACCTGCTCAACCGGAGAAATTTTGCCTCATACTTTGCCACCGTCTTATTACCCTGAACCAGGTTCAAGAAAGCCTTTCGCTGCGTATCCACGTAGCTAGCTCCTATATATTTCCTCTGGTAGGCGACCTTAAAGAATTCTCATGTGAGATCCTCCGCCATCGCTCTATCCCTTACGGTGAGCCACCACTGGTATGACTCATCTCGAGGTAGAGAGATTATACCCTTCAGCTTTTCCTCAGCTGAAAAATACAGGTCATCCATGATCCTCTCAGTTGATTCCAACCAATACTCCGCCGTACTGGGTGCTACACCTGGTACACCCCGGAACACCTCCGCTCCATTGGCTCAAGTCGCTCGGGTATAGATTTCTGAGCACCCAAACCTTCACCTGCTCTAGCCACCATCTCAAGAACTGCATAATCTGACTGAGCATCGCCTCAACCCCCGTCTAATCCTGCTGCTCAACACCAAAAGTTAGGGGTGGTGGTGGCGGTGGTATCTCATTATCAGACCCTTGGCCTGACCTAATGGGTTCTGACACGGTTATTCTTTCTCTACCGCATCCACGACGGCCACGTCCTCTAGAACTCATTTCCAATGATTGCGCTTTAATCTGATTAAGAACTTTTATGGATTTGTATTTGTTTCACTGGTTATCCGCGAAGAAATTTTATGAGAAGAGCTTAATAGGGATTCTTTCGATCATTCAAAGTTTCAAGTTTCCTATCCTAATTCACAGAAAAACACATCCATTCCTTAGTATCTTCCACACTCATTCACTCTTCGGACATTTACGTCGCTTTATCCTGTGGGTATTTTCGCCATTTGTCCTATAGGGGTATTTTCGTAATTTGTCAAAATAAAGTTCCTTGATGATTTTGTCAATAAGGGTATTTTGGAAATTCTAGAGTTTCGGAGGTATTTCAGGGGTTTTGAAGTTTCGGGGCATTTCGATAATTTTTCCAAAATCAGGACACTTTTGATATTTTGCAAATTAAGGTTTTTGGACATTCTATAAGTAATGAAAATTTTGTTTGGGACTGTGGGTACTTTGGGAATTTCATAAACCAAGGGCGTTTTTATAATTTTACCACTAGGGGTATTTTTGTAATTTTCATAAATTGAACATTTTTCGGGAAATTTTGTAAAGTAGTTCTCTCAAGTTAAAATTTTGTAAACTAGGGTTTCTACAACAATACGGCTAGTTCCCTTTCGGGTTTTAGTTATTGGGTTCAGCCTATGAATAAGTTCTCCTGGTTAGGGTAAACCGAAGCTACGCACCAGGTAGGATTCCTGCGAAGAGGAGGTGAATCACTAGGACTGCTTAAGTACCAGGCTCTTCCGGATCCAATCTTAGACATGCACACAAGGGTTACCACGCCCTAACCCGGTGACTTAGTCATAGGTTTATTTAATTAGGCATTTAATGTCTTATGTGAATGTTGAGGTAAACTAGTCCTAGGGTTCATATACTTATCATACTATCTACGCTCCATTTCTACCCTCTATAGATAATAATTCACACAAGAGTTAGAAGTACTTACCTAGGCGGATTGGTGCCGAGACTCGATGCCATGTTGTTCAAACTAAAACTATTTTCATAGAGGCCTACTAAAACATTTTGGGCCCTGGGCCCCACAAATGAAGTTTTGAACACGGCTCGATACAAAAATGTAACACCCCAAACTCGCCCATGAGCCCCGACCGGATCTGGTATGTCACGAGTAAAACGTTTTGAAATATTTTGATTAATCGGTGAAAATCTAAAATATTGTTAAGGTTATAAAACGATGTCTCGTTAAAAACTCGTGGGATTGATTTTACAAACATGGTTGAGTTGAAACCTTTGAAAACATTTGATCATTTGAATTTTAAAACTATCAGAGTTATTGTTAACTTGGTGAACTTTGCTACCCGATGGTAACATCCTTGAAAACTCGTAAAAGTTTCCCATTTTGAAAACATCACTTTTAACCGATTCATTTTAACAATTTATAAATTCATTAGCAATATAGTAGGAGTGAAGTAAAACAACTACTTGAACATCCAAAATAATAACTAGTGGCCTTATTACAACCCAAATCAAAATTTAGTAAATAATAAACTTAATCTGTGCTAAGTAAAATTTCAAATCCAAAGAACTAGCATGGCCGCCTTGAGTCCTCTCCGGCTCCGTCTCCGCGATCTACTCATCTGCAAAATGATATGGGAAGGGGTGAGTCACCAAGACTCAGTGTATAAATCCCCAACCCGGAAGTGCAAACTCATACACAAAATATTAGTAAAACATGCAAACATGCAACCCAAAACTAACCATCCATACTCCTTTAACTACCCCGTGTGGTCAAAACCACTGGTGGTCAAAACCACTGGTGACCAGAGTCACAAATCAAGTGATGGTTCCAACCCATCGTGTGGTCAAAACCACTGATGACCATAGGTCACAATTATCAATATGTGGTCAAAACCACTGGTGGTGCCAAACCACTGGGACTTAGTCACAATTTATATCAACGGTGTGGTCAAAACCACTTTGGTGACCAAGTCACAATTAAACTGATGGGGCCAACCCATCGTGTGGTCAAAACCACTGGTGACAGTCCATAGAGAATATTCCCCCTCCTCTCTTCAATGCCGTTACCAACATGCTCATAACATGCTTAACATATTATCATAAATCATGCATATAAGTCATGGCATAGCATCTTACTCATCATATCATTCATATAACATATTTAAAGTCATGTTTACTTACCGAAATCCATGCACATGCCCACAAGGAAAACCACTATCAAAATAGTTAATCAGAATATAGTAAGCAATGCCAACTAATAAAGTGTGTAAGAGTTTTACACACTGCTTAACCAAGATCTAAGGAGAAATCCGAATCTATGCGATATCACAAAATCCTAAAATGTATTCCGTATTGCTCTACATTCGTCCACTATAGGTTAGTATCAAAAAAGCCTTATTCGCTAAACTAATAATCCCAAGAACTAATCGCACCCATAACCAAAATATGGCCCTAGGTCAATCTTTATTATCACTTACCTTGAAGAACCAAAACTCGAAAGACTCCTTCAAAGCACTCTAGCGTCACTACACACAAAAGGTATAATATTAGGACCATATATACATTCGACCAACCTTACCAAGGCCTATTAAACCATAATAACTAAATCTCGAAGGCTCATTTGTGGCACTTACCCTAAACCGATTTGGTTTCCAACTGAATCCCAAAGCCACACACACCACTTGTAATCGACTACACCTTAAGATCACATAATAGTTAGTCTTCGGCTTTTCAAAAAATAAAAAGAATGGCCTACTAAAATGAGTCCTTACCACCACTTACCGTATTTGATCAACAGAGAGAAGATGCTTAGAACGACTGCTTCCAAAATCTCGAAGGCCTCCTTTTCAAAAACCAATTTGGAGAAGAACCAAAAAGTGATCCACTCTTGGTTGATATTCGGCTAGAAGAAAGAGGAAGATTTTGACATGGAGAAGAGAGAAGCAATAGAGATTCGGCTTAAGACAAAAAGGAGAGAAAAAGAAAGATTATGGCATTCGGCTATACAAAATGAAAGATGGAGTTTGTGTAGAAAGGGGGTGATAGGTTCGGCCAAGTAGAACCAAAAGGAGAGAGGGGTTTGAAGAAATTTTTGGGCAAAGAGGACTAGAGAGAAATCGGCCAAGAAACAAATTGAAAAGAAAATATGTTAGATGTATTTCGGCACTCCCTTACTAAAATCACAACCGTATATGGAAGTCCCTAGGAGTTTTACATTCGGCCACCTCTCCTTTTTTGATAAATTTTATCTAATCACTTCTTTATCCCTATCCATTAGAGAGTCCATGCATAGTCCACCAGCTCCCTCTCTCCTTCACGCCAAAGATAAAAAATAAAACATACCTTGTGCTTCCAACATGACTCGAACTTGAGTCCTTCTTCTTCTTGGGGCATTCACCAAGGCCCTAAGAGGCGGCCCTAAGCCACTTTACCAATTCAATTCCATGTCTCCCTACTCCCACAAAATCTTTTGACACATCCTTAACTTAGCCCTTTCATTTTAACGCCAAAAGTCCCAAAATAAAACACACCTCCTTGTGACCACCATGATTCAACCTCTTCCCCTTGCACTCCCTTGTCGCAAGCCTCCAAGCCCCTAAGGTAGCATCCCAAGCCATCCGCTAATCGGTTTCTTATGTCCAACTTTTCCCACCATTTCTCTTAACCCTTATCTCACATAGCTCCCTCCTTTTAAGCACTAAGAAGAAATTTTCAGCCCTAAGTCGACCTAGCTCAGGGGTTATGACTAGACCCCGAACATGCCAGCGGTCATAGCATACATATTTCTTCAAGCACGCATGGAAAATAATTAAATTGCAAACAACCCCTAATTCGGATGTTACATCCTCCCTATGCCGAATGCAAAATTCTCTTAAACTCCATTCTCTTTCTTCTCTTTTCTTTCTCTCTTCTCTCTTGAAACCGAACCTTATCATTCCATTTTCCTATTCTTTATTTTTCTTCTTCATTAAAATCTCTTCAACATTTTCTCTCATGGCTGAATGTTAGTTTGATCTTGTGCGAAATTTTTTTTCATTTCTTTGTTTGGTCATAACCAATTCTTCTCACTCAATTTTCTTTTCAATCGTGGGCAATAGTGAGATTTACGGAGGTAAAACTCAAGGCGTTCTTGAGTATTGTGGAACTTTGGAATCGATCTCAAGAATTAAGGTAAGGAGATTTTCTCTAAGGATTCTTATTTTATTCATTATATTAGTATAGTTAGTTATTTAATCGATTCCGTTATAGGGACATAATCGCTCGATCGTTTCTTCGAGGAACGAAGATAATCATGGTAAGCCAATCTAAAATCTTTTAAAAAAATCGTTAGCCTTATTTCGATATTTATAAGTCAGACTAATGATCCTACGCCATTAGAGAGATTCAAGATAGGGCAGAAAAGGGCAGTCCATAGTCTTCGAAAGAGGGGCGGTTCAGCTAATCCCCCTAAGTATAAACGAAGGGCAGTTTCGGGAATTCAGGATTTCCACCGGGTTGTGGACCTTCAACCGAGGAGAATCAATTGTTTGAGGTTATTCGTACTCCCGAACCTTTGTTCGTTCGTGGATTCTCATCGGGCAACGAATCAACAATCGAGGAGAAACCAAAAATAGAAGTGGTTCGAAATCAAAAGGGTAAAGATTTAGATCGTTTGCCCATAGAATATTTTTTTTAATAAATGAAAGTGTTCTAATGGTTCGTGTTACGTTTAGGTGTTGACGAGCGGGAAGGTTTAGTACTCACAATGTCAAGGTGTTTAACTTCACACTTATCTCGGGTTAGATGTTATACCGTAATAATTGGGAAAAATCGTATAGATGACAAAATCGGTAAAATACGTAATAATTAGTATTTTTGTGAAAATACATGAAAACGGTTGAGTTGTGAAATTTACGAAAATGCCCACAATGAGTTAGTTGGTAAAATGTAAATTTTATGTTTCTTGCTAAATGGGCCGAAACCCCTACTAGACCATTAAATGGGCCAAAAATCCCTGCTAGATCGCTAAATGGGCCGAAAAGTATGCTAGATCGTTAAATGGGCCGAAATCCTTGCTAGATCGTTAAATGGGCCGAAATCCCTGCTAGATCATTAAATGGGCCGAAAATATGCTAGATCGCTAAATGGGCCGAAAAGTATGCTAGATTGTTAAATGGGCTAAAATCCCTGCTAGATTGTTAAATGGGCCAAAGTTGCTAAATTGTTAAATGGGCTAAATGATATTTTGTATTATGGGCCTTAATAAAATCAAATATTGACTTCGCATGTAAATTGGGCCTTTTGCTAAAATCATCATATGTAAATAGACTATTTTACATACATGTTGCATGGGTTGGGATTAATGATGAAGAGAAGAAAGGCTGTTGCCAAAATCTAGTTCTTGGCTCTGCCACAAAATAATTAAATGGCTCATTGCCTCTAGTTCTATGGCTCTGCACAAAATAATTAAATGGCTCATTGCCTCTAGTTCGGTGGCTCGCCACAAAATAATTAAATGGCTCATTGCCTCTAGTTCTGTGGGCTCGCCACAAAATAATTTAATGGCTCAATGCCTCTAGTTCGATGACTTTGTCACAATCTAGTTCGGTGGCTCGCCACAAATAAAAAAATGGCTTTATGCCTCACGATTGGTGTGTTAGGCGGGGTGGGTTGACTTGATCCCCACAGTGTGATGGTTGGTACGGGTGGTGTGTAGCGGATGGAAATTAGGTTTGGGTGGGAAATTTCATTTTGCATACATTACGCTTATTACATTGTTAAATCATTTATGGACTCAAGCCCAAAATTATGACTTGATGATCTGCCCATGGATATAGTAAGTGAGTTATACACCGAGTTCTAAGTAACTCACTCCTTAAATTTTTCCATCTCGTAATGGAAATTGACGTGGACTTGGGCGAGGATGACTTCGTGGAGGCCATCTTGCAAACATGGGTTTATAAACTTTGAACTTTTATTAAGCACTTTCTTTAAATTACTATTTTGAATAAGATGTAATAAGGCCTCTATTAATGTTTTATGGATTTTTTATGCGTGGATGGATTTAAATTATGTTTTGGATATTTAATATGGGCTTATGTTTATCCTATAATGTTTTCTTAAAATACTATGGGTTATCAAACATATAAGATTCTTTATCTATTCTTATTTTCAAATCCTTTGAACTTTTATAAAAAAATTACTTTAAGGTTTTGATAATTAAATATTAAATGATGAGATTTTCAATTAATGTTTTTTCAAATTCATCGAACTTAGAATTATTTCTCTTGGTTTTATTAAACTTTATTTTCAAAAGGGTTTTGAAATACCGATTCACCTAAATCATTAAGACTAAAAGAATGTTCGATTTGTGTGACAAACCAAATCTCGCCTTAACGCATAGACCGGGTTTGGGGTGTTACATTTAATGGTATCAGAGCCAGTTTTAAAACTCGGCTGTGGTTGGGTTCAGCAAATAACTTCTGTATGAAATTATTTCAATTATGTTTTAAGGAATAGTATGGCACCACAAGCATCCCAAGCACCAAGTCAAGTAAGTATTCATTCTTGAATGATTATTATTATGATGATATGATCATAGGAACACTCTAGAACTTTTAGTTTTAGATGTTGAAAATCGTAGAGATTGAGACTATAGGATGTGTTTTGAAAACAACTTTATCTCTCAAATCTCATAAAACATCGTTAATAAACATCAAACAATTTTCCGATTCATAAAACTTGTAATCAGATTAAATCAAGTTAGAAATTATGAGCACTAGAGGACATGGTCGTGGACGCGGTAGACGTGGCCGTGGTAGAGGATGAGGTGTTAGAGGTGCAACTGAAGCACTGAATCATATGCCGAAAATGGATGCAACTGCCTCATTTGAAAGTGAGACGGGATCACATGATCATATGGAAGAAGATAATGCTTTGACACGAGCAATGTTGTGAGTCCTTGAAAGGGTCTCTGGAACCAGAGTTGGGCCAACAACTCGTGGGTCGATATCGGAACAACTCAAGCCTAATAATGCAGAAGTTTTAGAGGAGTTTCAGGTGTAGCTCCGAGTGTGGCAGAATATTAGCTCGAAGCTGTGGAGCGGATTATGGATGATATGGAATGCACTGTCGAGCAGAAACTGAAAGGAGCTATGTCCTTGCTAAGAGATGAGACGTATCAATAGTGGCTTACTGTTCGAGAGGGCACTAAGGCTACATTGATTACATGGGAATTTGAAACACCCCAAACCCGGCCCACGAGCCTTGACCGGATCTGGTATGTTCCCCAGTGTAAACCGTTTCAAATTCTTTTGTTACTTAGGAAAAACTTGTGTGATTTGGAAGAAAGATCGTTTTGGGTTGGGCTTGAGATGAAAACAGTTCATTTCATTATTAAAATCCTTTACTTTAAGTGATGAAACGTTTGGGCTTTGTTTTAAAATAGATTTACTTAATCTTTTAATAAGTAAAAGTTTGTAAGCTTAATAAATAAAAAGAATAAAATAATTCTACTAAGGCCTTATTACATCAAATAAAATTCCCAAAATTTAAATTCAAAATACTTAAAGTAAAATAGTCCAAATAAAAGAAATTTGAAATTCACATGGCCTCCACTAAGCATCTGCTGGCCGGTCCATCAATGGTCGTCACCGTAAAAGTAATCCCACAACAGGGTGAGTCAACAGACTCAATGTGTGACCAACACTAAAATTTAATATTTAGGCATACAATATCATACATGTTCATAAAACATTTAAACAATATGATGCACTTTAACCCAAACCTATATGCCATCTGCTACACACCACCCGCACCATCCTCGCACACCGTGGGACTACTAAGTCAACCCTCCATCCGCTACACACCATCGAAGGCGATCATTGCAATCGACGTGCTCATCGCCTCTTATAAAATTCATGGTCTTAGGTCACCACGCTTAGAATTTGTGGTCTTAGGTCACCACATTCACTTTTACGTGGTCTTAGGTCACCACATTCGATTTCGTGGTCTTAGGTCACCACATTAACTTCCCTTTTCATATAACCCATATGCCCCATATTTCATACATATCATGCAATATCATACCTTAATTCACATTCTTATCACTTTCCATATTCTTATCACTTTTCACATGTTAAAATAACATATATTCATATTCCTAGTAGGAGTAAGAAATGTACCTTAGTTCTTTGTACCATTGTATGGTACCTTAGCCATGCTTTTCACATTCTTAATAACACATTTAATTTAAAACATAGCCATGAACGTATTAAAACTTAGGGTAGGGTACACACTGATTCGCTAACGATTTCACTTGAAATCCAATTTCAATCTTAGATCTTTAACTCCCTATATTCGCCCATATTAAATATTTAATGAAAACTCATTCGCCATAATCTAGAATCCTAATAGGATTTGTGCACTAAAACTTACCTTAATGCCGATTTGCTTATTACTCAAATCCCGAAAACTTTGTTATTCTCCTCCTTGTATTCGACCAAACACTAGATCTCTACATAGGTTAGTTTCAGCTTTTTAACAATTATGAAATAGATCTAGATATCCAAAATAGGCCTTGGCCGAATATACCTATGTGCTTACCTTTCTTCAATCGGCTAGGTACTTGTGATCTAAATCCCGAAATCCTTGTATATTATTGTCGACTGGCCCTTGTGATTCGTAAATCTCGAATTGGATCCTTACTTCTTTAGTGATGGCGAAATTCCTATATACTCATGTTAGATCTAATCTAACATTAAATCGTAATAATATAGCTTATGGTCGAATGGTATTCATAACTTACCTTAGATCTTATAAGTCCTGAAAGTTTCTTCTTTGTAGTCGACAGCACCTAATTCCTGAAACTTCCTTCAAGTAGTCGGCCATAGACATTAATAGAGTTAGAGTCCTAATTTCGGCCTAAGAAAAAGAAATAAGATGATAACTTATAGATCCTTACCCCTTTATACACAAGTCGACAACCTCCCTTACTTGAAGCCCTAAAGAAATCGGCTAGGAAGACTGAATAGTTGTCACAGATTTTGGCTTTTGGACTTATTGGAGTAATCGGCTAAGGGTTGTCTTTGAGGTTTCTGCTTTTGATGAATTGAAACAAAGAAGAAGAAGAATAAAGATAGAGGATTCGGCAATGGTGAGTCTTTGAGAGGGAGCTTCCGATTTTGTCAACAAAAGAAAACGGAGAAGATGACAAGGGAATTTCGGCAAAGACTTTCAAAAGAAAAGAAAAAGAAACAAATGGCCTTTATTCCCTTTTTGGCCGAAAATACTACACTTAGTTCCCCCTATTCGGCCAACTCTCCCTTATTTTGATAAAGTTTATCTTTTATTTATCTCCTTAATTAATCTCATCAATACTCTAATATTAAATCTATTATTTATCCCTATTTAGCCAAAATTTGAAGAGAATAAAACTCCTCTTTAAGAGCCTTAATGCCATCCACCTCTCTTACGGAAGCAAAAATAAAACTTCTTTATTTGCTTCCCATGTGACTCGAACTTAGGCCCAATTCCCTTGTATGTGGCGCCATTTCGGAGGCCCTAAGTGACATCTCCAGCCACTTTTCCAAGCCTGCTTTGTGTGTCAAATTTCACATACCTTTTCTCTTAAGGCCACCTTGCCTCGTTTCCTCTTTTAAACTTAACATTTCTAAATCATTTCCTTACATTTTTAGGTTTCCAAAATGTTCACTTTCCTCTTTAACTTAAGTTTCCAAAATGTTCACCTTCCTCTTTTAACTTAAGTTTCCAGAATGTTCACTTTCCGCTTTTAACTTAAGTTTCCAAAATGTTCATCATACATTCATAATACATAAGACATGCCATTTCGTATAATTAAATCAAAAATGCATAGGCCCATTTTTAGGATGTTACAGTTCTACCTCCTTAAAATAATTTCATCCTCGAAATTACTTACTAACGAACCATCGTACAATCTAACTTACCACACTACGCTATTGTCTTTTTACTCGATCTTAATAAAACTAACACATTTCCTATGCACAATTCCAAAGTTCACATCCAAGGTTTCATACCATTCACTAGCAATACAAGAACGGACTAGCTTTATAATAAACAAGGCAATAAAGGCATTCTAAAAATAAGAAACTTACCCGTTGTCACATCTGGCACATCACTCTCCTCGCGACGGTACCGCATAAACCAACCTTGGTCGCCTTGCATCCTCAACCTTCAAGACCTCCGCTTGGTGCTCCATGACCACTACGAAACCATTTCCTCCATGGTTCGGACCACGACCTCAACTCAAGTCAGCATCCACCTCTACCACTGATTAACATTACGAAGCTCTCGATTGATTCTCATCTGGTCTCATCGACGATCCTAATCATATGGTCCTTTGACCCACACTTAAAACATCTTCCCGTCTTTTTACAGCACTCTCCTAAGTGCTTCTTTCCACACTGACCACAAGGACGATACTGCCCTCCTGTACCAACTTGCTGACCCCACGGCCCATCAGCTATGGGCCTTTTCTGCACATTTCCCGTCGATCCTGACGACTCATAATCCCTCTTGGGTCTATTCCTATCAGAGCTCTGCTTAACCGAGTCCTCGATTCCTTTGGCTACCTTAGCCTTTTCTACCAACGCGGAAAACTCCCACTCCTGATGTGGAGCTATCAATAACCTGAGGTCATCCCTTAAATTGTCTTCGAAATGAACACATCGCTCATGTTCCGTTGCCACTACTCCTCGAGCATATCGACTTAACCTCAGAAATTCAGCTTCATATGCCGCTACTAACTTGTTCCCTTGAACCAGCCCCAAAAATGCTTTCCTTTGCTCATCAATATATCTGGTTCCCACATACTTCTTTTGATACGCCGCCTTGACATATTCCCAGGTCAGATCCTCAACTGGGGCACCATCCCGAACTGTTAACCACCATTGGTACGCTTCATCGCATAACAGTGCCACCATTCCCTTCAACTTCTCCTCAGGGGTCAGATCGAGCTCATCCATAATGCGCTCGGTTGCATCCAACTAGTATTCAATTTGTCTTGGGTGCCACGGATACTCCACGAAATACTTCACTCAGTTGGCTCGAGTCGCCGCATGATTTTTGAGCTCCCGTATTCCCACCAAAGACCACCACCATTTTAAGAACTCGCAAGATAGCTGCGATACAAAGATCATCCCCGTCGAGCTGCTTGCTTTCGACACCAACAAATTGGGGTGGTGGTGGCGAACTCATTGTCAGACCCTTGACCTGATCTAACGGGTTCTGACATAGTCATTCTTCCTCAACCGCGTCTATGACGATCGCGTCCTCTAGAACTCATATCTAACGACGTGCTTTAATCTGATTTAAGAAAGTTTTATGAATTAGCCCTTATTCCATTTATTATCCACGAAGAAATTTTATGAAAAGAGTTTTAGGAGTGGTTCTTTCGTATTCATACATGCACACAATCTTTACATTCATACATCCATCAATCAATTATGAACTTTCGTTCATTCAGAGAAATGTTGTAGTTTTCATTGTTGTTGTTTTTCCACTACGCAGAGGTATTTTTGTAATTTACCCTACAGGGGTATTTTCGTAATTTGTCAAAATAAGGTTCCTTAGTGATTTTGTCAATAAGGGTATTTTGGTAATTTTTGAAATCCCAGGGGTATTTCGAAAAATTTTGAAATACGAGGGTATTTCGGTAATTAACCTGAGTAAATTTATAAATCTTAATAAATCGAGCGTACTTTAAAATTTTACAAAACTTGAAGGTTGTTTCGAGAATTTGTTTTCCAAATCGGTGTTGTTGCGTAAATTTTGAAAATCGAGGTCGCTCGTAATTTTGTAACTTGGGGTATTTCAAGAATTTGTAGGGTAGGGGTAATTTTGTAATTTTTTAAAATAGGGTATTTAGTCATTTTGCAAATTAGGGTTTTGAACATTTTATAAAGTAATGAGATTTTGATAAAAGCGTGGGTACTTGGAAATCTCATAAACCAATGGCATTTTTGTAATTTTACCACTAGGGGCATTTTAGTAATTTTGCAAGTAGGAAATATTTTGGAAGAATTTTTGCAAAAATCTTTTGCTACTCCTAAAAGGGTAATATAGGGATTTTAAAGCTAGGGTTTCCATAAAAATATGGCTAGTCCCTTTCGGGTTTTAGTTAGGGGTTTAGCCCATGTATAAGTCCTCTTGGTTAGGGTGAACCGAGGCTACGCAATAGGTAGGATTCGAGTGGAGAGGAGGTGAGTCACACGGACTGCTTAAATACCAAGCTCCCAGCGAAACCAATCCTAGACATGCGCACCATGGCTTCCACACCCTAACTCGGCAACTTAACCACAGGTTTGTTCAATTAGGCATTTAAGTCTTATGTAATTGTTGGGGCAACTAGCCCTAGGGTTCAAGTACTAAATCTCTATTCTACGTTCCATTTCTACCCTTCTACGAATCATAATACAGATCACCCAAGAGATCGGAGTACTTACATGGTGGACTTCGGGTCAAAGACTTAGTGGGCCATGCCAGAAAATCCTGCTTATTTCAAAAATTCTTTTTGGGCTTAACTTTGAAAATGTTTTGGGCCTTAAACCCAAGGTAGAGAGTTTAAAAGCTGGCTCGATACCAAACTAAAACACCCCAAACCCGCCCACGAGCCTTGATCGATCTGGTATGTTCCCAGTGTAAACCGTTTCAAATTCTTTTGTTACTTAGGAAAAACTTATGCGATTTGGAAGTAAGATCGTTTTGGGTTGGGCTTGAGATGAAAAGCAGTTCATTTCATTATTAAAATCCTTTACTTTAAGTGATGAAACGTTTGGGCTTTGTTTTAAAATAGATTTACTTAATCTTTTAATAAGTAAAAGTTTGTAAGCTTAATAAATAAAAACGAATAAAATAATTCTACTAAGGCCTTATTACATCAAATAATTCCCAAAATTTAAATTCAAAATACTTAAAGTAAAATAGTCCAAATAAAAGAAATTTGAACTTCACATGGCCTCCACTAAGCATCTGTCGGCCATCCATCATCGGTCAACACCTAAAAAGTAATCCCACAGGGTGAGTCAATGACTCAATGTGTAACCAACACTAAAATTTAATATTTCGGGCATACAATATCATACATGTTCATAAAAATTTAAACAATATGATGCAACCCGAACCCAAACCTATATGCCATCCGCTACACACGACCCGTACCATCCTGCACACTGTGGGGACTACTAAGTCAACCCTCCATCCGCTACACACCATCGAAGGCGATTCTTTGCAATTGACGTGCTCATCGCCCTTATAAAAATTCGTGGTCTTAGGTCACCACATTTAGAATTTGTGGTCTTAGGTCACCACATTCAGTTTAGGTCACCACATTCAGTTTTACGTGGTCTTAGGTCACCACATTTAGATTTCGTGGTCTTAGGTCACCACATTAACTTCCCCTTTTCATATAACCCATATGCCCCCATATTTCATACATATCATGCAATATCATATCTTAATTCACATTCTTATCACTTTCCATATTCTTATCACTTTTCACATGTTAAAAATAACATATATTCATATTCCTAGTAGGAGTAGGAAACGTACCTTAGTACTTTGTACCATTGTATGGTACCTTAGCCATGCTTTTCACATTCTTAATAACACATTTAATTTAAAACATAGCCATGAACGTATTAAAACTTAGGGTAGGGTACACACTGATTAAGCTAAGGATTTCACTTGAAATCCGAATTCGATCTTAGATCTTTAACTCCCTACATTCGCCCATATTAAATATTTAATGAAAAACTCATTCGGCCATAATACCAAATCCTAATAGGATTTGTGCACTAAAACTTACCTTAATGCCGATTTGCTTATTACTCAAATCTCGAAAACTTTGTTATTCTCCTCCTTATATTCGGCCAAACACTGGATCTCTACATAGGTTAGTTTGACTTTTTAACAATTATGAAATAGATCTAGATATCCAAAATAGGCCTTGGCGAATATACCTATGTGCTTACCTTCCTTCAATCGGCTAGGTACTTATGATCTAAATCCCGGATCCTTTTATATTATTGTCGACTGGCCCTTGTGATTCGTAAATCTCAAATTGGATCCTTACTTCTTTAGTGATGGTGAAATTCCTATATACTCATGTTAGATCTAATCTAACATTAAATCGTAATAATATAGCTTATGGCCAAATGGTATTCATATCCTACCTTAGATCTTAGAAGTCCCGAAAGTTTCTTCTTTGTAGTCGACAGCACCTAATTCCTGAAACTTCCTTCAAGTAGTCGGGCATAGACATTAATAGAGTTAGAGTCCTAATTTTGGCCTAAGAAAAAGAAATAAGATGATAACTTATAGATCCTTACCCCTTTATACATAAGTCGACAACCTCCCTTGCTTGAAGCCCTAAAGAAATCGGCTAGGAAGACTGAATAATTGTCACAGATTTTGGCTTTTGGACTTATTGGAGTAATCGACTAGGGGTTGTCTTTGAGATTTCAGCTTTTGATGAATTGAAACAAAGAAGAAGAAGAATAAAGATGGAGGATTCGGCAATGGTGGGTCTTTGAGAGGGAGCTTGTGGTTTTGTCAACAAAAGAAAACGGAGAAGATGACAAGGGAATTTCGGCAGAGACTTTCAAAAGAAAAGAAAAAGAAACAAATGGCCTTTATTCCCTTTTTGGCCTAAAATACTACACTTAGTTCCCCCTATTCGGACAACTCTCCCTTATTTTGATAATGTTTATCTTTTATTTATCTCCTTAATTAATCTCATCAATAATCTAATATAAAATCTATTATTTATCCCCTATTTAGCGAATTTTGAAGAGAATAAAACTCCTCTTTTAAGAGCCTTAATGCCATCCACCTCTCTGCTTCTGGAAGCAAAAATAAAACTTCTTTTATTTGCTTCCAATGTGACTCGAGCTTAGGCCCAATTCCCTTGTATGTGGCACCATTTCCAGAGGCCCTAAGTGGCATCTCCAGGCCACTTTTCCAAGCCTGTTTGTGTGTCAAATTTCACATACCTTTTCTCTTAAGGCCACCTTGCCTCAGTTTCCTCTTTTAAACTTAACATTTCTAAACCATTTCCTTACATTTCTAGGTTTCCAAATTGTTCACTTTCCTCTTTTAACTTAAGTTTCCAAAATGTTCACCTTCCTCTTTTAACTTAAGTTTCCAAAACGTTCACTTTCCTCTTTTAACTTAAGTTTCCAAAATGTTTATCATACATTCATAATACATAAGACATGCCATTTCGTATAATTAAATCAAAAATGCATAGGCCCATTTTCAGGATGTTACAGAATTCTTCAAAGCTGCCTTCCAAGGGAAGTCTGTAGGAACAAGTTATGTGGATGCCCGAAGGAAGGAATTCCTGAATCTAATTCAAGGGAATAATACAGTGGCAGCGTATGAGGCTGAGTTTTTACGCTTGAGTCGCTATGCTCGGACAATAGTGTCAGCGGATCATGAATATTGTGTACGTTTTGAGGATGGGTTGAATGATGAGTTGCGGGTTCTGATTGCCCCACAACAAGTTAGAACCTTTGCTATGCTTGTGGAGAAAGCCAAGATAGCCGAAGAGGCTAAGAACTCAGAACGTCAGAATCAGGAAAGATTTAGAAGCAAGAGAGATATAAGCGATCGGGTTCTTCAAAAGGTTTCAAGAGGCCTCGAAATGATGAACCACTCAAGGTAGAGCACACAGAGCTAATAATCAAAGTCAAGATTGTGCTGAATGTGGAAAAAGGCATTCTGGAGAGTGCTGGAGGAAAACGGCGCTTGTTATAAATGTGGTTCAATGGATCACCAATATAAAAATTGCCCTCAACGTACGGATATGACTTAGGAAGTTCGTATCTTGATGCACAATACGTCGGAGAGGTACTTCAATGACCACCAAGAGGTCGTGGACCGAGTCGTGGTGGTAATGGGGCTGGACGTGGTCAAGGTGCACCGGGTCGAGGCAATGGTCCTAGAGGTAACACAGATGGAAGACAGCCAGAATTAGTCTATGCAGTTAGACACCGCGAGGATGGCAATCCACCTAATGTAATAACTAGTATGTTCTTCATCTTTGATGTACCTGTTACTGCTTTAATAGATATTGGTTCTACCCACTCGTATGTTGCTAGCGCCATATCTAGAAACTTGAATCTAGAATCTGAAATTATCGATAGTGAGATGACAGTAATTAGTCCTTTAGGACAATCGATAATTGTAAATAAACTGTTTAGAGACGTGCCCTTAGAAATTCAAGAAGAAATATTTTTGGAAAATTTGATGGAATTGCCTTTCGACAAGTTCGATCTCATTCTGGGCATGGATTGGTTGGTTAAGCATCGGGAGCATTTGGATTGTCTTTGAAAAGCGGATGTCATTAAGAACTTGGATGATAAGGAAGTAATAATGATAGGTGAGCGAAGGAATTACTTGGCAAATGTGGTATCTACGTTGAAGGCGAGAAAAGTTGGTGCGGAAAGGATATGGAGCATTCCTAGCTTTATTTATGCTTTGGATGCCAAAGAGTTATCTGGATGATGTGAGACGGTGAAGGAATTTCGGATGTATTTCCGATGAACTTCGGTATACCTCGGATCGGGAAGTAGAATTTGGCATTGAGCTTTTGCGAAAACGGCTCCAAAGTCTATTGCTCCTTATAGAATGGCAAGAAGGAGTTGGCGAGCTTAAAGCTCAAATTTAAGAATTCTTGGATCGGGATTTATTCGACCTAGTGTATCTCCGTGGGGAGCACCAGTTTTTTTCGTTAAGAAGAAGGATGGATAGATGCGTATGTGCATTAATTATAGGCAATTGAATAAATTAACGATCAAGAATAGGATCCTTTACCGAGAATTGATGACCTGTTTGATCAATTGAAGGGAGATTCAGTTTTTTCCAAAATTGATTTGAGATTGGGTTATCACCAACTTAAGGTGAAAGAAGCAGATATTTATAAGACGGCATTTCGAACTCGTTATGGACATTATGAGTTTTTGGTGATGTCATTTGGGTTAACCAATGCACCAGCCGCATTTATGGACATGTTGAACCGAGTCTTTCAGCCATATTTAGACCGGTTTGTGGTAGTGTTCATAGATGACATTTTGGTTTATTCAAGAAATGAAGAGGAGCATGACACGCATTTGCGTATAGTATTACTGATTACTTCGTGATAAGCAACTTTATGCCAAATTCAAGAATGTGAATTTTGGCTAAAGGAAGTGACTTTCTTGGGTCATGTGGTATCACCAAGGAATAAGGGTGGATCCTCGGAAGATTGAGGTTTGTCTTTGGATTGGAAACCACCAAAATTGGTAGCTAAAATTCAGAGTTTCTTAGGTTTGGCTGGTTATTATAGACGCTTTGTTGAGGGGTTTTCATTGATTGCTGCACCCCTAACAAAACTGATGCGGAAAGGAGTTCCATATATTTGGACTGAAAGACAACAAGAGAGTTTCAAGAAATTGAAGAAGATTCTGATGGAAGCACCAGTTTTGATTCAACCGGAGGCTGAAAAAGAATTTACTGTTTACTGTGATGCGTCTCACACGGGTTTGGATTGTGTGCTGATGCAAAATAGAAAGGTGGTAGCTTATGCTTCTCGACAGTTGAGACCGCATGAAGTAAATTACCCTACTCATGATTTGGAGTTAGCTGCAGTGGTATTTGCTTTAAAGATTTAGAGGCACTATCTTTACGGTGAGAAATCTATCATTTATACGGATCACAAGAGTCTTAAGTACCTCCTTACCCAAAAGGAGTTGAATTTGAGACAAACAAGATGGGTAGAATTATTAAAGGATTATGATTTCTCAATCGAATATCATCCTGGAAAGGCTAATGTGGTAGCTGACGCGCTAAGTCGTAAGGCGGTATCTAAATTGAGAGCAATGTTTGCTCATTTGAGTTTATATGAGGATGGTAGTCTGTTAGCAGAACTTTAGGTGAAGCCCCTGTGGTTAGAACAAATCAGGGAAAAGCAGACATCAGATAAAAAGTTGGGACCCTTATTCCAGCAGGTTGAAAGAGGTAAAATAGAGGATTTTGGTATAAACACGAATGGAGTGCTGTGTTTTGGTGGACGGGTTTGTATGCCTAAAGACTCAGATTTGAGACAAATGATTCTGTAGGAGGCGCATAGTAGCCCTTATGCTATGCACCCCAGAGGAAATAAGATGTATCGAGATCTCCGTGAACAGTATTGGTGGCCAGGGTTGAAGCGTGAGATTTCTGAGTTTGTAGGAAAATGTTTGACTTGTCAACAAGTGAAGGCGGAGCATCAATTACCGTCAGGTTTGTTACAACCAGTAAAGATTCCTCTTTGGAAATGGGAGCGAATAACAATGGATTTTGTTAGTGGGTTACCTTTAACACCTACGAAGAAAAATTCTGTATGGGTAGTAGTTGACCGATTGACGAAGACTGCTCATTTTCTTCCAGTTCGTACGGATTATTCATTACAGAAATTGGCAAAGCTGTATGTATCTGAAATTGTGAGGTTGCATGGGGTACCAGTGTCCATTATATCAGACAGGGATCCTATATTTACATCATGATTTTGGAAAGCTCTGCATGAAACTTTGGGAACAAATTTAAACTTTAGTACGACTTTTCATCCTCAGCCAGATGGTCAGTCGGAAAGAGTAATTCAGATATTGGAAGACATGTTAAGGGGATGTGTGATCGACTTCAGAGGCAGTTGGGAGGATTTTCTACCATTGGCAGAATTTGCATATAATAATAGCTTTCAGTCTAGCATTCAGATGGCACCCTATGAGGCATTGTATGGTTATAGGTGCCGTACTCCTACTTGTTGGACTGAATTGGGCAAATGACAGATGTTGGGTCCTGAGATGATATCTAAAACAGAGGAAAAGGTAAAAGTTATTCGAGCACGGTTAAAGGAAGCTTCAGATAGACAGAAGTCATATGCAGACCTGAAGCGCAAGGATATCGAGTTTGCTGTGGGAGAGCAGGTCTTTCTGAAGGTCTCACCTTGGAAGAAAATTTTCAGATTTGGAAATAAGGGAAAGTTGAGCCCTAGGTTCATTGGGCCATATCGTGTGATGAAGCGTGTTGGTCCAGTGGCTTATCAGATTGAATTACCTCTGGAGTTGAGTCAAATTCATAATGTTTTTCATGTTTCCATGCTGAGACGTTATAGATCGGATCCATCTCATATAGTACCGATAGAGGAGGTGGAATTAAAATCAGACTTGTCTTTTGAAGAAGAACTAGTGGAAATTTTAGACCGAGACGTGAGAGTACTAAGAAAGAAGACCGTGCCGTTGGTCAATGTTTTATGGCGTAATCATGGAGCGGAAGAAGCTACGTGGGAGCCAGAGGATGCAATTCGGCAACAATATCCTCATCTCTTTTAATCAGGTAAATTTCGAGGATGAAATTTTCTTTAAGGGGGTAGAATTGTAACATCCTAATTATTCGAGTATCATTATGTTGCTACGTGTTAGCTCGGGTTTAATTGGAGTTAAAATAAATATTAGTAAAGTGTACTTTAGTGTAAAGAAATTAGGTAACCTTGAAACATAAGTTAATTTTGTACTAAAAGATGGCATAAGATGAGTAAGTGGCAAAGTGGTGAAGGCACCATAAGTTGGACATGAGGGAAGGAGTTTGAATCACCTAGCATGCAATTAGGGAGTTTTATTTTTTGCTTTAGCCTAGCATGTGTCGGCTATGGATAAGATTAGGATGAGTTGGATTGTTTTTTTTTTGGTAAGAAGACAAAGGATTATGGAAAGCTTAAGATAGGGGATAGAATGGCTTGAAATGGGGGATTTTGTCTCTCCAACTTAAGGAAAAAGGAGGAGGATAAGGCTTAAGAGTAGGGAGATGTTTTGGAAACTTCCTAATGGCCTTTTGACCTTGTATTTGGACGGCATAGAGGCTAGGGGGGATGACCGGTTTTGTGATTGCTTTGGTAGGCTTTGGTGTTGGTGAAACACATTCATTTGGTCATTTTTTTTAGCAAAACATATTTCCTCTCCATCCATATTCTCTCTAGCCGAAATTTGCCAACATACTTGAGTAAGGAACTCATTCTTGAGTCATTTTCTTTTGACCATTTTGGTTTTGAAACCTTTTTCTCTCCCAAGTCTGTTTCTCATTGTGACCGAAAACTCATAAGCAAACAAATATTTCTTCTTTTCATTTTTTCTCATTTTTCCTCCCCTATGTCGAATACAAAATTCTCTTAAACTCCATTCTCTTTTCTTCTCTTTTCTTTCTCTCTTTCTCTCTTGAAACCGAACCATATCATTCTATTTTTCCTATTCTTTTATTTTCTTCTTCATTAAAATCTCTTCAACATTTTCTCTCATGGCCGAATGTTATTTGATCTTGTGCCGAAATTTTTTTTTCATTTCTTTGTTTGGTCATAACCGAATTCTTCTCACTCATTTTCTTTTCAATCGTGGGCAATAGTGAGATTTCTGGAGGGTAGAAACTCAAGGCATTCTTGAGTATTGTGGAACTTTGGAATCGATCTCAAGAATTAAGGTAAGGAGATTTTCTTTAAGGATTCTTATTTTATTCATTACATTAGTATAGTTAGTTATTTAATCGATTCCGTTATAGGGACGTAATCGCCGATCGTTCTTCGAGGAATGAAGATAATCGTGGTAAGCCAATCTCAAATCTTTTAAAAAATCATTAGCCATATTTCGATATTTATAAGTCGACTAATGATCCTATGCCATTAGAGATTCAAGATAGGGCGAAAAAGGGTCCATAGTCTTGAAAGAGGCGGTTCCGCTAATCCCCTAAGTATAAGCGAAGGCGGTTTGAGAATCCGGATTTTCCACGGGTTGCGGACCTTCAACCGAGGAGAATCAATTGTTTGAGGTTATTCGTACTCCAGAACCTTTGTTCGTTCGTGGATTCTCACCGACAAACGAATCAACAATCGAGGAGAAACCAAAAATAGAAGTGGTTCGAAATCAAAAGGGTAAAGATTTAGATCGTTTACCCATAGAATATTTTTTTTTAATAAATGAAAGTGTTCTAATGGTTCGTGTTACGTTTAGGTGTTGACGAGCGGAAGGTTTAGTACTCACAATATCAAGGTGTGTAACTTCACACCTATCTCGGAGTTAGATGTTATCTAGTAATTATTGGGAAAATCGTAAAGATGGCAAAATCGATAAAATACGTAATAATTAGTATTTTTGTGAAAATACATGAAAACGGTTAAGTTGTGAAATTTACGAAAATGCCCTCAATGAGTTAGTTGGTAAAATGTAAATTTTATGTTTCTTGCTAAATGGGCCGAAACCCCTTCTAGACCGTTAAATGGGCTGAAAATCCCTGCTAGATCACTAAATGGGCTGAAAAGTATGCTAGATCGTTAAATGGGTCGAAATCCCTGCTAGATCGTTAAATGGGCCAAAATCCCTGCTAGATCGTTAAATGGGCAGAAAATATGCTAGATCGCTAAATGGGCCGAAAAGTATGCTAGATTGTTAAATGGGCCGAAATCCCTGCTAGATTGTTAAATGGGCCAAAGTTGCTAGATTGTTAAATGGGCTAAATGATATTTTGTATTATGGGCCTTAATAAAAATCTGAAATATGGACTCGCATGTAAATTGGGCCTTTTTGCTAAAATCATCATATGTAAATAGGCTATTTTACATACATGTTGCATGGGTTGGGATTAATGATGAAGAGAAGAAAGGCCTGTTGCCAAAATCTAGTTCGGTGGCTCTAACACAAAATAATTAAATGGCTCATTGCCTCTAGTTCGGTGGCTCTGCCACAAAATAATTAAATGGCTCATTGCCTCTAGTTCGGTGGCTCTGCCACAAAATAATTAAATGGCTCATTGCCTCTAGTTCGGTGGCTCTGCCACAAAATAATTTAATGGCTCAATGCCTCTAGTTCGGTGACTTTGTCACAATCTAGTTCGGTGGCTCTGCCACAAATAAAAAAAATGGCTTTATGCCTACGATTGGTGTGTTGGCGGGGTGGGTTGACTTGATCCCCACAGGTGTGATGGTTGGTACGGGTGGTGTGTAGTGGATGGAAATTAGGTTTGGGTGGGAAATTTCATTTTGCGTACATTACAGTTATTACATTGTTAAATCTGTTTATGGACTCAAGCCCAAAATTATGACTTGATGATCTGACCCAGTGGATATAGTAAGTGAGTTATACACTGAGTTCTAAGTAACTCACTCCCTTAAATTTTTCCATCTCAGGTAATGAAAATTGAAGTGGACTTGGGCGAGGATGACTTCGTGGAGGCCATCTCGCAAACATGGGTTTATAAACTTTGAACTTTTATTAAGTACTTTCTTTAAATTACTATTTTGAATAAGATGTAATAAGGCCTCTATTAATGTTTTATGGATTTTTATCGTGGATGGATTTAAATTATGTTTTGGATATTTAATATGGGCTTATGTTTATCCTATAATGTTTTCTTAAAATACTATGGGTTATCAAACATATAAGATTCTTTATCTATTCTTATTTTCAAATCCTTTGAACTTTTATTAAAAAAATTACTTTAAGGTTTTGATAATTAAATATTAAATGATGAGATTTTCAATTAATGTTTTTTTCAAATTCATCGAACTTAGAACTATTTCTCTTGGTTTTTATTAAACTTTATTTTCAAAAGGGTTTTAAAATACCGATTCACCTAAATCATTAAATAGACTAAAAGAATGTTCGATTTGTGTGACAAACCAAATCTCGTCTTAACGCATAGACAGGGTTTGAGGTGTTACATGTAACACCCTAAATTAGGGGTTGTTAAAAATTTAATTAATTTCCCATGTGTGCTTAAAGAAATAAATAAATATGATTTTATTTGGCATGTTTTAGGGTCTAGAAATAACCCTGAATTAGGACAGACTTGGATTAAAAAAAAAACTCTTTTTAGGGCTTAAAAAGGAGGGAGCTAGGTGGAAATAGGGTTTAAATAAAAATTGGGAGAAGCATGACACAAGAAAGTAATTGGCACATTGGCTTGGTGCGCCTAGGGGTTAAAAAAGGGGTCTTGGGTTCGATCCATGGGAGATACAAGGTGGAAATATTTTTTTTTCCTTGTGGGCTTCTTGGGCGTTAGGGCTAGGCAGGCCTTATAATTAAACAAAGGAGGTTTGTGACATGAAAGATGGGTGCGGTGGAGTGGCATGGGGCGTGGCTTAAGGGCCTTGGTATGAGGTCTCGGGTTCGAGACATGAAGGAAGCAAGGAGTTTTATTTTTGGGCTTTGGCGCTAAAAGGGAAAAGGACTCAGGTATAAGGCTTATATTTCAAAGGTAAGGGCTCATGACATGAAAGTCTAAAGGGGAAAAGTGGCAAGGGCGTTGGAAGAGGGGGGCTGCAGTGGGGACGCTGGTTCGAACCCTAGGGGCTGCACTTTGGTTTCTTTTATTTTTTTCAAAGGAGCTGGCGTTGGAGGGGAGTAATGGCAGCATATAGGACTCCTAATTAAGCTTATTTTTTTGCTAATATTCGGCTGGAAAAGGGGGAGTTTTTAGTGTTTTAATTGCTATTAAATTGTTGAAGGAGATTTGGGGATAAAGATGTAAGATAATTCTGCTCTATTTTTGATAATTAAGAGCTGGAATTATCACCTAAAAGAGAGGAATTGGCCAGAATGGGACTCCTTGAGGCATCAATTTTCGGTTAAACACCTAGAGGAAGAGGCCAAAATTCTTCAAAATCCTCTTTTCTTTTTCTCTCTTCTTCTTCTTCTTAGAATTCCCATTGATTCATAGCCAAAAGTGTTCAAAAATTTCCAGCTTTTCTTGCTTCCTTTTAGCCGAATATACCCCCTCTTTTAAGAGAAACTTTCCAGCTTCTCTTGTTCCTTTTAAAGCCGAAAATACTTCTTCTTCTTTTAATTTTGTTGCTGGTCAAAACCACTTCAATCTTTGCCCAAAAACCCTTCAAAAATTTCCTTCTTTTTCTTTCCCTAGTAGCCGAACCTATCTCTAAATTTCTAGCCCTCCATTTGAGTTTGGCCGTATCTCCCTTAAGGAAAAAGGGTGCTGTTTTCGATTCCTTTCTCTTCTAAAAGGGTAGCGAACCCCTCTCACAACATTAAGAGGTGCTGCTAATTTTCAATAAGTGAGGAAGCTTTGGGATTTATTTTCCAAGGTGAGTTGGTAAGTACATTCGCCAAGGGCCTTTCAATTAAAAGTTTATGATTAAATGTCAAACTAACGTGTGCCATGGATTTAGGGACTAATTTAGGCTTCGGGATTTGATTGGAAATCAAATCCATTCAAGGTAAGTCCGCAACAAACCCTTGGTATGAATTTGGTTTGGCCAAATTGGTACTAACAGTAATGTTTGGTCGATTATAGGGGCAAGATCTAGTGTTGTAGATCGGATCTTCGGGATCTAGGAATTCCGGTAGAAACAGGTGTGTAAGATCTCTCTACACACTTTATTAATTAACATGACTTTATTGGTTGCTTTAAATCTTTTGGTTGTGATTAGCTTGTGGCATAATCATGGATTTCGGGTAAGTCCCCTAACTTGTAATTTTTGATATATGTATGCATGCCATCACATGATGTTAAATGCTATGACATGATATATGATAATTGATGTATAAGCATGTGATGGTGGGATTGATGAGAGGAGGGAAGATTTTATGGATGTCACCGTGGTTTTGACCACAAGATGGGTTGGCCCCATCAGATTATTTGTGACCTATGGTCATCGATGGTTTTGACCACACGATGGGTTGGCCCATCATTTAAATTGTGACTTTAAGTCATCAATGGTTTTGACCACAGGGGTAGAAAAGGAGTATGGATGGCTAGTTGGGTTGCATGTGCATGTTTATTAATGAATTGTGTATGAGTTGTATTTTCCGGGTGGGGATTTACACATGAGTCTTGGTGACTCACCCTTCCTTAACATTTCTGAGATGAGTAGATCGCGGAGATGGAGCCGGAGAGGACTCGGCGGCCATGCTTGTCGTTGGAATTGTCTTTACATGCTTTAGTTTAACTTAATAATTTTCTAAGTTTTATTTTGGGATTGTAATAAGGCCGCTATTCATTTTGTGGATGTTCTTTTTATTTTACTTATGTTAAGTTACAAATGAAATTTGAAAATGATAAGTGAACCGGTTAAAAGTAAATTTTTTTTAAACTTAATAAACTCCTACGGGTTTTTAAAGATGTTACCATCGGGTAACAAACTACACCAAGTAAATTATAATCCTGACTTATCAAATGTTACATGATCAAATGTTTTCAAAGAATTTTTCAACCCAACTACATTTATAAAAAGCCCAACTAAATTTTCCAAACCCCGTTTTAATACCTTAGCCAAATTTTATCGAATTTTCACCAAACTTTCAAATTGACCCAAATTATTTTACCCAGTGACATACCAGATCCGGTCAGGACTCATGGGCCGAGTTTGGGGTGTTACATTACAAGTGCCTTGTAGGAGTTCAGGAGCAGCCGAAATTTCAAAAAGAGTGGCAGCAGTAACTCTCAACCTTGGCAACTGTTCATGCTCTCAAGCTACCTATAGCACATTAACCGCTTTATTACCTGATCTAAACAGCAAAAATGCAAGAGCAGAGCATTCTTACATCTATCCAAAAATGTTCCCATAAATAGATGTAATGCACCTTCATGTGAGATGTCATTTGGTAAAATCATATTTCATTAAAGATAGCAAAACTTGATTTAATGAGATATATTTCAAGTATGAGTTAACCATTTTCCGAGAAAAGATTTTATGTGCAAGATAGGCCATAGGATCATAAGGGGATTCTTCTTGCAATTTTGGAAAACCACAAAATAAATTCATTCATAGATACATGAAGTTGAAGTTTCATAAGTTCCTCACAGATGAAGTTGATTGTAATAATATTCTATCAAAACATAGGATATGTTCTTAATTTGAAACTGGTGACAGAAGATAGTTCAAACATTGAAACATATACATATATTAACTTACTCGAGGATTGGACATATATTAACATAGGATATGCATATTTTGGTGACAGAAGATAGTTCAAACATTGAAACATATACATATACATATACAATGAAAAAAATGTTTCCATTTTCAAATATCAAAAGCATCACAAACAATGAAAGATATACATATTTGATTGAAAAAAAAAAAAATTGATCAATGAAACTTCTCAAATGCCACATGCAAACATATCTTCCACATCTACATTACAGATTAAGCAAATAATCATAACAAGAAACATACCCAAATGAGAAGGGATAACTAGCCTCGTACCTTTCTGAAGACGACCCTACAGGCCACCAAATCCACGCATTTTTTACCTAAATCATACTCAGCATCACAAAAAATAAAGAAGTTAAAGAAAAATAAATAAACAAAATTATATAAATAAAAAAAATCCCTAAATGAAAAAAGTTTCTGTTTACAGATTCCATACCGTCGTTGTTTGTTGAATGTTGGGATATTGGAAAATTTGAGCAGAAAATGAAGGACGATAGAACTTAGGGAAAAGTTTGAGCAGAAAAATTTAGGGACTGGGGAATATAGGGGAGACGAAATTCAAGCAGAAAATTTGAAGCAGAAAACAAATTGAGGGAAAATTTTTAGGAGAAACACTTAGGGATTTCGGGGATGAAGGGGGATAAAATCGAGCATAGCAGAGCGACGACATTTTGCTCAAACTCAGTTTACGTTTTGCGGCGTTTTCAAAACGCGCCACTATTTGTTTATAAAGCGACGTCGTCCACCTTAATCCACATTATACTATTGATAAAAGGATGACGTGAAGCTTTAATGTGCATACATATTTGCGGCATTTTTACGAAAATGCCACTACATACAGGCTTTTTGCGGCGTTTGTAACTAGCGCCACTAATACTTGACAGATTTTTGTGGCGTTTTACGGAAGCGCCACTAACAAATCGCTTCAAACGACGATGTCTTGCATTGTATTCATATATTTTTGTGGCGTTTTAACCAAAAAACGCCACTAAGTCATACAACAATTTTCCCAACGACACCGTCCTAATATATTTTCATGGATTTTGTGGCATTTTTTTATTAAACATGGTAATTTTAATTTCATTTAATCTATATATTTTATACTATTATTAATTACTCCAATTACTTAATATTATTAACCCTAAGTAATCTAAACCATCAACCTTAAACCATTAAAACTTAAAATTTATAATTATTTTAAATATATAAATTTAAAATATATCGATCATATACCCATAAATCTTTAAAATTATTTTAAATCATAGTATTTTATTTTTTTCAATTTTAACATATATTTTCTATGTTATAATTTGTTTCAAATTTTTAATATGTGTTATTAATGTTTTATAAATAATTTTAGTTAATACAAAGTTAAATATTTATAAGAAGAGGATGAAATAGTGCTTGACTTTTATTACAATTTTATATTTAATTATTACATAATTCATATAAATTTTAAATAAATAATTTTGGAAACTTTGAGTAATATTTAAAACAAATAGATACATGACATAATTTTTATATAAAATTTTTGTAAGAAAATAAAAGCAGAAAATTTCAAAATATGAAATAAATTTAAAAGGTTTAAAACCTATATATAATGATAATTTTATATAAAATTTCATAATATCACTTTTACGATTATATAATAAATTATTTATTTAATATATAAATTTAAATACTTAACCACAAACCCCAGTATATAACCCCAACTCCAAACTTCAGACCTTAATCTCTAACACAACCCCAAACCCCAAATTATATAATGATAAAATTTTAATATTAAAAATCATATTATCTATTTTACAATTACATTATAAATTATTTAATATATAAATTCAGGTTAAAAACTTGAACCTATTTTAAAGGAATAAACATTCGAATAATGGATATATACCATTCGGGGTTCTAGGAAGCCAATTTCACAATAAAAGGAAGGATCGGTACACAATGGTTGGATCCAACAACTTCGGGCCGGGTTATACGATTCTAGGGATTTTGTGGGTTTGAATTAGAGAAAACTGATTTGAGAGATTTTGGTTTTCGGATTTTGGGTCATATACCTCAAACCCTACACCTTAAATCCTAAACCCTAAATTGTAAACCCCAAACTCTAAATATTAACCCCTAATCCTAACCCACAAGCACTTAACCCTTAACCCCTAAACCATGAACCATTAACCTTAACCCCTTACTACCACTTAAATTGACCTTAATTAATATCATTAAACACTAAGAGCTTAAACCCTAATTAACAACAACCCCAAATATGTAACAAACTTTAAAACACTAAACCCATAGACCATAAATTAAACCATAAACCCTAAATTATCATGAGATTTAATTCAATATTTTAAAATTAATACTATCTCTTTTATGATTATATAAGAAATTATTTAATAATTTTTTTATTTTTAACAAATATTTTTCTATGTTTTTACTTTCAAATTTTTCTAAGTCATAAACCCTAACCCTTAACATATTAACCCCAAACCCTTAACCATTTACCTTTTAAACCCATTAACCCTAACTTTTAACCCATGAAACCCTAACACATCCCCCTTAAACCTTAAACCGCAAATCATAAACCATAATCCCTAAACATTAAAATAGTAACTTCTAAACCTTACACCTTAAATTATATATGCTAAACCATAAACCCTAAACAATCATGAGAATTAATTCAACATTTTAAAACCAATATTGTCTCTTTTATGATTATATAAGAAATTATTTAATATTTTTCATTTTTACAAATATTTTTCTTTTAAATAATTTAAACTAGAATCAAAATTATATAAGAAATTATTTAATATATAAATTTAAAAACAATCAGTCATATATATCCAAAAAAACTTTAAAATTTTTGCGGCGTTTCTCGACAAGCGCCGCCAACGATCAGACTTTTAGCGGCATTTTTTCAAAAGCGACGCTAAAGATCAGACTTTTAGCGGCGTTTTTCAAAAAGCGTCGTGAAAGATCAGACTTTTAGCGGCGTTTTTCCAAAAGCGCCGCTAAAGATCAGGCTTTGAGCAATGTTTTTTAGAAAGCGCCGCTAATGCTCAGACTTTTAGCGACGTTTTCCAAAAGCGTCGCTGATTCTCAGACTTTTAGCAGCGTTTTACGAATAAACGCCACTATATATCATTTTTAGCGGTGTTTTATAAATAAACGCCGCTATTGCTCATTTTTTTGCGGCGTTGTCCTTCAAACGCCGCTAATGTATAATATTTGCGACGTTTTCTCTTAAAACGCCACGAAAAATGCCGCTACAAGTCTGTTTTGCTGTAGTGGAATAGTGATAATTACTTATTCGGCTAAAGAGAAAAGATTATGATCATAGAAAAGAATTCACTTACCGATTTAATCGTAGAAGGAATGTCACCTCAAACGAGAAAGAATTTATGAAGGAGTGATTGTGGATTGTGAGTTTCGGCTATGGAAGAAAATGAACAAGAATAGTTTTGGTTATGAGGGTATGGATTAGAGGAAAAAGATAATAGAGTTGGAGAATTTCGTGAAAAGAAAAGAAAGATTAAGAAGGGGTGCTTATCAAATTTCGGTTTTTAAGAGAAGATGAATGAAAATAGTTTGGTCTAAATGGTTTGGTACCTACGGCAACAAGAAAGAATTGAAGAAAAGAAATGTTCACTAATGGCTTGAAGTTTCGGCAAAGATGAGAAGAATTTTGAGAGAAAAGACATAAAAATGCAAGAAGGAATTTGACCAACCAAGCACCAAAGTTTCTACCAAAACACTAACAAAAATTCAGCTACCCCTCTTACACCCAAAACCATCCACATACATAGCCAAAAGGGTCAACATTTTGCCACCCATACTTTCTATAACATCTTCCTTGAAAATGTCACTTGTTCCCTTACTTTCCCTTTTCATGATTTCTTTCCTCACCTTCATTCTTTCCTATTCTCTTTAGCCATCTTGCCATAAAATAAAAGTCCACGTTGCCATAATAGCATGCTTGGCGACACTTGATGGAAGAGTGCAAAAATAAATGTCAAAATTGCACACAAAGGGATTTGAACCTCTTCCCTCAAAGTCCTTCACTTAATGCCATAACCTCTTTACCATATGCTCAATTATGCTAACCATTTATTCATTTATTTCAATAAGCCTTGAAGCTACTTACCATCTCTCCTTAAAGTGCTAAAATACCAAATTTTTCCTAAGGCCCAATTAGACCCGAGACTTCATAGAATCCCCGTAAACTCCGAATTCACTTAACTGACAAGTCCAATTTGCAATAATGCCATTCTCTTGTTCTCAAGATTTTAAACATTCCTACGCCCAAGGCCCATTGGGCCCAATCCTACTAGGCCCAATTTCGGGATGTTATAACTCCAACTAGACTTCACTTGTTATTTAACCCTGAACCATACGATTTATTTTCTTGACTTGATCCGTAGGATTCCCTAATTTATATTAATACCTCTTTCGAGGCTACTAACGTCTAACCCTTGGTTGATTAATTGAAATCTCTTTCTAATTAAAACCCCTAGTGTTGCATTAACTCGATTTATGGACTCCCATATTAGGTTTGACCCTAATCCGATAAATTTTTGTCGCCCTATCTCTAGGATTACGATCAACTCTGCTTAATTATGCTAGATCTACTCTTAAACAGGGACTTTTGCTCCTCTGAATAAGCACATCAATACTTGAATTAATATCCTGAAATATTAAAGCAAGAATTAAGAACACATAATTAAGAACAAATCAAGTATTTATCATACAGTTTAGAAAACAATAACAAGATCCGTCTTAGGTTGCCCTCTCGGTCTTTGAGGGTTTAGTTCATGTTTATAAAGAATACATCTCGAAAGAAATTAAATAACAAAACATAAAGAAAACCCTAAAACCCCACAAGGAATTTGAAAGGAAAATCCTCGATCTTGAGTGTGACTCACTTACGAGATGGATCAACTGACTTTCTTCGAGTAATTCCCTATATTCAACCCTCTCTGGCTTCGTCCTCGTCAACAGCCATGACAGAAGCCTTATGTCAAACTCTCTTTTTAGGTTCCCCTCTAGGGTGTTTATATAGGCTTTCAGGATGCCTTACTTGACCCACAAGTATCCTATTCTGAATGGAATTAAAACAGGTACGGAAAGGACACGCCTGTGTGAATCGAGCCCAAGGCCGTGTTCAAGTCTGCTAAAGTGGCACAGCCATGTGGTTTACCCATGTGGTGAACTCCAGGCCGTGTTGCTTTCTTACTTTGGCCCATTTTCTTTGTTTTTGGCCCGTTTCTCATTCTTTTCATCCTCCTATGCTCTACTAAGTATAAAACATGAAATTAAAGGATTAGGAGCATCAAATTCCATAATTCAAGGGATAAATCATCCAAAAGTATGCTGAATGTGGGATTAAAATATGTATATATTACGGTTTATCAAAAGATGACAATGAAAGAAATTATTGAAGATATGATGGGAAATCGAGCATCAATGCCATATCTGAAGAGAGAATGGTGAAAGAAAACTTATCTGCATCCGCCTTATGAGCCTAGAAGTGTTCTGAACAACTGGATTGTGGAAGAGATTCTTGTAGTTTTTAGAGCTAATTCAAAGTAATGTTCAAAACACACTTATCACTTTAAGCCTAGAAGCAATAAGAACCATTTGTGAAATAGGCTCATGTCCAACATCTTTATTTCAATAAAAAATATATTTTTTTGTATCACTCTGAGCAAATATTTTTTTATTCTTTCATTTCATTCATAAGCACACCATACAAATAGCTATTCTTAGATTCATTTGTTCTTTGGATATTCCTTCGTGCCTACAATAGGTCTCCAGATATCAACGACAAGAGCAACGCTGCTACTGACCCAGAATCTCCTTTTGAGCGAGACATGTGTCTAGAGGGATCTCAAGATTTTGAAGATGACAGAGACTGTAACTTATTTTTGGATTTGTTAAGGATGGTAGAACAAGAAGAGGAACATATCCTACCTCACAAAGAGACAGTAGAGATTGTGATCTTGGAAGAAGGAAAAAAGTGAAAATTGGAACTTGTATAACCGAAGAAACAAAATGAGACCTCATTGAGTTACTTTAAGAATTCAAAGATGTTTTTGCATGGTCATACCAAGATATGCCCAGGTTAAGCACTGATATTATGGTACACGACTCCCCATAAAAGAAGAGTGCAAGCCAGTTCAGCAGAAGCTCCGAAGGATGAGGCCAGATGTTGTGATAAAAATAAAAGAAGAGGTCAAGAAACAATTCGATGCTAGGTCCTTACAAGTGGTCAAATACTCACAATGGGTTGCCAATATCGTCCCCGTCCCTAAGAAAGACGGAAAGGTATGGATGTGTGTAGATTACAGAGACTTAAACAAGGCCAGCCCAAAAGACAATTTCCCATTGCTTAACATTGACACTTTAGTGGATAATACGATAGGCTACTCACTATTCTCCTTCATGGATGAGTTCTTTGGATACAATTAGAAAAAGTTGCATCCTGAAGACATGGAAAAGACCACATTCATAATCCTATAGGGAACATTTTTCTATAGGGTGATGCCATTCAGATTAAAAAACACGGGAGCAACGTATCAAAGAGCCATGGTAACCTTGTTTTAATGACATGATGCACAAGGAAATCGAGGTTTACGTCGAAGATATGATTGCAAAATCCTTAACAGAAAAGGATCACGTGCAAGTTTTGAGGAAATTATTCTTGAGGTTAAGAAAATTTCAACTAAAGGTCAATCCAACAAAATGTACTTTCGGGGCTAGGTTAGGAAAACTACTAGGTTTCGTAGTCAGTGAAAAGGGAATTGAAATCGACCCAAACAAAGTCAAGGCTATACAAGAATTGCCTATGCCACGCACTCAAAAAGAAGTTCGATGTTTCTTAAGAAGACTAAATTACATTGCCTGGTTCATTTCACAACTAACCGAGATGAAGTCCGAGTTGTGAAACACAATCTAGGCGTATGGGATGATGAATGCCAGAAAACTTTTGACAAGGTAAAACAGTACCTGTCCAATACCCCAGTGCTATCAACAGCAAGTCCACACATGCCACTTATACTGTATTTGACAGTATTTGGCAATTCTATGGGATGTGTGCTTGGCCAACATGATGAGACAGGAAAGAAAGAAAGGGCAATATACTACCTCAGTAAGAAATTCACTGAGTGTGAAATGAGATATTCGCCAATTGAGAAATTATGTTGCACCTTGAACTGGACAACTCGGAGATTGAGGCAATACATGTTGTACCATACGACTTGGCTAATCTCGAAACTAGACCCTCTAAAATACATGATGGAGTCGACTTCTTTGAATGGAAGGATGGCCAGATGACAAATTCTGCTTTCTGAATTTGACATAGTCTATGTGAACCAGAAGGCTGTGAAAAGGAATGCAATAGCAGATTTTCTAGCCAGTAGAGCTTTAGAAGATTATGAGCCTTTGAACTTTGATTTTTCTAATGAAGATCTAATGTATGTGGCAACTACCAAAGAAGACGCTTCAGAAGATCGTCCTTGGAAACTGAACTTCGACGGAGCATCAAATGCTATTGGTAATGAAATTGGGGTAGTCTTGATATCTCCAAATGGAGATCATTATCCATTTACTTGCAAATTGGATTTTGATTGCACAAATAATTTGGCAAAGTACGAAGCATGCATCATTGGAAACTTTGCGGCCATAGAATTCAAGATCAAAGTGCTAGAGGTGTATGGGGATTCTGCACTAGTAATCTATCAACTCAAAGGTGAATGGGAAACAAGAGACCCCAAATTGATCAATTATCAAAAGCTAATTTTGGAATTAATTGAGGAGTTTGATAATTTCACCTTCTGTTACCTCCTGCGAGATGCAAACCAAATGGCTGACGCCTTGGCTACATTAGCTTCTATGATCAGAGTAGATAAACAAGAGGATGTAAAGCCTATCCAAGTGAGGATTTACAAGGCTCCGGTTCATTGCTACAACATCGAAGAAGAGGAAGAAATAGATAATCATCCTTGGTATCACGATATACTGCAATATGTGAAGAATCGTGAATACCCTGATCAAACAACTGAGAATGATAAAGGGACTTTGAGAAGACTGGCTAGTGACTATGTCTTAGATGGGGAGATTTTTTACATAAGACACTAATTAATTAACTAAGTACCAATTTTGGGCGTTACGAGGGTGCTAATCCTTCCTCGTGGGTAACCGACTCCCGAACCTATTTTTCTAAATTTTGTAGACCAAAACCATTGTTTTAATAAATCAAAGATATTATTAAAATGACCGAATTATGAGGTGACTCGATCACACCTCAACAAAAAAGATCAATTGCGACTCCCTTTTTTCGTTTTCATTTTTAAAATCAAACTCGACTCCTTTTCCAAAAAAATGGTTTTGACACATACTTTTATCGAAGATCTAATTTCGTAAGTATAAATAGGTTTATATCAATGTTTTCTTAAATCAGATCGATGATCGAATCGATTAGACCACCATTTCGTTCAATCTGATCAGTTCAACTGGTCCGATTAAAAAATGATTAAATATTAACAATAAATTTTTTTTAAAATCAGATTCGACCATTTTTTTAGCCAGTTTAATCGGTGAAACAGCCCAAACCCGGCCCATGAGCCTTGACCAGATTTGGTATGTTCCTCAAGTAAACTGGTTTCAAATTCTTTTGTATTTAGGAAAAACTTGAGCGTTTTGAGGGAAAGTTTGTTTTGGGTTGGGCTTGAGTTGAAAACAGGTTTATTTCGTTATTAAAAATCCTTTTTATTTAGGTGACAAAACGTCTAGGCTTTGAATTAAATTAATTTTACTTAATCTTTTAATAAATATAAAGATTGTATGCTCAATAAATAAAAGTAAAGTAAACGCTACTACGGCCTTATTACATCAAATAATTTCCCAAAATTAAAACCAAAATAAACTTTAAATTACTTAAAATAAAATAAAAGTCCAAGTCGTAAATTTCTTGCTGTGCATGGCCATCCCTAAGCTCTGCCGAACCTGCTCCATCACTGATCGTCACTTGAAACATGTTCCCACAACGGGGTGAGTCAACAGACTCAATGTTTACACAAACACTAAGTCTTAACAAATTCAGGCATAACAAATCATATTCATACGTATCATAATTTCACATTTAATGATTCAAGATAATGATGCAACCCAAACCCAAACCTAGATGCCATCCGCTACACATCCCCGTACCAACCTGCACACCGTGGGGACTACTAAGTCAACCCACCATCCGCTACACTCCATCGAAGGCGTCATTTGCGGTCGGCGTGCTCATCGCCCATATAAAAGTTATGGCATAGCCACCAGATTAAATAATTGTGTCATGTGACACCACATTCAGATAATGTAACCGAAGTTACCACATGCAGATAATGTGACCGAAGTCACCACATACACTTCCCCTTTCTCATATATCTCGAATGCCGCACATTATTTATATCATGCATATTATACTTAATTTCACATTCATGTAACTTTTCACATGTTAATATAACATATTTCGTAATCCTAGTAGGAGCAGGAAACGTACTTGAGTACTTTGTACCATAACATGGTACTTTAGCCACATTCTTACACTTTCATATTAACACATTTAATTTAAAACATAGCCATGAACGTATTAAAACTTAGGGTAGGGTACACACCGATTAAACAACAATTTCACTTGAAATCCGAAATTAGATCTCGCCTTAGATATTTAACTCCTACATTCGGCCCATATTAAAGGTTTAATGAAAAACTCATTCGCCACAAAACCAAATCATAGTAGGATTTGTACACTAAGACTTACCTTAATGCCGATTTGCTTATCACTCAAATCACGAAAACTTTTCTTTTCTTCTCCTTGTATTCGCCAAACACTAGATCTCTACATAGGTTAGTTTTTGGCTTTTAAGATAATAAGAAAATAGATCTATGTACTAAAGTAAGGCCTTAGCGAATGCTATAGTGCTTACCTTGCGGATCTTAAATCCGAAACTCAATCGAATAACTAGGAACATGCGACATGGTGCACCTACGGAAATGAATTTCACCTTCCTTGTAGTTAACACTAGCAAATCCGAATGATCTTTCCAAATTTCAGAAACAAGATATTAATGGTATTAGTTCCTATGTTACTGGCTTAAAGAAGAGAATAAATTAATGGCCATAAAATTCTTACCCTTAATATTGAATTGACAAAGACCTAAGCTTGAAGCCACTTGATATATTCGGCTATGGCCTTAAAAGGCTTACTTAGGCTTTTGGAGGATTAGAAGGAAAGAGAAGGAAGAATAAAGATGGAGGATTCGCTAGAGCACAAGGTATTTCGACTTTGGCTAACAAAAGAAGAATAAAATTATAGGAAATTCGGCAGAGAGAGGAGAATCTGCTTAAGAAATTCGATAAAGGAAGAGTGAATGAATGAATGGCCTCTTTTCCTTTTATAGCCTAAATTACTAACTTAGAATCCTTACTTGGCCATCACTCTTCTATTTTGATAGCTTTATCTCTTATTTAGCCGAAATTCTAAAGGGAATAAAACTCTTCTCTTAAGAGTCCCTATTGCTGTTCATTGCTTCCTTTCTAAGTAATTAAATAAAAAAATCACTTAAAGCCTTAGCTAGATGCCATCCACCCCCTTCCCTTGATGAGCCAAATTTAAACTTGTTCTATTGGACTCCTTGTGGCCATCTGAGGCCCAAATTATCCACCTAAGTGGCGTCACTCCTTTGGGCTTTAAGTGGTATCTTCAGCCACTTTTCCAAGCCCTGTTTGTGTGTCAAATTTCACATACTTTTTCTCTTAAGGCCACCTTGCTTTAATTTCCTCTTTTAAACTTTAAAACTCGACATTTCTAAGTCATTTCTAAGTTTCCAAAAATTTTCGTTTGGCTCTTTAAACTTGACATTTCCTTACATTTCCAAGTTTTCCGAAATGTTTACTTTCCACTTTTGAATCATTTCTAAATCATTTTCCTAGTTTCCATAAATGTTCACTTTCCTCTTTTTAACTTATCATTTCCAAAATGTTCACTTTCCTCTTTTAACTTAACATTTCCAAGTTTCCAAAATGTTCACTTTCTTCTTTTTGAAACTTAACATTTCTAAATCATTTCTTACATTTCCAGGACATTTCCCTACATTTCCTTACATTTCCCTGCATTTTCTTACATTTCCATACATTTCCATACATTTCCATACATTTCCTTACATTTTCATACATTTCCATGGTTCTAAAAATGCACACCACATATCACAGTAAACATGCTATTAAGCAAAAATGCACACAATGGGATTCGAACCTCTTCCCTCAAAGTACTTCACTTGTTGCCATAACCCTTGCACCTTAGGTGGCGTCCCTTGCCACTTTTCCACATCACTTCTTATTTTTAACTTAAAAACCAATAATTGTCCAAAGCTTTCTCTTCCATCCTAGGATTTTAAAAACCCTTAATTCACTTCTAAACACTGCCAAAACCTACTACTCATGAATTATGCACAAACGCATAACCCCTAATCTAGGATGTTACAATCGGTTCGTACCGATTCTCGATCTAACCGGTTAGAAGTCACTCTCTGTATCAATCTCCCTATCAATTTCCAATCCAATCGACCAGTTCAGTTCAAACAACACTGGTTTATACCAACATTTTTGTAACATCCTGAATTAGGGGTTGTTTGAAAACTTAATTATTTGTTTCCCATGTGTGTGTGTGCTTGAAGAAATAAATACTATGATTTATTTGGCTTGTTCTAAGGTCTAGAAATAAACCCGATCTAGGCCTGACTTAGAACTAAAAGTTTCTTTCCAAGTGTTTTAAAAAAGGGAGCTAGGTGAGATAGGGATTAAGCAAATCTTCGAAAGGAACTTGACACAAGGATGTAATTGGCGTGTTGGCTTGGTGCGTTAAGGGAGTTTGCAAGGGAGGAGGTTCGAATCTCGGCAGTAACAAGGGGATATGTTTTTATTTTGGGCTTTTTGGGGCGTTAAAGAAAGGGGCAAGTTGGGAGGCCTTAAAAGATTTTTGGTGTTGGATTTGGACATGAAAGTTGGGTTGGCTAAGGGGATACCGTGCGCCACTTAGGAGTTGGAGGTGAAGATGGGCGCAGGTTCGAATGGCTGGAGCAGTGTTTTGCATTTTAATTTTTGGGGTGATCGGCCTAGGAAGGCCTTATAATTAAATGGAGAGGTTATATGACATGAAAGTCAAGGTGGTAGAGTGGTAAGGGGCGCTGCAAGGGGGCTGCGGCAGTGAGGTCTTTGGTTCGAGCCTAAGAAGCAGCAATTAGTTTTATTTTTTTTTGCAAAATGGCGTGAAAAGGGAATGAGCTGATGGCATGATTATGGACTCTTAGCTTAATAAGGATAAAGCTTATTTTTTTTCACTTATTCGGCTGGAAGAGAGTAGTATTAGTAAGTTTATTTTCATTTAAATTGTATGAAGAGAGGATAAGAGATAAATAAAAGATAAATCTTGTTTTATCTTTTATTAAAGGCTGGAAATTATCACAAAATGGAAGGTGATGGCCGAAATAGGGACTCCTTGGGGGCTGTCCATATTCGGTTTTAACACCTAAAGGGGGGCTGAAATTGATAGAAATTCTTTGTTTTTCCCTTTTTGTTGCTGGCCGATTCCACCATTGCTGAATTCTTCCAAAAAAAATTCTTTTCTTCTTTTCTTCCTTTTCTTTTCCTAGTAGCTGAACCCTTCCACTCTTTTTCTTTTCTTCTCCTATTGAGATCATCTTGGCCGAATCTCCCCTCCCTAGCTAAGGTGCTGCCAATTTTTATGGTGTGGTAAGGACACTCTCGGTGTTTAATCTTTATTGTTATGGCTAGCTGAAATCCAGCATTTGTTGATGGTGTGGCTAACTATTTCTCTTACCTATACGTCCTTTGAACACTAACCACCTCACGATATGTAAATCCGTTTCACTTCCCTACAATCGGCAACCATACATATTAGTAGCCTTCGGCTTTTCGATCACTAAAAATATTGTCTATTAGAATAGATCCTTACCACCACTTACCTTAGGGGAATAAATCCCGAAAGCTTTCCTTAATGGCTATGGCTTCCCACACTTATTGAAAATCGGCAGCACCCTTTTCCTCAAGAGAGATTCGGCCTAAGCACAATTGGAGGGCTGAAATTTTGAGAAGAAGAGAAGGGGTGTTCGGTTAAGAAGAAACAACAATGCTGGAAATTTCTGAGCAAATCTTGGCTAAGAGTTAGGAGAGAATTCGGCAGCACAATGAAGAGAGGAAGAAGGAAAAGAATTTGCTGGCAATTTTCTCTTAAAGAGGGGTTATATTCGGCTAATAGGAAGCAAGAAAAGCTGGAGATTTTTGAACAATTTTGCTATGGTTCAAGAGAGATTTCGGCAGCACAAAGAAGAGAGAAAAAGAAAAGAGTTGCTGGAGTTTTTTTGATACTTCTTTGCTGTAGCAAAAATCAAAATATGGACAGCCCCAAGGAGTCCAAATTTTAGCAAACACCTCATATTTTGTGATAATTTCTAGCCTTGAATTATCACAAAAAAAAACTAGATTTATCATACTTTTTAATCTCCTAATCCCCTCAACAATTTAATAGCAATTAAAACACTAATAGCTCCCCCTCTTCCAACCGAAAATAGGCAAAAAAATAAGCTTAATCTCTTATCAATTAAGAGTCCAATTATGCTGCCAACACTACTCTCCTTCATGCCAGCAGCAAAGAGGAAAAAAAATAAAATTCCATGTTGCTTCTTGGGCTCGAACCAGTGACCTCGAGCAGCAACAGCCCCTCCTTACGCGCCCCAGACCAACTCTCCCAATTGACTTTCATGTCAAATTACCCCTCCATTTAATTATAAGCCTTCTTCTTGGCCCGCTTGCCTTAACGCAAAAAGCCCAAAAATAACACTCCTTGCGTCCCTTGCGTTTCAAACCCGAGACCTTCGTGCCAACACCCTTAAGTGGCGCCCCAAGCCACTCCGCCCACCTGCCTTTCATGTCATATAGCCTCCTTATTTAATTATAAGGCTTCCTAGGCCTAATGCCCAAAAAGCCCATAAAGAAAAATATTTCCTCCTTGTATCTCCCATGGATCGAACCCAAGACCCCCTTTTTAACCCCTAGGCGCACCAAGCCAATGTGCCAATTACTTTCTTGTATCATGCTTCTCCCAATTTTTATTTAAACCCTGTCTCCACCTAGCTCCCTCCTTTTTAAGCCCTTGAAAAGAAATTTTTAATTCCAAATCTGACCTAATTTAGGGTTATGTCAAGGCCCTAAATATGCTTAGAAATCAAAATATTTATTTCTACAAGCACATACATAGGAAATTAATTAAATTTTCAACAACCTCTAATTTAGGGTGTTACGCCTCTACCCCTTAAAAATAATTTCGTCCTCGAAATTACTTACTAACGAATAGTCGTACATCTTAACTCATCAGACTACGCTTATGTCACAGCTTAATCGATCTTAATAAAACTATCTTACTTCCTAAGCACCATCTCTAAATTCACAACCAAGGTTTGAGCACTTCCCTAGCAAAACAAGAAAACTCTAAAATAATCAAGCAATTAAGGGTATTCCAAAATAAGGAGCATACACGTTGTCACATCTGGCACATCTTCCTCCTCGCGTTGGCCAATTGCATAAACCAACCTTGGTTGCCTCGCCTCTACACCTTCAAAGACTCGCCACACCTGCTACCATTTCCATTACCCCTAATCGCACCTCGACCCTTTGTGGTTGTTGGTTATCCTTCATTGGTATCGATCCACGATCCTCGATCTCGCCTAGCCGCTTTCTTGGACAGATCTCTAACTCGATGCTCCAAGGACCCACACTCGAAGCATCCCCGATTACCCTTCCAACATTCCCCCGTGTGAGACTTGCCACACCGAGCACACCGTGGCGGCCATTGAGGATTAGCAGCAGCAGTAGGCCTAGTAGCTTGATCTGACCCACCAATCCTCGTCCTCTTCTGCTCATTACCCGAGAACTCTGAAGGTCCCGAGCTCCTCTTATTCCAATTCCTATCTTGATTTTGTCTAACCGACTGTCTTACCCCTTCAGGAACTTTCAATTTCTCCACTAAAACCACGAACTCCCGTTCCTGTTGTGGAGCTATCATCATCCTCAGCTCATACCTCAGCCCGTCTTTAAATCTGACACAGCGTTCATGCTCAGTACCCACAATACCACGAGCATACCTACTTAACCGGAGGAACTCGACCTCATATTCTGCCACTGACTTATTACCTTGAACCAGGTTCAAGAAAGCTTTTCGCTGTGCGTCTACATAGAAAGTTCCAATATACTTCTTTTGGTAAGCTTCCCTGAAGAATTCCCAAGTAAGATTTTCAGCCACCATTCCATCCCTTACGGTGAGCCACCATTGATATGACTCATCCCAAAGTAAGGAGATTATACCCTTCAACTTCTCCTCAGCGGTGAAATCCAAGTCACCCATAATCCTTTCAGTGGATTCCAACCAATACTCTACCGTACTGGGCGCTACTCCGGATACACCTCTAAATACCTCATTTCAGATAGGCTTGAGTCATTCAACCACAGATTTACTGTGTTCCTGCACCCTTTTGCCTCAAAGAACCTGCTCCAATACCCGTGTCTGACTTGAGCCACGACATCATTTCCACCGGTCTGATCTTGGAACTCAGTTTTCGCCGCCTGCAGATCCGACATCTCATTTCCAGACCCACGTTCGGACCCTGCTGGCTCGGATAAGGCCATCCTACCCCTTCCACGGCCACGGGGCAGACGTCCACGACCTCTTGAACTCATTCTAACGATTGCATTTATCTGCTTAAGAATTTTATGCATTAGTATTTCACTTGGTTATCCCCGAAGAAATTTTATGATAAGAGTTTTAAGGGTGGTTCTTTCGTAAACATACAAACACACAATTTTCCATTCATTCATCCAAAGAGACATTGTTGATTTCATGGTGATTGTTTTTCCACTACCCGGGGGTATTTTCGTAATTTGTCCTATAGGGGTATTTTCGTAATTTTTCAAAAATACGGGTTCTCAGATGATTTTGTCAAGATTTATTTTGGAACTCTTAAATTTTTGGTGTATTTTGAAAAATTTTTGAAATCCGGGGGTCTTTCGTTAATTTCAAAGTTCAGGGGCATTTTGGTAATTTTTCACAAATCGGGGTGAATTTGTACAATTTAGTAAATCAGAGATATTTTAATAGTTGTAAAACTTTGAGGGCTCTTTTTGATAATTGTATTTTCCAAAATAGTGATGTTGCAAAATTTCGAAGGTCAGGGGTATTTTGGTAATTCCGTAGGTTAGGGGCAATTTTGTAATTTCCTCAAATCATGACATTTTTTGAAATTTAAGGTTTTTAAGCACTTTTTATGAAATGAAATTTTTGACTAAAACCATGCGTATTTTGAGAATATCATAAATCGAGGGTGTTTTCGTAATTTTACCCCTAAGGGTATTTTAGTAATTTCACATTCGGGGCATTTTCTCAAAATGACTTTCAAAAAAAATTGGGTTCTAAGTGATTTTACAAAAGAAGGATATTTTGAAAATTTCTTTTTGAAAAATTTCATACGGAGGGTATTTTGGTCAGTTTTTTTTAAAACAGGGTTTTAGTTACTTCAAAAACAAAACGGCTAGTCGGGTTTTAGTTATCGAGTTTAGCTTGTGAGTGTGTCATCTCAGCTAGGATGAACCGTTACTACGCACCAGGTAGGATTCGAGTGATTAGGAGGTGAGTCACTAGGACTGCTTAAATACCAGGCTCTCACCGAATCCAATCCTAGACATGCGTATAACGATTGCCACATCCCTTGCTTAGTGACAACTTACAGGGTTGTTTAGGTAATTATTAAATCTTATGCATAGTTGGGGCATGCTAGCCCTAAGGTTCAATAATTTCTATTCTAATAGTCTACGTTCCCAATTTACCCTTCTACCCTTCATCAAATATTCACAAAAATGGATAGAAGTACTTACTGCTGCGGATTGTCACGGGAGACTTCGGTGCTATCTGTTCAAGCCAAAAACAATTTCCAAAACATTTCAATAAGGCCTACTAACAAAAACAAAACATTTTGGGCCTTGGGCCCCCAGCTTGAGTTTTGAACTGGCTCGATACCAAAATGTAACACCCCAAACCCAAATTTCATGAGTCCCGAATTTGGATCGGTATGTCACGGAGTAAAATAATTTGAAGTAACTTGAGTGTCAAGTGAAATTTTGTTAAAATATGTCTAAGGTTTTAAAACGCGTTTGAAAACTCAGTTGGGCTTTATAAACATGGTTGGGTTGATAAACTCTTTGAAAACGTTTGATCAAGTATCATTTTAAAACGTTAAAGTTATAATTGACTTGGTAAATTTTATTACCCGATGGTAACTTCTTTGAAAACTCGTAAAAGTTATTAAGTTGAAAAAGTTTACTTTTAATCGGTTTACTCAATATTTATAAATATCATTTGTAGTGCAACATAAGTAAAATAAAACAAAGGAAATAAGCATCCAAAATAATAATAGCGGCCTTATTACATCCCAAATTAAAAATACTTAGAAAATAAATAATTAAACTTAATGATAACAAATTTAAATCCAACGATAAGCATGGCCGCCTCGAGTCCTCTCCAGCTCCATCTCCACTATCTACTCATCTGGAAAATGTTAAGGGAAGGGGGTGAGTCACTAAGACTTAGTGTGTAAATCCCCCACCCGGTAAAGTAACTCATACACAAGTCATTAATAAACATGCACATGCAACCCAACTTCACCATCCAAAACACCTTTCTCTACCCCGTGTGGTACCAAACCACTGGTGGTGCCAAACCACTGGTGACTCAAAGTCACGATATCCATCAATATTGTGGTGCCAAACCACTGGTGGTGCCAAACCACTGGTGACTCGAAGTCACATATAATTAGTTGTGGGGCCAACCCACGTGTGATACCAAATCACTGACGTCAATCCCATAATATCATCTGTGGGGCCAACCCACTGTGGTGCTGAGCCACGGGGACAAGACGCAATAAGGTGTCAAACCTCTGGTGACCGTAGTCACGAAATGTGGTACCAAACCACTGGTGTCTGTCGACACGATTATCACTTCCCCCTCCTCTCATACAACCCACATCAATCAATGATATGAATATAACAGAAATCATGCCCACATATTTATTTAACAACATACATTGAATTTAATCATTAGCCACATATTTATATGCCACATATATCAAATATGTCATGCTTCCCAAAAGCATCATAAAGTAAACTCATAACAACAAGGACTTACCTGATTCCTTGCTTATACCACGATGGTATTAAATCCAAATCTACATAAATTCAGATTAGCATGCACAATGCATTTAGCACAGTTACGAGTTATGAAGTGTGTATGTACACACCTGTTTCTACCGAAATTCCTAGATCCCGAAGTTTCCAATCTTTAGTGCTAGATCTTGACCCTATATTTGGCCAATCATCTTTGTTAGTATCAAAAGCCTATTCGGCCAAACCAAGATTGTACCAAAGGGTTTCACACGAACCTGAACCTTACCTATACGTCCTTTGAACACTAACCACCTCACGATATGTAAATCCGTTTCACTTCCATACAATCGGCAACCATACATATTAGTAGCCTTCGACTTTTCGATCACTAAAAATATTGTCTATTAGAATAGATCCTTACCACCACTTACCTTAGGGGAATAAATCCCGAAAGCTTTCCTTAATGGCTATGGCTTCCCACACTTATTGAAAATTGGCAGCACCCTTTTCCTCAAGAGAGATTCGGCCTAAGCACAATTGGAGGGCTGAAATTTTGAGAAGAAGAGAAGGGGTGTTCGGTTAAGAAGAAACAACAATGCTAGAAATTTCTGAGCAAATCTTGGATAAGAGTTAGGAGAGAATTCGGCAGCACAATGAAGAGAGGAAGAAGGAAAAGAATTTGCTGGAAATTTTCTCTTAAAGAGGGGGTATATTCGGCTAATAGGAAGCAAGAAAAGCTGGAGATTTTTGAACAATTTTGGCTATGGTTCAAGGGAGATTTTGGCAGCACAAAGAAGAGAGAAAAAGAAAAGAGTTGCTGGAGTTTTTTTGACATTTCTTTGCTGTAGAAAAAATCAAAATATGGACAGCCCCAAGGAGTCCAAATTTCAGCAACCACCTCCTATTTTGTGATAATTTCCAGCCTTGAATTATCACAAAAGAAAAAACTAGCTTTATCATACTTTTTAATCTCCTAATCCCCTCAACAATTTAATAGCAATTAAAACACAATAGCTCCCCCTCTTCCAGCTGAAAATAGGCAAAAAAATAAGCTTAATCTCTTATCAGTTAAGAGTCCAATTATGCTGCCAACACTACTCTCCTTCACGCCAGCAGCAAAGAGGAAAAAAAATAAAATTCCATGCTATTTCTTGGGCTCGAACCAGTGACCTCGAAAGCAAAGAAGCATTTCTTTAAGCGCCTGCACCAACTCTCCCAATTGACTTTCATGTCAAATTACCCCTCCATTTAATTATAAGCCTTCTTCTTGGCCCTCTTGCCTTAACGCAAAAAGCCCAAAAATAACACTCCTTGCGTCCCTTGCGTTTTGAACCCGAGACCTTCGTGCCAACACCCTTAAGTGGCGCCCAAGCCACTCGCCCACCGCCTTTCATGTCATAAAGCCTCCTTATTTAATTATAAGGCCTTCCTAGGCCTAACGCCCAAAAAGCCCACAAGGAAAAATATTTCCTCCGTGTATCTCCCATGGATCGTACCCAAGACCCCCTTTTTAACCCCTAGGCGCACCAAGCCAATGTGCCAATTACTTTCTTGTGTCATGCTTCTCCTAATTTTTATTTAAACCCTATCTCCACCTAGCTCCCTCCTTTTTAAGCCCTTGAAAAGAAATTTTTAATTCCAAATCTGACCTAATTCAGGGTTATGTCAAGGCCCTAAATATGCTTAGAAATCAAAATATTTATTTCTACAAGCACATACATAGGAAATTAATTAAATTTTTCAACAACCCCTAATTTAGGGTGTTACAACTTATGTTATGCTACAAACGAATTTACAAAAGATATGAAAATCGGTTAAAAGTAACTTTTCAAACTTAATAAACTTCTACGGGTTTTCAAAGATGTTACCATCGGGTAACAAAAATTTAACCAGGTTAACTATAACTTTAACGATTTTAAAAGGCTACATGATCAACCGTTTTCAAAAGGGTTTATCAACCCAACTGTATTTATAAAAAGACCAATTGAGTTTCAAACACCGTTTTCATACCTTAGCCAAATTTTATCAAGGTTTCACCAAACATTCAAAATGACTCAAATTATTTTACACCGTGACATACCAGATCCGTCAGACTCATGGGCCGGGTTTGGGGTGTTACATTTTGTATCGAGCAGCTCAAAACTCGATTGATGGGCCCAAGGCCCAAAATGTTTTGTTTTTTAGTAGGCCTTATTGAAATGTTTTTGGAAAGTGTCGTGGCTTGAACGACATGGCACCGAGTCTCCGCACCAATCCGCCTGTAAGTAATTCTATCCATTTTGTGAATATTTGATGAGGGTAGAAGCGTAAATTGGGAACGTGACGTTAGAATAGAAATTATTGAACCACAGGGCTAGCATACCTCAACTATGCATAAGATTTAATAATTACCTAAACAACCACAGTGAGTTGTCACTAAGCAAGGAATGTGGCAATCGTTATATGCATGTCTAGGATTGGATTCGTGGAAGCACTCGGTATTTAAGCAGTCCTAGTGACTCACCTCCTACTCACTCGAATCCTACCTGGTGCATAGTAACGGTTCATCCTAGCTGAGACGACACACTCACAGGATAAACTCGATAACTAAAACCCGGAAGGGACTAGCTGTTTTGTTTTTTTTTTGAAGTAATTAAAACCTTTTTTTTAAAAAAATGACCAAAATACCCCTCAGTTTGAAAAGTGACCAAAATACCCCTGGTTTGAAAATTTCCAAAATACCCTCCATATGAAAAATTTTCAAATAGAAATTCCAAAATATCCTTCTTTTGTGAAATCACTTAGAACCCAAATTTTTTGGAAACCATTTTGTGAAAATACCCTGATTATGTGGAATTATTAAAATGCCCTTAGGGGTAAAATTACGAAAACACCCTTGATTTAGGATATTCCCAAAATACCCATGATTTTAATCAAAAATTTCATCACATAAAAAGTGCCCAAAAACCTTAAATTTCAAAAACATCATGATTTTAGAAAATTACAAAATTGCCCCTAACCGACAAAATTACTAGAATGACCCTGATTTTCAAAACTTCGTAATATCACTATTTTAGGAAATGCAATTCTCAAAAAGAGCCCCCAAAGATTTACAACTTTTGAAATATCCCTGATTTATTAAATTTTACAAATTCACCCCAATTTGCAAAAAATTACCAAAATGCCCCTAAACTTCAAAATTACCGAAATACCCCCGGAATTCAAAATTTTTCAAAATACCCTGGGAACTTAAGAGTTCCAAAATACTTTATGACAAAATCATCAGAAAATTTTTATTTTGAAAAATTATAAAAAATACCTCAGAGGATAAATTACGAAAATACCCTTGGGTAGTGGAAAAACAATCACCATGAAAACTACAACGCCTTTTTGAATGAATGAATAGAAGGACTGTGTGCATGTATGATACGAAAGAACCACTCCTTAAACTCATATCATAAAATTTCTTCGCGGATAACCAAGTGAAATACTAATGCATAAAATTCTTAAACAGATAAACGCAATCGTTAGAATGAGTTCAAGAGGTCGTCGGCGTACGCGCTTCGTGGACGGAAGGGTAGGATGGCCTTATCCGAGCAAGCGAGGTCCGCACATGGGCCCGGAAATGAGATACCGGATCTGTCGGTGGTGAAAACCAATTTCAAGATCGACGGTGGTAATGATGTCGTATCTCAAGTCAGACATTCGGTATTGGAGCGAGTTCTTGAGGCAAAAGGGGTGCAGAGCCCGAATCGTGGTTGAATGACTCTGTGCTAACAGAGCGAGGTGTTTAGAGGAGTTCCTGAGTGGCACCCAAAGTCAGAGATCGGTTGGAAGCAATGAAAGGATCATGGATGACCTAGATTTTACAAATGAGGAGAAATCGAAGGTATAATTTCTTTGCTTTGGGATGAGTCGCACCGATGGTGGCTCACTTTGTAAGGGATGGAACAGTGGCGTAAAATCTCACCGGGAATTTTTCAAGGATGCCTACCAAAAGAAGTATATTGGAACTAGCTATGTGGATGCTTGCTTGAAGGCTTTCTTAAACCTGGTTCAAGGCAATAAGACGGTGGCCGAGTACAAGGCCGAATTCCTCCAGTTGAGTAGGTATGCTCGTGGAATTATGGGTATCGAGCATGATCGCTGTGTCAGATTTGAAGACAGGCTGAGAGATGAGTTGAGAATGATGATAGCTCCACAGCAGGAACGGGAGTTCGTAGTCTTAGTGGAGAAATCGAAGGTTGCTGAAGGGGTAAGACAGTCAGTTAGACGGAATCAAGATAGGAATTGGAATAAGAGGAGCTCCGGACCTTTAAAGTTTTCGGGTAATCAGTAGAAGAGGACAAAGTTTGGTGGGTCAGATCAAGCTGCTAGGCCGGCTGCTGCTGCCAATACTCAATGGCCGCCACGGTGTGCTCGGTGTGGCAAGTCTCACAAGGGGGAGTGTTGGAATGGTAATCGGGGATGCTTCGAGTGTGGGTCTATGGAGCATCGAGTTAGAGACTGTCTGAAGAAAGCAGCTAGACTGAGATCTGAGGGTCAGGATTATGCACCGAATAGAAGGGATAACCAATAGCCACAGAGGGGTCGTGGTGCAGGAAGAGGAGGTAATGGTGTTGGCAGAGGTCATGGGGCACCGAGGGGAAATACCGGTGGTACTGAGGCTAGACAACCTGGTTTGGTCTATGTCGCGAGGCGTCAAGAGGAGGGCGACGCACCAGACGTCATAACCGGTGTGTTCCTGATCTTTGGTGTGCCTTATAATACTTTGATTGACATTGGCTCAACCCACTCGTACATTGCTAGTAGCATAGTGGAAACTTTGCACCTAGACTCTGAACTTACCTCTAGGAAGATGACTGTATTAAGCCCCCTAGGTCACTCAGTAGAAGTAAGTAGACTTTATAGGGACGTACCCCTAGAACTCCAAGGGGTCATATTCTTGGCTGATTTGATGGAACTACCATTCCGAGAGTTCGACCTAATTTTTTGGATGGATTGGCTAGTAAAGTATCAGGCTAGTCTGGATTGCGCAGCTAAGTGCATGGTATTAAAGACCGGGAAAGGTGGTGAGGTGGTGATGATAGGTAAAAGGAGGGATTACCTGTCTAATTTGGTTTCTGCATTGAAGGCGGAAAGGATGGTTAGGAAGGGTTGTGAAGCTTATGTAGTGCATGTTTGTACCTTGGAAGCTAAGGATGTTGCTGTGGGTGATGTCCGGACTGTAAGGGACTATGTCGATGTGTTTCTAGAGGAGCTTCCAGGTCTACCCCCGGACCGTGAGGTTGAATTTGGGATAGACCTGTTACCCGAAACCGCGCCCGTATCTATAGCTCCGTATCGGATGGTGCCGAAGGAGTTGGTGGAGTTGAAGGTGCAGATTCAGGAGTTGTTGGATAGAGGGTTCATTCGACCCAGTGTATCGTGGTGGGGAGCTCCAGTGCTGTTGTCAAGAAGAAGGATGGGACAATGAGGATGTGTATAGACTATCGACAGCTGAACAAGTTGACGATAAAGAACCGATACCCTTTGCCCAGGATTGATGATCTGTTCGATCAACTCAAAGGGCATCGGTGTTCTCTAAGATTGACCTTAGGTCGTGGTATCATCGGCTTAAGGTGAAGGAGGCTGATGTCCATAAGACGGCATTCCGTACTCGGTATGGTCACTACGAGTTTCTTGTAATGCCTTTTGGTCTGACGAATGCACCGACCGCGTTTATGGACATGATAAACTGGGTTTTCTAACCCTGTCTGGATCGGTTCGTCGTGGTCTTCATAGACGACATTTTGGTGTACTCGAAGTTGGAAGAGGAGCATGACGCACATCTTCATGTGGTTCTACAAGTTCTATGAGAGAAACAGTTGTACGTCAAATTCAGCAAATGTGAGTTCGGCTTAAGGAGGTAACCTTTCTAGGGCATGTTGTTTCAAATAGGGAATCGGGTGGATCCCGTAAGATTGAGGCGGTATTAGAGTGAAACCACCCAAGTCATTACGGAAATTCGAGTTTTCTTGGGTTGGCAGGATATTATAGGAGATTTGTGGAAAACTTCTCCTTAATCGCAGCACCGTTGACTAAGCTGTTGAGAAAAGGAGTTTCGTTTGTGTGGGCTGAGAAGCAGTAAGAAAGTTTTGATAAGCTGAAGAGGATTTTGATAGAAGCGCCGATCTTGATTCAGCCTGAGGCCGAAAAAGAGTTCACTGTATACTGTGATGCATCACATACTGGTTTAGGGTGTGTGCTGATGTAAGAAGGGAAGGTGGTTGCTTATGCATCACGGCAATTGAGGCCTCACGAAGCTAACTACTCGACACATGATTTAGAATTGGCGGCAATGATTTTTTTACCTTGAAGATCTGGAGGCACTACCTATCTGAGGAGAAGTCGGTGGTGTACACGGATCACAAAGTCTGAAGTACCTCGACTCGTAAAGATTTAAATCTAAGGCGTGAGGTGGATTGAGTTGTTGAAGGACTCACGATCGCCAATCGAATACCATCCGGGAAGGCTAATGTGGTAGGTGATGCATTGAGCCTAAGGTGGTAGCGAATTTGCGAGCTATGTTTGCTCACCTAAGTCTTTATGAGGATGGGAGCCTTTTGGCAGAATTGCAAGTGAAGCCGTCTTGGATAAATGAAGTCAAAGAAAGGCAGATAATCGATGGAGCTTTGAATACTCGAAGGTTGCAAGTACAAAATGGTGAGGCCAAAGGCTTCAGTTTGGGTAGCGATGGAGTGTTGTACTTTCAGGGGAGAGTATGCATGCCTAAGGATGATGAGTTGAGGCAGTGAATGCTTAAGGAGGCTCATAGCAGTGCGTACGCTATGCACCCGAGAAGCAGCAAGATGTATTAGGATTTAAGGGAGAAGTTTTAGTGGCCGGGTCTGAAGTGGGAAGTGACCGAGTTGGTAGGAAAGTGTCTGACATGCCAGCAAGTTAAGGCTGAGCATCAATTGCCATCGAATCAAGCATACCAAGAAAGATTCCACAAGGAAGTGGAGGAAATTACTATGGATTTTGTAAGTGGGCTTCCCCTTACGCCCAGTAAGAAGGATGCAGTTTGGGTGGTAGTAGATCGGTTAACAAAGTCGGCTCACTTCATACTGGTAAGGGTTGACTTTTCGCTTTAAAAGTTAGCCAAGCTGTATATAGCCGAGATAGTGTGGTTGCATGGGGTACTAGTGTCCATTATCTCGGATCGGGATCCTCAGTTTATGTCGAGATTTTGGAAGGCCTTACATCAAGAGTTAGGCACTAAGTTGAATTTCATCACGACTTTTCATCCACAGTCTGATGGACAATCTGAAGGGTCATCCAAGTGTTGGAAGACATGTTGAGGGGTTGTGTTTTGGATTTCTGTGGCAGTTGGGAGGAGTATCTACCTTTGGCAGAGTTCGCTTATAACAATAGTTATCAAGTAAGTATTCAGATGGCACCGTATGAGGTGCTGTATGGTCAAAAATGCTGTACTCCTACATGTTGGACGGAACTAGGAGAACGTCGGATGTTGGGTCCAGAGTTAGTGGCAGAAACGGAGGATAAGGTTATAGTAATTTAGGCTCGTCTGAAGGAGGCATCGGATAGGCAGAAATCCTACACCGATCTTAAGCTCAGAGAGGTTGAATATGCAGTGGGTGATAAGGTCTTCTTGAAGGTATCACCTTGGAAGAAGGTGCTGAGGTTTGGCCGGAAGGGCAAGCTAAGCCCTAGATTCATCGAGACCGCATACGGTGTTGAAACGTGTGGGACCAAAGTGGCTTACCACTTTGAGTTGCCAATGAAATTGAGCCGGATCCATGATGTCTTCCATGTTTCAATCTTGAGGCGTTATCGATCGATCCTCACACGGGTGCCGTGCGCGAAATTGAGGTGAGCCCGGACTTGTCTTTCGAGGAGGAGCCAGTACAGATTTTGGCTCGAGATCTCAAGGTTCTACGTAGGAAGTCAGTGCCTTTGGTAAAGGTATTATGGCGGAACCATGGTACGGAGGAGGCCACATGGGAACCCGAGGATGTGATGCACAAAGAATACCCCCAGCTCTTCTAATCCAGGTAATTTCGAGGTCAAATTCTTTTTAAGGGGTAGAATCAGAACATCCTGAATTAGGGGTTGTTTGAAAACTTAATTATTTGTTTCCCATGTGTGTGTGCTTGAAAAATAAATACTATGATTTATTTGGCTTGTTCTAAGGTCTAGAAATAAACCCTAGCTAGGCCCCGACTTAGAACTAAAATTTTCTTTCTAAGTGTTTTAAAAAAGGGAGCTAGGTGAGATAGGGATTAAGAAAATCTTTGGAAGAAACTTGACACAAGGATGTAATTGGCGTGTTGGCTTGGTGCGTTAAGGGAGTTTGCAAGGGAGGAGGTTCGAATCTCGACAGTAACAAGGGGATATGTTTTTATTTTGGGCTTTTTGGGGCGTTAAAGAAAGGGGCAAGTTGGGAGGCCTTAAAAGATTTTTGGTGTTGGATTTGGACATGAAAGTTGGGTTGGCTAAGGGGATACCGTACGCCATTTAGGAGTTGGAGGTGAAGATGGGCGCAGGTTCGAATGGCTGGAGTAGCGTTTTGCATTTTAATTTTTGGGGTGATCGGCCTAGGGAGGCCTTATAATTAAATGGAGAGGTTATATGACATGAAAGTCAAGGTGGTAGAGTGGTAAGGGGCGTTGCAAGGGGGGCTGCGGCAGTGAGGTCTTTGGTTCGAGCCTAAGAAGCAGTAATTAGTTTTATTTTTTATGCAAAATGGCGTGAAAAGGGAATGAGCTGATGGCATGATTGTGGACTCTTAGCTTAATAAGGATAAAGCTTATTTTTTTTTCACTTAGTCGGCTAGAAGAGAGTAGTATTAGTAAGTTTATTTTCATTTAAATTGTATGCAGAGAGGATAGAGATAAATAAAAGATAAATCTTGTTTTATCTTTTATTAAAGGCTGGAAATTATCACAAAATGGAAGGTGATGGCCGAAATAGGGACTCCTTGGGGGCTGTCCATATTCGATTTTAACACCTAAAGGGGGGCCGAAATTGATAGAAATTCTTTGTTTTTCCCTTTTGGTTGCTGGCCGATTCCACCATTGCTAAATTCTTCCAAAAAAATTCTTTTCTTCTTTTCTTCCTTTTCTTTTCCTAGTAGCCGAACCCTTCCTCTCTTTTTCTTTTCTTCTCCTATTGAGATCATCTTGGCCGAATCTCCCCTCCCTAACTAAGGTACTGCCAATTTTCATGGCGTGGTAAGGACACTCTCGGTGTTTAATCTTTATTGTTATGGCTAGCCAAAATTCGGCATTTGTTGATGGTGTGGCTAACTATTTCTCTTCTTAGGAACTAATTTCCCATAAGGTACTCCGGGATTTTGAAGTGCTCAATCCAACCCTCTATTCCTCTAGCAATCGATTTTGGTAAGTGATGGTAAGGCTTATACATCATTCGGCCAAGGGCCATTTGTTAAAAAGTCTATGTTTGAATGCCGAAACTAACATGTGCCATGGATTTAGGGGCTAATTAAGGCTTCGGGATTTGTTTGGAAATCAAATCCGTTTAAGGTAAGAGCCGCAAGAGCCATTGGTATTTCTTTTGGTTTGGCCGAATGGTCCATGGCACTAACTTTGGAAATTGGCCGAATATAGGGACAAGATCTAGCGTCGAAGATCGAATCTTCGGGATCTAGGAATTTCGGTAGTAACAGGTGTGTAAAAACTTACTACACACTTTATTAATTTACATGACTTTATTTTTTGCCTTTTAATCTTTTTGGTTGAGATTAGCTTATGGCTTAATCATGGTTTCCGGATAAGTCCCCTAACTTGTGATCTATTATTTCGTTATGAAATATGATTGAGTATGCCATCATATGTTGTTAAATGCATGATTTATGATATTGATATGTAAGCATGATGATGGTGGGATTGATGAGAGGAGGGGGATGATTTTATGGATTGTCGCCAGTGGTTTTGACCACAAGATGGGTTGGCCCCATCAGATTATTTGTGACCTATGGTCATCAGTGGTTTTGGCCACACCGATTGATAAATTGCGACTAAGTCCCAGTGGTTTGGTACCACCAGTGGTTTTGACCACACTTGATATATTGTGACCTATGGTCATCAGTGGTTTTGACCACACGATGGGTTGGCCCCATCATTTATTTTGTGACACTAGTCACCAGTGGTTTTGACCACCAGTGGTTTTTACCACACGGGGTAGAAAAGGAGTATGGATGGCTAGTTGGGTTGCATGTGCATGTTTATTAATGAATTGTGTATGAGTTGTATTTTCCGGTGGGGATTTACACACCGAGTCTTGGTGACCCACCCTTCCCTTAACATTTTGCGTATGAGTAGATCGCGAGATGGAGTCGAGAGGACTCGAGGCGGCCATGCTTATCAATGGATTTGAAATTGCTTTGTTTTAGTTATTCTTATTTATTTTCTAAGTCTTTTATTTCGGATTGTAATAAGGCCGCTATTATTTATTATTTGGATGCTATTTCATTTTACTTATGTTATGCTACAAACGAATTTACAAAGATATGAAAACCGCTTAAAAGTAACTTTTCAAACTTAATAAACTTCTACTAAGTTTTCAAAGATGTTACCATCGGCAACAAAAATTTAACCAGTCAACTATAACTTTAACGATTTTAAAAGGCTACATGATCAACTGTTTTCAAAAGGGTTTATCAACCCAATCAGATTTATAAAAGCCTAACTGAGTTTCAAACACCGCTTTCATACCTTAGCCAAATTTTATCAAGGTTTCACCAAACTTTCAAAATGACTCAAATTATTTTACACCGTGACATACCGATCCGTCAGACTCATGGGCCGGGTTTGGGGTGTTACAATTTTACTTATCTCGTTAATATATTATGAGCCTATATCAATACATTTTACTTGTTAGTGTTGGTATAAAAGTATAATGAGAAATCAAATTTAATAATTGAGTAAAATTTTTGAAAAAACAAGTTAACAATTTATTTTACTTTTGAGATATGAATTAAAAAGTTAAATAAAATCATGTATATATAAAATCAAATTGGATCTTAGACCAATAAAACTCACCAATGTTATCTTATTTGTTGTTTCTAACTAATATTATTTTCGAAGTTCTAAATTTCATTTTTTTTTTGCTTGTAGGTAGCCCAATACCAATGGTAAGTTTAACAAGAAGGTAAACATGCCAATTTTGACTTTCATCCTATCCGATTTCACCATAAAAGCTTAACAATTTTAACTTCTTCAACTTAAATTTAAATTAATTTGAATTGAACAATTTAAATTTAAAATAATTTAATTCTAAATAACTTAAATTTAAATAACAAGTAATTTAGAATAACTCAAATTTGAAGTAACCATAACTCAAAATAATCCGACTTATACCGACTAACTTAAAACTAAGCCTCTTCATCGAAATGACTTGAAGCAAATCAAACTTGAAATTGACCCAAACATGAAATAACTTGAAAATTTTAAAATCTTAATTAACTTGATTCAAAACCAAATGAATATGCCCAACTAAAAAGTCATCTAGATTAATGGCCAACAAGTTAATTCATGTAATTACCTTTTAAAATATTTGACATAGTTAAGTAAACAACCCTATGTCTGCCACATAACAGCAATTGGTCAAACATTGGTAACTGGAGGATTTATTTGATCACTAACTTAAGAGGCTAACTTATTACATGAGGTAGCTTCCATGCCAACCACAACAACCGCATTTCACCGCTTTTAAACTCCAATATCCATTAGAGATGACCTACCAAATATCTTTAATATTGACCAAGCTTTCTCCTTTTCAACCATGTATGTCAAATATCACCAACTCCAGGGCCTATTCCCACCGCTCCAAGACCCCATATAAACCCCTTACACCATGCTTTCTTCCTCACTCAAAACTAGCTATTAAGATAACGAGACTTTGTTTCATTTGCTTAATGTAAATGGCATCTTTCAATTGCTTTTCTTTGGCATTCTTCGTGGCTTTGTCATCTTCAAGCATTGACGTTGGCCTAGCACTCATCACCTTCAAAGAATCGCCTCCGATTCCAACATTGCCTACAACCACACTCCCACCATTCCCATCTATCCCTAATCTCCCACGACCATCCATACCATCTTTCCCAAGGCTGGGCGCTTCCTCCACTTCCTACCATGCCTGCTTTGCCCACATTGCCTAGTGTACCAAGGGCCACATTGCCCCTCTACCAAGCATGCCTTTGATTACCACAATCCCAACTACAATTCCTTCTATTCCATTCTTCTCTCCACCACCTTCTCCTTCTGGTCCTTAAAAATCCCTTTCGCTAGGTGATGGGTGGCTATTCCAAGATAGAGTCTTCTTTTTTGTCCACCACTTATATTGCTTTGTATAAATGGGAGTTTCAATTCCCATGATTTGCTGTACTTTATACTTATTTTGCTTATTATTGGATCATATACTTATTATATATATTGTTTTCATTAATTAATTAATTATTGAATCCATTGTTAACATGAGTTTATGAAAGTAAAATAAGAATGAAACAATAAATATAGAAAAATAAATTAATTAAAGTTTTAGTTTACTAATGCTTCACCGCAATTAGTTTACATTTTTTTTACAATTCAAATCCAAATTATTCTTAGAGAAACCATAATTTGAGGTTAAACTAACTCAAATTATTCTAAGGTTAAACCGACCTAAATTATTATTTGAAAAGGTAAACACTTGAGTAATAAACTACAATTTAAGATTAAACTAGTTTACATTTTTAATGTTAAAGAGGATGAGTTTCTTTTATTAGATTTAAACCTTGATGTTTAAAGAGGTTTGTCATTAGGCAATAGCTACTCGACAATTTTTGTAATAGTGGGTCAATCGAGATCAACAAAGGAAGTTGGTTTCACTAAAACTAAAAACAATAGTGATAATGAGATTAGTTATTATAGTAGTAAAAATTAAAATCAACCTCGTAGTGTATATTTAAATTCATATGCAACGCTACTAGTGAGATCAAAATTGAAAATAACTATTAAGGTCGTTGAATTGAAATATATGTATATGAAAAATAAATAAAAAACCAAATTAATTAAACTTATATTTGAGTTAAACTATAATTAAACATTAAATTTATAAAATACTTATATTATATTTAAATTAAATAATATACGTAAATATATTATATTAAATCATAATGAAAATCATTTCATTATAAATAAATTTTCATATACCAATGCATACTTTTACCAAGATCCAATTCGTAAGTATAAATACGCCTATATCAATGTATTGGTATACACTCATCTATATCTAATATATTCTCCAACTTAATTTAGCATTAATTAAATTACTTAAAATAATTAATTTTTAAATTATAAGCAAACATTGTTTATTCTTTTGCAAATTTTAATCATGTTGTTTTTTCCCCATAAGTTAATATTTATTATTTTTTCCAACCAGCTTTTTAAAAAAATTAGTAATTTTTATGTAATTTTTACATGTCATTAACACATAATTTTGGAAATTATTTTATCCTCGAACCCCAACCAAAAATCCCTAACCTTGAACTCAACCATGAACCCTAAACCCTAAAGTTTAAGATTTAAGATTTAAGGTTTAAGATTCAATTCGGATTTGGGGTTTGGGGTTTATAGTTTAGAGTTTTAAGTTCAGGATTAAGGTTCAAATATTCAAGGTTACGAGTTACGAGTTTGGAGTTTATGGTTTATGGGTTTATGGTAATGGGTTCAAGTTTAGTGTTTAGACTTAGGGTTTAGGGTTCATGATTTTGAGATTTTAGATTTAGGGTAAAAAAATTACCAATATTATAATAAATAATTTTGATATATAAACATTTACATTTCAACAAATTCTTTTTATGTCATTGCGACATAAATTTGATAATTTTTTTTACCATAAACACTAAATCTAGAATCTAAAATCTCGAACCCAAAACTTAGAAACCCAAACCCTAAACTTGAACACATAACCATGAATACTAAATCTAGAATATCGAATCCTAAACCCTAAACACTAAATTTTAAATCATAAACTCTAAAAACATAACCCTAAATAACATAATAATAAACCATAAACTAGAACCCATAACACTAAATCCTAAATCTAGAATCTAGAATCTTAAACCATAAACCCTATACTTAAACCCATAACCCTAAATCATAAACTTAAAATCTCAAACCCTAAATAATTAAACTAAAATCTCAAACCTTAAACTCAAACACATAAGCATAAACTATAAACCCTAAACCCTAAACACTAAATTTAAAATCTCAAACCCTAAATATAAAATATAAAAGACAAAACCTTAAACTCAAAATCATAATATTTAACAATTAAACCCTAAATCCAAACCCTAAACCTTAAACTCTAAAATCAATAACAATAAACCCTCGAACACTCAAACCCATAACCATCAATCTTAAACCATAAACCATAAATCGTAAATCTAAAATCTCAAAACATGAACACTAAAATGTATAAACCTAAACCATAAATCATTAAACCTCAAACCTAAACTCAAACATATAACCTAAACCCTAAATGTTAAACCTCAAACTTAAAATCTAGAATCTCAAACCTTAAACCCAAAACCCTAAAGCCCAAACCATAAACTCAAACTAATAACCTTAAATCCTAAACCTTAAATATAAAATACCAAACCATAAACTCAAAACCTAGAAAACCAAACCCTAAACTATAAACTCAAAAATTAAAGTCTATAAACCTTAAACCATAGAACCCACAACCATGAATCCTAAACATTGAACCTTAAACACTAAATCTAAAACCCTAAACAAAAGCTTTAAACCCAAAACATAGAACCCTAAACAAAAACTTTAAACATAGTACCTAAACTTGAACCCATAACCTTGAATTCTAAACCATAAACATTAAACCATGAACTTTAAATCTAAAATCTCAAACCTTATGTAACACCCAAACCCTACCATGCGTTTGACGGATCGGCATGTCACGGCTTGTACTTTGAAAACCTTTACTTTGATGGTACTCAAATTTGTGAGTTAATCGGACAATATTTAAGTAAATAAGCGGCATTTTAAAAATAAAATCTTATATTAGTATTATCAAGTATAAATAAACCTTATCATAAAATTCACAAGTTGCTTAACATTGAAAACGACTTAGTTGAATGAAAATTAGGGGCCTTATTACATAAATATTTTCGAAATAACATTGAAATAAATTAATTTAAAGAAATCTCAAAAGAAAATAACTTGTAGGAATAGAACTTGATGGCCCCTCGAGTCCGTCCCGGCTCCCATGTCCACGATCTACTGTTCATCTGGAAGAGTAGAGAAAAGGAAAGCGTGAGTCACAAAGACTCAGTGTATAAATCTCAAAACACACATCGACCTGAGACCACAAACACATTATGGGCCCTGGCTCACACAGGAAGGCATCAATCATAATCACATAATAATTAATAATGAATGAATAACCCAACCTATCCTAGGTTTCCATCCTCTACGCACCAACCCGTACCAACCATCACACCATGGGGATTTCTACAATCACCCTCCATCCGCTACACACCAAAACGACAAACAGATCGCCTATTCCTATTAAGTAGGAATCATTAAACGTGGCATAGCCACCGATCACAATATGACCTAGCATTTATATTTGTGGGTTTTCTACCACCGATCATCGCGTGACCTATCATGCACTTCCCCTTCATTATATCAATATCCCATCCCATGCATACACACATAAAGAAAATATCATGCAGTCATATATATATATTTTTTGATACACATAAGGAGTTCTATGTTTACGTACTTGGCATCCTTGCCTAGCCCTTTTAGGGTTCCATTCATCGCTTATACAAATTTTATTCCAACTTTTAGCCCATAACATACATAAATAGATTTACATACAGGTTTATTGGTAGTGTGTTAGAGATCTACACACCTGATTAATGTTGATACCTTTTCTAAACCGATCTACAACTTTGCTCAAAAGGATGGAAGGATGCGAAACTAGGGCCTCTCCTATATTCGGCCATGGTTAATGTTCTACCCAACTTTATGTATTTGAATAAACAACTCTTCTTACCTTAAAATCCCAAAATTGAAGGCTAATGATTTTCGGCTTTTAGATCTAGTCGACCAAGCTTCCTTAGCTTAGGAGATTCGACTAGCACTAGCGAGAGGATTCGGCAATGCCAATGGAAGATTTAAATGCCGGAAGTGTAGAACAATTTCTCAAATAGGATGAATAAAAGAAAAAGCGATGGATGCTTTGGCTTTTTAGATAAATCGACACAAGGAAAAGAAAGTGGGGAAAAATTCCGGCTTTTAAAGAAATTGGAGAAAAAATTTGGAGAAAAGAAGCTAGGGGATTTCGGTACAAAAAGGAGAGGATTTAATGTCGAAGCAAGGAGCTAGCCCCTATTTATAGGAAATTTAAACCCCTTACCGTAGCAATTTGGTTTATTTATTCTCCTCAAAGGATGGATTCTTGGCCATCACTCTTTTTGTAGATAAATTCCTAACTTTTCTCCTTTATCTTAATCTACTAGCTCATCTAAAAGAGACTTAATTATCTCTAACTCCTCCCTCCTTTATCAAGATATTATCTACATATTTTAATCATTAAAATCCCTAAATCTTAGCCTTTATCTTCTTATTATCCACATAAAATAAATTCCTAAATAATAGCCTTTATCTGCTTATTATCCTCATATTTTAAACATTAAAACCCTAAATTTTAGCCTTGTTGCCATCAACTCCACCTAATCCTAATGCCCAAAATTTAGCTAACTTAAATTAAAAGAATTGGGCTCCTTACTCCCTTGTGTGGCGTCACCTCCTAAGATTGGGCCACAAGCCCACTTTGGTATTTTAAACATAGATACTACCTTTTAAACCCTATAATGCCCAAACAGATAATTTTAATCAAGGCCTCTGCTTAAGCTCGAGCCCAATTTGGACCCCTAACACTTAAATTAACTCATTCCACATATTCACCCATTAAACGATAGGCCCAAAAATTTAGGATGTTACGCTTCTACTTTCCTTAAAGAAATTTCGTCCTCGAAATTTTCAACTAACTAGTAATCATTCTATCCGAGTCTCACCACTATGCTTTTGCTGCGACTCTAATTCTAAAGCCAAAATAAACACTTAGTATACTATGGCGAGTACGCACCATTATTCGTGATCTCAAGCGTCTTCGTCCCTTGTACTCATTCTATCGATTCGCTTATCCGATTAGAAATTTTATGAATTATTAATTTTCTTCCACTTTTTTAACCACTTGACGGTCTTATGAATGATAGCTTTAAGAGTAATTATTTCAATTCAGATTTACCATACGCCTCAAGTTCATATCGCCTAAGAAACCTATACATTCAATCATAAACTCATGTTCATTACAGAAAAGTGTTGTTGTTGTTGTTGTGGTTATTGTTGTAACACCCTAAAAATCCGAGTGTTTATATATATTGCATGAATTGGTGTTTAGATTTTAAGGGAAAATTTCTTACTTTCATCTTCGTGCTTATTGAAGTCCTAAAGAAGAGTATAGCATAATTTGGATAAGGAATAAATTTTAATATTTGAGAATTTATTGAAGAGAAGCAAGTGTCATTAATACTTAAGTTAAATTAAGTGTTAATGAGTGACATAAGTTGAGTACATGGCATGGTGGTGTTGGCGCATGAGTTATAGCATGAGGGAGAGGTTCAATCCCTTGTTTAGCATCTAGATGAATTTTTATTTTAATTTTCGCACATGTATAGCAAGTGTCGGCCAAGAGCATATATGATAAGTGTTGACCATGTTATTTTTGGTTAGTGTATCAAAGGATTAAGGAAATAGTTAACTTATGGCATGGAATCAAAACTTAAGGAAAGATAGGGGAACATAAGGCACATATCAAGGAAAATTTTGAAACAAAATCATGGCCAATTGACCATGTTTTTGACCAGAACTTGGTATAGGGAGGGAGCCAACTTTTGTGTTAGTTTGGCTAAGAATTGCATTTTTCTCCAGTAATCATTCCTAGCATCCTTGTGCGAATTTTGCTTTTCTCTTCTCAAATTTTCCTTTGGCCGAAATTGAACCTTGGTAAAGCCAAATTCTTTTGACCATTTGGTCACTTTTATTCATCTTGTGAGTTTTCTCTTGTATTTCTTCTAAGTGCCGAAATCATCTACACCAAAGCCATTCTTTTTCCTTTCTTTTTGCCATGGCCGAATGTACCTAACTCTTAAATTCCATCTTTTTCTTCTCTTCTCATTGAAATCAAACAACATCATCACCATCTCTTCTTTCATATTTTAATTCCTCTCATTCAAAGTTTCTCCATCAAACTCTCTCATGGCTGAATGCTAGAGTGCCCTTAGCCGAATCTTTATTTCTTTTCTTTGATCATACATAGTGAAATCTTCATCCATCACAAACACCTTTCTCAATCCTTTCTTTTCGATCGTGGATTATAGGTAAGGGTTTTTCTTTTTCGCTTTCGATTTATTAATAGTGTTATGGCGAATATTAATGGTGTTATGAAAGACTATTTGGATCGAAATAAACGCTCGCTCTAATAATGTTTCATTCGTTATTATATAGTGCAATAACGGAAGATCGGAACTCAAGTGATCGGGAGAATCGTGGAAACGTTGGAATCGATTTATTGTGGTAAGGAAAACACATCCTTTAAAGCCTCTAGTACTATTTCGATATTATTTTAGATTTAACTAATATCCCTTTGGATCTTGAAGACTTTCAAAATAGGGAAGAGAAGGGCGGTGGTTAGTCACGTTAAGAGGGGCGGATCTATAAATCCCTCATTTAAACGAAGATCAGTTTCGGCAGTCCGGGATTTTCCACCGGGTTGCGGACCATCTTCCAAAGGGAGTCAATTATTTGAAGTGGTACGAACTTCTGAGCCATTATACGTTGGTGGATTCTCGGCGACTAATGAATCAATAAACGAGGAGAAGCCGAAAATCAAAGTGATTCAAAATCAAGAGGGTAAGATTTTGGATCTATTATCGATTAAGAATATTTATACGAAATAGTATTCTAACGGATCGAAATATGTTTTAGATGCCGAGGAGCGAGAAGGATTAGTACTCTCGGTATCGAGGTGTGTAACTTCACACTTTTTCTCGAGTTGGATGTCAATTTCGGTATTGAAGTAAAATCGTAAAAACGACTAGATCGGTATAAAACGTAACAACAGATATTCTGATGAAAATATGTAAAAACGACTAAATCGTGAAAATTACAAAAACGTCATCGAGAAATTTCTTGTTATTATGTAAATTGTATGTTTCGTGAAAATGGGCCTTAAAATATGCTAGATCGACATCAATGGGCGAAATCTGCTAGATCGATAATCAATAAAACTCGTTAAATTGATAATTGGGTCGAAAACTCATTAAATTGATAATTGGGCGAAATCTACTAGATCGATAATTGGGCGAAAACTCATTAAATTGATAATCGGTAAATCTACGTATGAATGTAAATTGGGCAAATCTCGCTAGATCGATAAATGGGCCGTAAACTCGTTAAATTGATAAATGGGCTAAAATACTTGCTAGATCGTAAAATTGGGCCTAAGTTGATAAATAGTTAATTAGACCAAAGTGTTATTTTTGGCCCTAAATAAAGATTTGAAAATATAAATTCTTGTTAATGGGCCTTTTAATAAAATTATTGTATGACCGTAGTTTACTATTGCATACATATTTCATGGGTTGGGAAATGATGAAGAGAAGAAGGCTGCTGCCAAAATCTAGTTCTGGCTTCGCCACAAAATTATGGCTTTTTGCTCTAGTTCTATGGGCTCGCCACAAAAGTTATAAATGGCTATTTGCCTCTAGTTCGATATACCGCCACAAAATAATAATTGGCTCAATGCCTCTAGTTCGGTGACTTTGTCACATCTAGTTCGATGGCTATGCCACAAAATATAATTTGGCTTAATGCCTATGATTGGTGTGATGGCGGGGTGGGTTGACTTGATCCCCACAGGTGTGATGGTTGGTACGGGGGTGTGTAGCGGATGGAATTAGGTTTGGGAGGGAAAAACTCATTTTTTTTACATGCATGCTATTAATTGTGTTATCCATTGTATTATTTTGCTTATGGGCTCAAGGCCCAAATCCGTAATTTGAAAATCGCCCAAGGACAAGTAAGTGAGTTATACATCGAGTTCTAAGTAACTCACCCCTTTAAATTTTCCATCTCGTAATGGAAATTGACGTGGACTTGGGCCGAGGATGACTTCGTGGAGGCCATACTTGCAAAAACATGGGTTTATTAAACTCAACTTTTAATAAGTATTTTACTATTTTGGGTTAATGTAATAAGGGCCTCTATAAATAATTTCGGATTTTTATGTGTGTTTGGTTTTAAACTTTATTTTGGACTTTTAAATATGGGCTATGGTTATATGATGTTTTAATAAAATAAATTGGGTTTTCAAATATACAAAATTTCTTTATAAATATTTTATTATTGTTAACTTTTAAACAAATTACCTAAAGGTTTTTGATAATTCAATGATTAATGTGTTTCAACTAACATTTTCTAATATTCATTAAATTTGAATACTCATCGATTTTTATTAAACCCCAAATAAATAAAATATAATATTATAGTTTTCAACTTATTGAAGGTTTTAAAATAGCTCGATTCAAGTAACAAACCAAATCTAGACTCAATGCATAGACCGGGTTTGGGGTGTTACACTTATCGGTATCGAGCCGCTTTCAAAAACTTCTACCGTGGTTTGGGTTCGCAAATAATTTTGTATGAAATTGTTGAATTATATTTTAAAGATCAAGATGGCACCACAAGCATCCGCAACAAGTCAAGTAAGTATTTATTGCTTAATGATTACTTGTGATATGATCATAGGAACACTCTAGAACTTCTAGTTTTAGATGTGAAAATCGTAGAGATTGAGACTATAGGATATGTTGCTAAAAAACAACTTTATATCTCAAATCTCATAAAATATCGTTAATAAACATCAAATAAATTTTCGATTCATAAAACTTGTAATCGATAAAAACGAACAAGCTATCATGAGCACTAGAGGACGTGGTCGTGGGCGCGTAGACGTGGCCGTGGTAGAGGCCGAGGTGCTACGATCAAGCACCAAATCATATGCTGTATAGACGACTTAAGCGCCAATTAAAAGTGAGACGGATCACGCGATCACATGGAAGAAGATAATGCATTGACTCAAGCAATGTGCGAGTCTTGGAAAGGGTCATTGGAACTAGAATTGGGCCAACAACTCGTGGGTCAATTTCAGAGCGACTTAAGTCAAATAATGCGAAGTTTTTAGAGAGTCTCGGTGTAGCTCGAATGTGGTGAATCATCGCTCAAGTCGTGGAACAGATTATGGACGATATGGAATGCACCGCCGAGCAAAAACCGAGAGGAGCAGATCCTTGTTAAGAGATGAGGCATATCGCTGGTGGCTCACTGCTCGAGAAGGCACCAAGTCAGACCGATTAATTGGGAATTCTTTAAAGTCGCTTCTAAGGAAAATACGTTGGAACGAAGTTATGTAGACGTCAAGGAAAGAATTTGTGAATCTTGTCCAAGGAAGTAAGACGGTGGCGAGATATGAAGTCGAAGTTTTACGTCGAGCCGTTATGCCCGGACAATTGTAGCAACAGATCACGAACGTTGTGCGTTTGAGGATGGACTTAATGATGAGTGAGAGTTCTGATTGCTCCACAGAAGTTAGAAATTTTTCCACACTTGTGGAGAAGGCCAAAATAGCCAAGAGGCTAAGAATTGAAACAGTAGAACCAGAAAGATTTCAAACAAGAGAGAGACACAAATGTCCTGTTCTTTAAAGAGATTCCAAAAGAGACCTCTAATGATGAACCAGTTCAAGGTAGAACCCCAGAGCAAATAATCGAAGTAGAGATTGCAATCGAGTGTGGGAAAAGACATTTTGGAGAATGTTGAGGAAAACAGCGCATGCTACAAATGCGTTCAATGGATCATCAAGATAAAATTGTCCTCGACGTATGGATACTGAATCAAGAAGTTCGTAATAATGATGCACAATCGGCCAGAGGTAATCAGCACCACCGAGAGGTCGTGGACCGGTCGTGGTGGTAATGGAAATGGGCGTGGTCAAGGTGCACCGGTCGAGGCAATGGTCCTAGAGGAAATGCGATGCAAGATACCGGATCGGTCTATGCAGCTAGACGCCGCAAGGACGGAATGCACCTGCACGCTCTTCATTTTGATGTACTGTTATTGCCTTAATAGATATTAGCTCTACCCATTCATATGTATCTAGTGCCATATCTGGAAACCTGAAATTAGAATCTGAAATTACCGATAGTGAGATGACAGTAATTAGTCCTTTAGGATAGTCGGTAATTGTTAATAAAATATTTAAAGACGTGCCCTTGAAAATTCAAGAGGAGATATTCTTAGTAAACTTGATGGAACTACCTTTCGTGAGTTCGATCTCATTCGGCATAGATCGTCGGTTAAACATCGGGCGAATTGGATTGTGCTTGAAAAATGAATGTCAGTAAGAACCTCGGATGATAAGGAAGTCATAATGATTGGTGAGCGAAGGAACTATTTGGCAAATGTGGTATCTGCATTAAAGGCGAGAAGTTGGTACGGAAAGGATATGAAGCATTCCTAGCCTTTATCTGTGTTTTGGATGCTAAAGAGTTATCTGTGGATGATGTGAGGATGGTGAAGGAATTTCCCAATGTATTTCCCGAAGAACTTCCTGGTATACCTCCAGATCGGGAAGTAGAATTTGGCATTGAGCTTTTGCCTGGGACAGCTCCAGTGTCCATTGCTCCTTATAGAATGGCACCGAAGGAGTTGGCTGAGCTTAAAGCTCAAATTCAAGAATTGTTGGATCGGGGATTTATTCAACCATGTGTGTCTCCGTGGGGAGCACCAGTCTTGTTCGTCAAGAAGAAGGATGGATCGATGCGTATGTACATTGACTACAACCAATTGAATAAATTGACGATCAAGAATCGGTATCCTCTGCCGAGAATTGACAACCTGTTTGATCAATTAAAAGGAGCTTCAGTTTTCTCCAAAATTGATTTGAGGTCGGGTTATCACCAACTCAAGGTTAAAGAAGCGGACATTTATAAGACAAAGATTTCGGACTGCATTCACGGACACTATGAGTTTGTAGTGATGCCGTTTGGACTAACCAATGCACCAGCTGCATTTATGGACATGATGAACCGAGTCTTTCAACCATATTTAGACCGGTTTGTGGTAGTGTTCATAGATGACATATTGGTTTATTCGAGAAATGAGGAGGAGCATGACAAGCATTTGCGGATAGTATTACAGCTACTTCGTGATAAGCAATTGTATGCCAAATTTAGTAAATGCGAATTTTGGCTAAAGGAAGTGACTTTCCTTGGTCATGTAGTATCAGCCGAAGGAATAAGGGTGGATCCTCAGAAAATTGAGGCTATTCGGATTGGAAACCACCAACATCGATAGCTAAAATTAGGAGTTTTTTGGGTTTAATGGATACTATAGACGCTTTGTAGAGGGTTTTCGCTGATTGTCGCACCCCTAACTAAACTGCTATGCGAAAGGATCTCCGTATATTTGGATTGAAAAGCAAAAGAGAGTTTCGAGAAATTGAAGAAGATCCCGACTAAGCTCAAGTTTTGATTCAAATGGAGGTCGAAAAGAATTCATGTTTATTGTGATGCATCTCACACGGGTTTGGGTTGTGTGTTGATGCAAAATGGAAAGGTGGTGGCCTATGCTTCTCGTCAATTGAGACCACACAAGTAAACTACCCTATGCATGATTTGGAGTTAGTGCAGCTTGTCTTTGCTCTAAAGATTTGGAGGCACTATCTCTATGGTGAGAAATCTATAATCTACATGGATCACAAGAGTCTTAAATACCTCCTTACCCAAAAGGAGTTAAATTTGAGACAAAGAAGAAGGGTAGAATTATTAAAGGATTATGATTTCTCAATTGAATATCATCCTGGAAAGGCTAACGTGGAAGTCGACGCGTTAAGTCGTAAGATAGTATCCGATTTGAGAGCATTGTTTGCCCATTTAAGTTTGTATGAGGATGGCGCTTGTTAGCAAAACTTCGTGAAGCCTCCGTATCGGAACAAATCAAGGAAAAACAGACATCGATGAGAAGTTGGGACCTTTACTTGACAAGTTGAAAATGGTGAAATCGAGGATTTTGGAATAAACACTAAGGTGTGTTGTGCTTTCGAGGAAGAGTATGTATGCCTAAGGACTCGGACACAAGCAAATGATTCTACGGAGGCGATAGTAGCCCTTATGCTATGCATCTCGGAGGAAATAAGATGTATCGAGATCTCCGTGAATGTATTGGTGGCGTGGTTGAAGCGTGAGATTTCAGAATTTATGGGAAAATGTTTGACTTGTCAGCAAGTGAAGGCAGAACATCAATTACCATCTAGATTGTTGCAACCGATAAAGATTCGTCTTTGGAAATGGGAGAGGATAACTATGGATTTTGTTAGTAGGTTACCGTTAACACCTACTAAGAAAAATTCCGTTTGGGTAATTATTGATCGATTGACTAAGATCGCCATTTCTCGCCAGCTGTACGGATTATTCATTACAGAAGTTGGCGAAACTGTACGTATCCAAAATTGTGAGGTTGCATAGGGTACCTGTATCTATTATATCAGATAGGGACCCTAGGTTTACATCATGATTCTGGAAAGCTCTGCATGAAGCCTTGGGGATAAAGTTGAATTTCAGTACGGCTTTTCATCCTCAATCTGATGGTCAGTCGGAGAGAGTAATTCAGATATTGGAAGATATGTTAAGAGGATGTATAATCGACTTGTGGGTAGTTGGGAGGATTATCTACCACCGCGTAATTTATGATAACAACATGCTATCGGCCTAGCATTCAGATGGCACCTTACGAGGCATTGTATGGTCGTAAGTGTCGTTCTCCTATTTGTTGGACTGAGTTGGGCGAACGACGATGTTAGGTCCTGAGATGATATCTGAAACAGAGGATAAGGTAAAAGTTATTCGAGCCGGTTGAAAGAAGCCTCGGATAGATGTGGTTGTATGCGACTGAAGCGAAAGGATATTGAGTATGATGTGGGGTCGTTTTCTTGAAGGTCTCTCCTTGGAAAAGATCTTTAGATTCGGAAGGAAGGGCAAGCTAAGTCCTAGATACATTGGACCTTATCGTGTCAAGCATGTTGGTCCAAAGGCTTATCGATTGAGTTACCTCCTAATTGCATCAAATTCATAATGTTTTTCATGTTTCCATGTTGAGGCGTTATAGATCGGATCCTTCGCACATTATACCTAGAGAAGAATTGGAGCTGAATTCGATTTGTCTTTGAAGAAGAACTAGTGGAAATCTTAGACCGAGATGTCAAAGTGCTAAGAAAGAAAACCGTGCCATTGGTCAAAGTTCTATGGCGAACCACGAGTGGAAGAAGCTACGGGGAACTCGAGGATGCAATTCGCAACAATATCCTCACCTCTTTCAACTAGGTAAATTTCGAGGACGAAATTTTCTTTAAGAAGGGTAGAGTTGTAACACCCTAAAAATTCGAGTGTTTATATATATTGCATGAATTGGTATTTAGATTTTAAGGAAAATTTCTTACTTTCATCTTCGTGCTTATTGAAGTCCTAAAGAAGAGTATAGCATAATTTGGATAAGGAATAAATTTTAATATTTGAGAATTTATTGAAGAGAAGCAAGTGTCATTAATACTTAAGTTAAATTAAGTGTTAATGAGTGACATAAGTTGAGTACATGGCATGGTGGTGTTGGCGCATGAGTTATAGCATGAGGGAGAGGTTCAATCCCTTGTTTAGCATCTAGATGAATTTTTATTTTAATTTTCTCGCACATGTATAGCAAGTGTCGCCAAGAGCATATATGGTAAGTGTTGACCATGCTATTTTTGGTTAGTGTATCAAAGGATTAAGGAAATAGTTAACTTATGGCATGGAATCAAAAACTTAAGGAAAGATAGGGGAACATAAGGCACATATCAAGGAAAATTTTGAAACAAAATCATGGCCAATTGACCATGTTTTTGACGGCAACTTGGTATAGGGAGGGAGCCAATTTTGTGTTAGTTTGGCTAAGAATTGCATTTTTCTCTTTAGTCATTCCTAGCATCCTTGTGCAGAATTTTGCTTTTCTCTTCTCAAATTTTCCTTTGGCGAAATTGAACCTTGGTAAAGCCAAATTCTTTTGACCATTTGGTCACTTTTATTCATCTTGTGAGTTTTCTCTTGTATTTCTTCTAAGTGCCAAATCATCTACACCAAAGCCATTCTTTTCCTTTCTTTTTGCCATGGCCGAATGTACCTAACTCTTAAATTCCATCTTTTCTTCTCTTCTCATTGAAATCAAACAACATCATCACCATCTCTTCTTTCATATTTTAATTCCTCTAATTCAAAGTTTCTCCATCAAACTCTCTCATGGCGAATGCTAGAGTGCCCTTAGTCAATCTTTATTTCTTTTCTTTGATCATACATAGTCAAATCTTCATCCATCACAAACACCTTTCTCAATCATTTCTTTTCGATCGTGGATTATAGGTAAGGGGTTTTTCTTTTTCATTTTCGATTTATTAATACTGTTATGGCTGAATATTAATGGTGTTATGAAAGACTATTTGGATCGAAATAAATGTTCGTTCTAATAACGTTTCATTCGTTATTATATAGTGCAATAACGGAAGATAGGAACTCAAGTGATCGGGAGAATCGTGGAAACGTTGGAATTGATTTATTGTGGTAAGGAAAACACATCCTTTAAAGCCTCTAGTACTATTTCGATATTATTTTAGATTTAACTAATACCCCTTTGGATCTTGAAGACTTTCAAAATAGGGAAGAAAAGGGCGGTGGTTAGTCACGTTAAGAGGAGCGGTTTCGACAGTCCGAGATTTTCCACCAGGTTGCGGACCATCTTCCGAAGGGAGTCAATTATTTGAAGTGGTACGAACTTCCGAGCCATTATACGTTGGTGGATTCTCGACGACTAACGAATCAATAAACGAGGAGAAGCCGAAAATCGAAGTGATTCAAAATCAAGAGGGTAAGATTTTGGATCTATTATCGATTAAGAATATTTATACGAAATAGTATTCTAACGGATCGAAATATGTTTTAGGTGCCGAGGAGCGAGAAGGATTAGTACTCTCAGTATCGAGGTGTGTAACTTCACACTTTTTCTCGGGTTGGATGTCAATTTCAGATTGAAGTAAAATCGTAAAACGACTAGATCGGTATAAAACGTAACAATGATATTTTGATGAAAATACGAAAACGACTAAATCATGAAAATTACAAAACACCCTAGAAATTTCTTGTTATTATGTAAATTGTATGTTTCGTGAAAATGGGCCGTAAAATATGCTAGATCGATAATTGGGCCGAAATCTCTGCTAGATCGATAATTGGGCCGAAAACTCTGTTAAATTGATAATTGGGCGAAAACTCTGTTAAATTGATAATTGGGCCAAAATCTCTGCTAGATCGATAATTGGGCCAAAAACTCTGTTAAATTGATAATCGGGCCGAAATCTCTGTATGAATGTAAATTGGGTAAATCTCTACTAGATCGATAAATGGGCAGAAACTCGTTAAATTGATAAATGGGCTAAAATACTTGCTAGATCGTAAAATTGGGCCTAAGTTGATAAATAGTTAATTAGACCAAAGTGTTATTTTGGGCCTAAATAAAGATTTGAAAATATAAATTCTTGTTAATGGGCCTTTTAATAAAATTATTGTATGACCGTAGTTTACTATTGCATACATATTTCATGGGTTGGGAAATGATGAAAGAAGAAGGCTGTTGCCAAAATCTAGTTCTTGGTCGTGCCACAAAATTATGGCTTTTTGCCTCTAGTTGGTGGGCTCGCCACAAAAGTTATAAATGGCTATTTGCCTCTAGTTCGGTGGCCGCCACAAAATAATAATTGGCTCAATGCCTCTAGTTCGGTGACTTTGTCACAATCTAGTTCGTGGCTATGCCACAAAATATAATTTGGCTTAATGCCTATGATTGGTGTGATGGCGGGGTGGGTTGACTTGATCCCACAGTGTGATGGTTGGTACGGGGTGTGTAGCAGATGGAATTAGGTTTGGGAGGAAAACTCATTTTTTTACATGCATGCTATTAATTGTGTTATCCATTGTATTATTTTGCTTATGGGCTCAAGGCCCAAACTGTAATTTGAAAATCGCCCAAAGGACAAGTAAGTGAGTTATACATCGAGTTCTAAGTAACTCACCCTTTAAAATTTCCATCTCGTAATGGAAATTGACGTGGACTTGGGCCGAGGATGACTTCGTGGAGGCCATACCAAAACATGGGTTTATTAAACTCTGAACTTTTTAATAAGTATTTTACTATTTTGGGTTAATGTAATAAGGGCCTCTATAAATAATTTCGGATTTTTATGTGTGTTTGGTTTTAAACTTTATTTTGGACTTTTAAATATGGGCTATGGTTATATGATGTTTTAATAAAATAAATTGGGTTTTCAAATATACGAAATTTCTTTATAAATATTTTATTATTGTTAACTTTTAAACAAATTACCTAAAGGTTTTTGATAATTCAATGATTAATGTGTTTCAACTAACATTTTCTAATATTCATTAAATTTGAATACTCATCTAATTTTTATTAAACCCCAAATAAATAAAATTTAATATTATAGTTTTCAACTTATTGAAGGTTTTAAAATAGCTCGATTCAAGTAACAAACCAAATCTAGTCTCAATGCATAGACCAGTTTGGGGTGTTACAATTGTTTTCACTATCCAAGGGTATTTTCATAATTTTATCCTACAAGGGCATTTTCGTAAAAAAAAAAATTCCTTGATGATTTTATAAAATAAGGGTATTTTGGTAATTTTGTATTCTGGGGGTATTTTGGTAATTTTGGAAATCGATGGTATTTTGGTAATTTTGGAATCTAGGGAATTTTAGAAATTTTAAAATTTGAGGGTATTTCGATAATTTTAAAATTTGGGGGCATTTCGATAATTTTGAAATTCTGGGGTATTTTGGTAATTTTTATGATCTGAGGGTATTTTGGTAATTTTATGATTCAGGGGTATTTCAGTAATTTTACAAAATAAGGATAATTTGGTAATTCTACAAATCAGGGCTATTTTGGTCATTTTGCAAAACAAGGGTAATTTGGTAATTTTCTTCATAGTTGCAAACATTTTCAAATCAAATGTATTTTTTTCTCGAAGTGTATAAAACTTAGGGTTTTGTTTGCAAAATAGGGTGGTTGGTCCCTTTCGGTTTTAATTATGGGTTCACCCATGAACAAGTCCTTATAGCTAGAGTGAACAAATCACTACGCACTGTAAGATTCTGTGAAGAGGAGCCGAGTCACTAGGATCGCTTAAATACCAAGCTCTCCTAAATCCACTCCTAGGCATGCGATGCCTATTGCCACACCCTGTCATGGCTAAAGTGAACAAATACTATGCATCGTAAGATTCTGTGAAGAGGAGGTGAGTCACTTGGACCGCTTAAATTCCAAGCTCTTCCTGGATCTACTCCTAGACATGCATATGCTCATTGCCACACCTTAGTCTTGTGACTCGCTTATGTGTTTTGTTTTAGTGAAGTTAAGTCTTATGGAATTGAAGAGTTGTTTGCCTAAGCCTAGAGTCTATCAAATTCTCATCTAGATAGTCTACGTCCCATAAAGCCCATTAAGCCCACATTTATATCACAATCGGAGTTCGAATACTTACTGGTGGATCGGTGCTTGAGGCTCAAGGCCATGTCTTCAAACCAAAATCTTTTTCTTAAATTCATTTTTTAAAACACTTCTAGACCCATTCCACAGCCCGAGTTTTGAACTGGGCTCTGATACCAAAATGAAACACCTTAAACCCGGCCCATGTGTTTCGACCAGATCGGCATGTCACGGCTTGTACTTTGAAAACCTTTGCTTTGATGGTACTTGAAATTTGTGAGTTAATTGGACAATATTTAAGTAAATAAGCGGCATTTTAAAAACAAAACCTTATATTAGTATTATCAAGTATAAATAAACCTTATCATAAAATTCACAAGTTGCTTAACATTGAAAACGACTTAGTTGAATGAAAACTAGGGGCCTTATTACATAAATATTCTCGAAATAACATTGAAATAAAAATATTCTCGAAATAACATTGAAATAAATTAACCTAAAGAAATCTCAAAAGAAAATAACTTGTAGGAATAGAACTTGATGGCCCCTCGAGTCCGTCTCGGCTCCCATGACCACGATCTACTGTTCATCTGGAAGAGTAGAGAAAAGGAAAGCATGAGTCACAAAGACTCAGTGTATAAATCTTAAAACACACGTCGACCTGAGCCCACAAACATATTATGGGCCCTGGCCCACACAGGAAGGCATCAATCATAATCACATAATAGTTAATAATGAATGAATAACCCAACCCATCCTAGGTTTCCATCCTCTACACACCAACCCGTACCAACCATCACACCATGGGGATTTCTACAATCAACCCTCCATCCGCTACACACCAAAACGATAGCCGTACTGCCTATTCCTATTAAGTAGGAATCATTAAACGTGGCATAGCCACCGATCACAATGTGACCTAGCATTTATATTTGTGGGTTTTCTACCACCGATCACTGCGTGACCTATCATGCACTTCCCCTTCATTATATCAATATCCCATCTCATGCATACACACATAAAGAAAATATCATGCAGTCATATATATATTTTTCGATACACATAGGGAGTTCTATGTTTACGCATTCACGGCATCCTTGCCTAGCCCTTTTAGGGTTCCATTCATTGCTTATATAAAGATTATTCGCTTTTAGCCCATTACATACATAAATAGATTTACATACAGGTTTATTGGTAGGGTGTTAGAGATCTACACACCTGATTAATGTTGATACCCTTGCTAAACCGATCTACATCTTTGCTAAAAAAGCCAGAAGGATGCGAAACTAGGGCCTCTCCTATATTCGGCCATGGTTAGTGTTCTACCCAACTTTATGTATTTGAATAAACAACTCTTCTTACCTTAAAATCCTGAAATTGAAGGCTAATAATTTTCGACTTTTAGATCTAGTCGACCAAGCTTCCTTAGCTTAGGAGATTCGGCTAGCACTAGGGAGAGGATTCGGCAATGCCAATGGAAGATTTAAATGCCGGAAGTGTAGAATAATTTCTCAAATAGGATAAATAAAAGAAAAAGTGATGGATGCTTCGGCTTTTTAGAGAAATCGGCACAAGGAAAAGAAAGTGGGAAAAAATTTCAGCTTTTAAAGAAATTGGAGAAAGAAATTTAGAGAAAAGAAGCTAGGGAATTTCGGTACAAAAGGGAGAGGATTTAATGTCAGAAGCAAGGAGCTAGCCTCCCTATTTATAGGAAATTCGGCAACCCCTTGCCATGTAGTAGCTGGTTTCTTTACTCCTCTCAGTGATGGATTCTTGGCCATCACTCTTTTTGTAGATAAATTCCTAACTTTTCTCCTTTATCTTAATCTACTAGCTCATCTAAAAGAGACTTAATTATATCTAACTCCTCCCTCCTTTATCAGCATATTATCCACATATTTTAATCATTAACATCCCTAAATCTTAGCCTTTATCTGCTTATTATCCACATAAAATAAATTCCTAAATAATAGCCTTTATCTGCTTATTATCCACATATTTTAAACATTAAAACCCCTAAATTTTAGCCTTGTTGCCATCCACTCCACCTAATCCTTACTCCCTTGTGTGGCGTCACCTCCTAAGATTGGGCCACACGCCCACTTTGGTATTTTAAACATAGATACTACCTTTAAACCCTATAATGCCCAAACAGATAATTTTAATCAAGGCCCTGCCTAAGCTCTCGAGCCCAATTTGGACCCCAAACACTTAAATTAACTCATTCCACATATTCACCCATTAAACGATAGGCCCAAAAATTTAGGATGTTACACCTTAAACCTAAAACCTAAAAGCTTAAACCCTAAACTTAAACATATAACCATAAACCTTAAATTTAGAATCACAAACACTAAACCCAAATAATAGAAGTCCAAACCCTAGACTCAAATATATAACCATAAACACTTAAACCTTAAACCCAAGTAATAAACAATAAACCATAAAACCTCAAACACATAACCATGAACCCTAAACCTAAATCATAAGTCATAAACCCTAAATTTAAAATTACAAACCATGAACCATAAAAACTAAAATCTTAATCCACAGACCTAAACTAAAACCCATAACCTTGAACACTAAACTCTAAACCATAAACCCTAAACTAGAACATATAACCTTGAACCATAAACTATAAATTCTAAACTCTAAAAACCTTAACCTTAAACCTTAAACCTTTAAATTCTAAACCTTAAATCTAGAATCTCAAACCATAAACCATAAACATAGAAGTCTAACCACTAAACCTTGAAGACATAACCCTAAAACTTAAACCATAGACATTAAACAATAAATCCCAAGCCCAAACCTTAAACTCAAACCATCACCCTAAACCACTTTAACCATAAACACAAACCCCAAACTAGTAAATCATAACCACAAACCCTTGAACCTTAAACTTAAATCCTAAACCTTAAATCCCAAACCTTAAACCTTAGGATTCAAGGTTTGAGTTCAAGGTTTGAGGTTTTGGGTTCGGGTTCAAGGTAAAATAATCACTAAAGGTAAAATAATCACTAAAATTATGTGTTAATGAAATGGAAAAATTGCACAAAAATTACTTTTTTTTTTTAGAAATTGGTTGCACAAAATAAAAATATTAACTTATAGAAAAAATAGAATGATTAAAATTTGCAAAAGAAAAGAAGATGTTTGTTTATAATTTAAAAATTAATTATTTTAAGTAATTTAATGAAAGTTAAATTAAGTTGGAGAAGATATTAGATATAGATGAGTGTATAATAAAACATTGTTATATTTAAAATTTTATGACGATCACTATTTTATTGGTGCCTAAAAGCTATACTTTTAGGATTGTAACACTCAAACCCGGTCAATACGCCACGAATCAATCTGGTATGTCACCGAGGAAAACATTTTGAAAAGAATCGAATAACAATTAAATTTTTGTGAAAAACTCTTTGAAAATTTTATATTTGTAGAAATCGGTGTATAATAAGTTTAAACGATAATTTACTTTGAAATTTCATAAATAAAACTTTAAAACTTAGTTGATAAATTATAGGTTAGAAAACATTTATATCATTTTAAGAAAACTCAATTATTACTTTGAAAACCATTTGCATTTTGAATGTAGAAACTTAATATTTGGAAATCATTACAATTGTAGAAAACACTTAATCTATATTTTACTATCAAACGATTTATATTACCCGATGGTAAGATTTTAAAACCATTATGCTTTTATTATTTTAGAAAACTTTGAGCTCAATTATTAAATTAACCAAATAATTTATAAGCCATATTTAAAACATATCCAAAGCATATAAATAATCCAAAAACATAATTAAAGAGGCCTTATTACAAACCCAAATAAAACAAAACCAAATTAAAATAAATTAAAGTACCCCAAATCAAAGTTCATGAAAAATCAAATTTTATTGCATGGCCTCCTCGAGTTCATCCGGCCTCATCCGCGATTTCACGAATCACCGAAATGATAAGGAGAAGGTGAGTCACCAAGACTCAAGGCATAAATCCTTCCCCGATTAATGCAACATTCTTACACAATTTATAATCAAGCAACATATATAATTATATAATGCACCCAACCTAGCCATCCTTAACTCCTTTTCTACCCCGTGGTACCAAACCACCGGTGGTGCTAAACCACCGTGACCCAAAGTCACGATATCCAATAATGTGATACCAAATCACCGGTGACCAAAGTCACGAATAATCGTTGTGGGGCCAACCCACATGTGATACCAAATCACCCGCGACGATCCCATATCTCAAAAGTGGGGCCAACCCACGGTGGTGCTAGACCACAGGGACGAGTCTCTATGAGGTGCCAAACCTCTGGTGTCCCAAAGATACAAATGTGATACCAAATCACCGGAGGTGCCAAACCTCCGTGTCCAAAGACACGAATATCAAATCCTCCCCTCCTCTCATATCACCCATACCAATGCAATAGATAAACAAAGCATGTCATTATACTTTATTAGGAAATCACATAGAAATTCTATATCATAAATTGTATCATCATGCATCATATTGCAAAAGTCATATCGAAACGGACTTACCCGATTCCTTGTTTATACCCATCATGGTATCATATCAAGATCTCATAGTTTTCGGCTTTAACAACATGAATAGTTATTTAACACATATTACCGAGTTATAAAGTGTGTAAGGTACACACCTTTCACCAACACAAATACTAACTTCCAAAGATCTGATCTGTAACACCCTGAATTAGGGGTTATTTGTAATTCAATTAACTTCCCATGTGTGCTTAAAGAAATAAATAATATGACTTTATTTGGCATGATTTAGGGTCTAGAAATAACCCCGATTTAGGTCAGATTTGGAATTAAAAATCTTTTTAAGGGCTTAAAAGGAGGGAGCTAGGTGAAAATAGGGCTTAAATAAAATTTGGGTGAATTATGACACAAGAAAGTAATTGGCGTGTTGGCTTGGTGTGTCAAGGAGTGAGCTAGGAGGAGGTTCGATCCGTGGAAGTAACAAGGATATGTTTTTTTCTTGGGCTTCTTGACGTTAAAAGAAAGGGACAAGTAGGGAGGCTTTAAAATTAATTGGTGAAGGTTCATGGCATGAAAGGCAAGGTTGATTTGAGTGGCTAGGGGCACCACTTAAAGGGGCTTTGGTTTAAGGTGTCGGGTTCGAGACATGAAGGAAGCAAGGAGTTTTATTTTTTGGGATTTGGCGTTAAAGGAGTAAGGGCCAGGAAGAAGGCTTATAATTAAATGGTGGGGTAAATTGCATGAAAGTCAATTGGGAGAGTTGGAAAGGGGCGTTAAGGGAGGCTACTGCTGTTACCTTCACCAGGTCGCTGGTTCGAATCAAGGAAGCAGCACTTTGATTTTATTTTCTCTTTTTGCTGCTGGCGTGAATGGGAGAGTGTTAGTTCAATTTTGGACTCTCAATTTCGGCTGGAAGGGGGTAATTGTAGGTAGTTTATTTGTTATTGAATTGTTTAGAGGAGATTAAGAGATAGAAAATAAGATAAATCTTATTTTTTGTGATAATTAGAGGCTGGAAATTATCACAAAGTAGGAGATGTTTGCCGAAATTTGGAGTTGTAACAGCCCAAACCCGGCCCAAACATTAGGACCGAATATGGGTCGTTACGGAGAAAAACTTTTTGAAACCCATTTTGAAATCCAATTTAAGTTTTGTTGAAAACTTCTCGTTTTTGGTTATCTTACTGAAATCATACTTAGATTAAATTCGAAAATTTAATTAAGTCAAGTTATTATACAAATTTCAAATGTGCCCGCTGGCACGATAAAACATTTTTCGTGTTAATTTGGAAAACGTGTGATTCAAATTTATAGTTAAAAACAAAATATCCAATATATGAGAAATAACAAAAGTAAAGTATATGGAGGCCTTATTTCATCCAAAATAAAATAAACCAATAATAAAATAAAATGACTAAGTTTAAAGTTCATTTAATTTAAGTCCACTGCATGGCCACCTCAAGTCCCTCCGGCTCCATATCCGCGATCTATGCATCACCGGAAAAAAATAAAGGAGAAGGTGAGTCACCAAGACTCAAGATGTAACCCTTCCCGCTTTAAACCAATCTCATACACGATTATAACAATTAATATGCACAAGACAATGTACCCAACCTAGCCAACCAAACGCCTCAATCTACCCCGCTGTGGTACCAAACCATCGGTGGTGCCAAACCACCGGTGACATATAGTCACGATGTGATGCCAAATCACCGGAGGTGCCAAACCTCCGTGTCCATAGACAAAATCGATTGATGGGGCCAACCCATCGTGTGATGCCAAATCACCGCGCCAATCCCATATCTCAAAGTGGGGCCAACCCACGGTAGTGCTAAGCCACGGGACGAGACGCGATGAGGTACCAAACCTCTGGAGGTACCAAACCTCCGTGACCGTAGTCACGATGATGTTACCAAAACACTTGGTGCCCGTCAAGACAATATCACCGCCCCCTCCGCCATTTAACCCACAAAAGTCAAGTAATCATGATCAGATCTCATACATTTATCACATGTATCATAAAACCATGCTTCCCAAAAGCATAATAATAATCTCATATTAAAAGAGACTTACCCGAAATCCTCGCTTGTACCATTAAGGTACTACATCCGTATCTACATCAAGCAAATTTACATACAACAAATATCTAGCACAGTTATTAATTGCTATAAGTGTGTATGTACACACCTGTCACCACTGAATAGTCTAAATCCCGAAAAGAGGAGTCGGCCACCCTAGATCTCTCTGCACCTACATTCGGCCAACCATGGGATTAGTACTATGGCCTATTCGGCCAATCCAAGTAATTTAAAGGGGTCATCTATCGAACCCGAATCCTTACCTATTCACTTTGAATACTAGTTTCAGCACCCGAATCACGAATCTGGTTCACAAACTACAATCCATCAATAACCATAGCCTTTGGCTTTTAAAAGAACACCAAATACATATGTAAATCCTTACCGAAAATTGATTGATGAACGTTGGTGAACTCTCTTGCCTATTTCCAAATCCCGAAGATCCTACAACGATTTTAGTTTAATCTGTGATTAGTACCCTTAATTAACAGCTGTCAAACCAATTACCCTTACCAAGTCGACAAGAAAGGAAGGTATGGACGGAGGATTCACCATCACTTACCTTCGCAATCAATTGAATAAAGGAGAAATCCCTAAGTGTCTATGCCACTATACTATTCTACCAAAGTGAGTAAATAGAAGGAAGGAAATCGACACTTCCAAGGGAGTGTATTCGCCAAGACTATAAGGGAGTAGTGGGAGGTTCACTAGAGGAAAAATAAAAGAAAAGGGAATTGAGAATGGGATTCGACAAGGAGAAGTAGAGGGTTTCGCCAAGGTTTTGAGAGGATGGAAAAGATAAAAAAAAAAAAAAGAAAGAAAGATGTTGTAAATTTCGCTAAGAAAAATGAAGAAAGGAAAAAAAACAAGGTGATCAAATGGGTGCTTTTGTAAACATTCGGCACCCCTAGTAGCCTTGCCGCCCACCTCTTCCAACAAAGAGTTCAAAATCCATCCTACTTCCTTAAATTGCTCTAGACCACTTGTTTGATTTAATTCAAAATAACTTGAATTAATCCCCATAATATAATAATAATCCCACCAATATCTTCTTTATCTCTTATTATCCTTTATTAACTCATTATCTAACATCAATAAATAAATAATAATAACAAGAGTTTAAAGAGAGAAAGAACTCTCCCTCCTATGCCGTCCAAAAATAATGCAAAAAGGAGAATTATGACTTGAACCAAGGTTCTCCTTGTTCCTTGATGGCGCCACATGTAGCTCCCAAGTGGCCTTCCCTTGCCACTTATACTAGGCTTATTTTATGTCAAATGTTCCTTCGCTTATTCTTATAACCCCTAACTCCTAAGGCTATCCACCTTTGAAGCTTATAAATAATATTTTTTACTATTCCGAGCCAACTCAAGGCCTTTAATTAAATCTTATCATGCCATAAATATTATCTCAGCAATTCAACTCAAGCAAAATAATGTAAATACGAATAACCCCATGCTTGGGATATTACAGCTTCTACCCTTAAAAGAATTTCGTCCTCGAAATTACCCGGTCAAGAGGTGGGGTATTGTCAAGATCACATCCTCGGGTTCCCACGTAGCTTCCTCAAGACCATGGTTCCGCCATAGCACTTTCACTAACAGACCGACTTCCCACGATAACCTTCACATCCCTATCCAAGATCCGAACCGGCTCTTCCTCAAAAATAAGTCCGAGTTGACCTCGATTTACATCACGGGCACCACGTGTGATGGATCCGACCGATACCGCCTAAGCATCGACACATGAAAGACGTTATGAATCGACTTAACTCCGTCGACGCTTCGAGTGATAAGCTACCGGTCCTACTCGCTTAATATCGTATGGGCCAATGAATCTTGGGCTTAGCTTCCTTTTCGCCCAAATCTCAACACCTTTTTCCAAGGTGATACCTTCAGAAAACCTTGTCTCCTACATCATACTCCATTTCTTTGCGCTTTAGGTCAGCATAAGATTTACATCTATCGATGCTTCCTTAAGACGAGCCTGAATCACCCTAACTTTGTCCTCCGCTTCGCAACCAACTCGCCCCAACACTTGTCATTCACCCAACTCGTCCAACACGCCGGAGTTCGCATTTTCGGCCATACAATTAGCTTCAGATGGTGCCATCTCAATACTCGCTTGGTAACTATTGTTGTAGGCGAACTTCGGCTAATGGTAAAAATTCTCCCAACTACCTCTAATTCCAAGACACAACCCTTAGCATATCCTCTAAGATCAGATGACCCTTTTTGATTGCCCGTCCGACCGAGGATGGAAAGTCATCTCGAAATCCAATCGTGTTCCCAAAGCTTGATGCAACGCTTTCCAAAACCTCAAGTGAACCTTGGGTCCCTATCTGAAATAATTGATACGGCACACCATACAATCGACTATCTCGCCACATACAATTTTGCTAGCTTCTGGAGTGAGTAATCCATTCTCACCGGTACGAAGTGAGCTGATTTAGTCAGGCGATCTACGATTACCCAAACTGCATCTTTCTTGCTGGGCGTGAGGGGTAGACCACTGACGAAATCCATAGTGATCCGCTCCCACTTCCATTGAAGAATCTTTACCGGTTGAAGTAGCCCCGATGGCAACTGATGTTTAGCCTTAACCTGCTGACATGTCAAACACCTTCTTACGAACTCAGTCACTTCACGCTTCAACCCCGGCCACCAGAACTGTCTCCGCAAATCTCCGTACATTTTGCTGCCTCCTGGATGCATAGCGTATGGGCTGCTATGAGCATCTTGGAGAATTCTTTGTCTTAATTCCACATTCTTCGGCATACAGGGCCGTCCTTGGAAACATAATACACCATCACCGGTCAATCCGTACCCTTCTAAACCACCATCCCTTAGCATTCAACCCTTCATCCACTAATTGCTTTTCCCTAATCTCCTCAATCCAGGTTGGCTTTACCTAAAGTTCTGCCAAAAGACTTCCATCGTCATATAGACTCAAGCGAGCAAACATCGCTCTTAGATCTGACACCACCTTCCTGCTCAACGCGTCAGCCACCACGTTAGCCTTCTCTGGATGATACTCGATTGAACAATCGTAGTCCTTCAACAGTTCAATCCATCGGCACTGTCTCAGATTTAGATCCTTCTGAGTCAGAAGATACCTCAAACTTTTGTGATCCGTGTAGACTATCGACTTCTCCCCATAAAGGTAATGTCTCCAAATCTTCAAAGCGAAGACGACTGCTGCTAACTCCAGGTCGTGAGTTGGGTAGTTAACCTCATGCGGTCTTAGGCGACGGACGATAGGCTACTACTTTCCCATCCTCGCATCAACACACATCCCAAACCAAAGTGAGATGCATCACAATAGACCGTGAATAGCTTCCCCGCTTCTAAGTTGTACCAAAATTGGAGCTTCCGTCAGAATCTTTCTCAACTTATCAAAACTTTCTTGTCGCTTCTCTAACCATACAAATGGTACTTCTTTCCTTAATAGCTTGGTTAAGGGGTCGCGCGATTAGTGAGAACCCCTCTACAAACCTCTGATAGTACCCTGCTAGACCCAGAAAGCTTGAATCTCCGCCACCGACTTAGGCGCTTCACTCCAACACCGCTTCAATCTTGCGGGGATCCACTCTAATCCCTTCTGCTGACACTACGTGACCCAAGAAAGCCACCTCCCTTAGCCAAAATTCGCACTTACTAAATTTGGCATATAATTGTTTCTCCCTCAGTACTTGCAGAACTATTCACAAATGCTTGTTGTGCTCCTCCTCCGTCTTAGAGTAAACCAATATGTCGCCTATGAACACTACGACAAATTGGTCCAAGTATCGTTGAAATACTCTATTCATTAAATCCATGAATGGTTACCGGTGTATTGGTCAACTCGAATGGCATCACCAGAACTCGTAATGCCCATACCGAGTTCGAATGTCGTCTTGTGAACATCGGCCTCCTTCACCTTAAGTTGATGGTAACCCGACCTAAGGTCTATCTTCAAAACACCGACACACCTTCGCTTGGTCAAACAAGTCGTCGATCCGAGGCAACGGATACTTGTTTTGATCGTTAACTTGTTTAACGACGGTAGTTGATGCACATCCACATAGAACCGTCCTTCTTCTTAACAAACAACACAGGCGCTCCCCACGGAGATATACTAGGTCGAATAAACCCTCTGTCCAATAGTTCTTAATTTGAGCCTTCACCCACCAATTCCTTTGGTGCCATTCGACACGGTGCTATAGATATCGGTGCCGCTCTGTAGCAAATCTATACCGAATTTGACTTCCCGATCCAAGGCAAACCTAAGTTCCTCCGGGAATACATCAAGAAATTCCCTCCGTTTCGGACCTTTTCAACCACTGACTCCTTAGCCTCCAAGGCATAAATTCGGACTATAAACGCCTCACACCCTTTTCTAACCATCTTTTCAGCCTTCAAGGCCGACACCACATTAGCCAGGTAATTTCTTCGATAACGATCATAACCACTTCATTCCCTTTGGTCGTTTGAAGAACCATGCGCTTAGCAGCGCAATCCAACCTCGCCTGGTACCTAACCAGCCAGTCCATTCCAAGGATCAAATCAAACTCCCCAAATGGTAGTTCCATCGATCGACCATAAACACGACCCTTGGAGTTCTAGGGTACAAATTTTAAAAAGTTTGTTCACAACTACTGTAATGGCCTAAAGGGCTAATTACATCATCTCCCTAGCGTAGCCTCCTCTCGAGTCTAGGTTCAAAGTCTCTACCACACTACTTGCTACGTATGAATGTGTAGAACCCACATCAATTAATGCATAATAAAGAAGACCGAAAATCAGAAACGTACCGATTATGACATCCGGTGCGTCACCCTCCTCGCGACGCCTCGCTGCATAGACTAAGCCAGTGCCTTGCCTCTGATTGCACGGCCTCGCCTCGAGTTTCACGACCACGATTAGCACCATTTCCCCCTCTACCATTACCACGACCTCTCTGTGGTCCCACACTTCTATCCTGAGTATGGTTCTGCCCCTCTGACTGATTTTGAGCTCACTTCCGGGGACAATCCCTCACACGGTGTTCCAAAGACCCACATTCAAAACAACCCCTCTCACCGGTCCAACAGCCTCCCCAATGGGACTTCCCACAGCGATTACACTGAGCTGGTCTTTGATTAGTAGCTACTGCCTTCTTTGATTTGGCCCACTCTGCCTAGCCTTTTTCTGATCATTACCACTTGACCCCGATGGCCCAAAACCTCTCTTCTGCTTGAGCCTATCATAGTTTTGCCTCACCGTTGCCTTAATACCTTCGGCTACCTTAGCCTTTTCTACTAGAGATGAAAACTCATAGACCTGCTGCGGAGCAATCAGCAGCCTCAACTCATCTCTCAGCCCGTCCTTAAAGCGGACACAATGCTCATGTTCCGTAGCCACAATGCCTCTCGCATATCTATTTAGTCTTAGGAACTCCGCCTCATACTCTGACACGGACTTAGTTCCTTGTACTAACCCCAGAAAAGCTTTTCTCTGAGCATCAGTGTAGCTAGTACCCACATACTTTCTCTGGAAAGCAGCCCTAAAGTAATCTCATGTAAGATCCTCTACCGTGGCGCCATCTCGAATGGTGAGCCACCACTGATATGCTTCATCCTTTAAAAGTGACACGGCTCCCTTTAGCTTCTCCTCGTTAGTCAGGTCAAGATCGTCCATGATCCTTTCCGTGGACTCCAACCAAGATTCTCACGCACTCGGTGCCACTCCCGACACACCCCAGAACACCTCAGCTCCGTTGGACCGAATTTGCTCGGGAATAGATTTTCGAGCTCCCAGATTTCCACCAGCCCCAGCCACCAACTCGAGAACTCGCAACACAACTTGCGTCGCCTCCTCCTCCGCTCCGATCTTGCTCCTCGGCCCAAAAGTCGGAGGTGGTGGTGGCGATGGTACCTCATTTTCCTAACCATGTCCCGACCTAACAGGTTCAGATATGGTCATTCTTCCCCTACCACGTCCACGTCGGCCATGTCCTCTAGAACTCATTCTATCTAACGCGCTTTAATATGATTAAGAAAAATTTTATGAATTAGTAATTTGTTCCACTTGATTACCCGCGAAAGATTTTATGAAAAGTTGAATAAGGATTCTTTCAATCAAACAATGTTTTAAGTATTCTATCCTAGTTCACACAAAAGGCCACATTCATTCCCTAATACTTTCCATACTTATTCACTCCTCGGACATTTCTGTCCTGTTTCTAACCCAGGGGTATTTTCGTTATTTTCCTCTGAGGTATTTTTGTAATAAAATTTGAGAGATTTCAAACTTTGATAAAGTTGGTCACTTGAAATTTCCAAAAGCAAGAGCATTTCAAAATTTGTAAAATTTGAAGATATGGCATCATTTTGGGAATCGGGGTATTTTGGTAATTTTGTCAATCGGGGTAATTTTTAATTTTTTGTAAATCAAGGTGTTTTAATAATTGTAAAACTCTGAGGGCCCTTTTGAGAATTTTCCTTTCTTAAAATGATGATGTTGCAAAAATTTTGTACTCAGGGTCGTTTCGGTAATTTTACAAGTTGAGGGCATTTTCGGAATTTTCCAAACCAAAGTATTTCATTGATGATTTTCAAAGCAGAGTTGAATATTTGAGAAGTAGTTGAAATTTTTAGACAAAATCATTGAGTTGATGTTTTATGAACCAAGGGTATTTTAGTAGTTTTACCCCTAAGGGCATTTCTGTAATTTTCACAAATCAACTTTTTCGGGGAAAACATTGTAAAAATGGTTGTTCTCATATTTGGAAGTGTGATCTTAAAATTTTGAAGAAATTAGGGTTTTGTTGTCTTCTTCTTTTTCAAAAACATAGTTAGTTCCCTTTCGGGTTTTAGTCGTTACGTTTAGCCTATGACCGAGCCCTCTTGGTCAGGGTGAACCAAAGCTACGCACTGTGCAGGATTCGTGTGGAGAGGAGGTGAGTCACGCGGACTGCTTAAATACCAAGCTCCCACCGAACCTTTCTAGACATGCGCATGAGGTTACCACACCATCGAGCCCTCCGAGTTAGGGTGAACCCAAGCCACGCACTGTAGGATACTGCAAGAGGTGGTGAGTCACTCGGACCGCTTAAGTACTGTGCTCTTCCTGGATCCAATCCTAGACATGCGTCTGAGGGGTTACCACACCCTAGCTCGGTGACTTGGTCATAGGTTGGTTGAGTTCATTAAGTCTTATGTTCTGCTTTGTGTGTTTGAGTAATCTAATCCTAGGGTTCAAAATTCCTATAAGTCTATTCTACGCTCCATGCTTCCTACCCTTCTACGTAAAATAATTCACAAAGAGGTTCGAAGTACTTACCGGGCGGATAGGTGCCGAGACTCGGGCCATGCCGCTCAAAACCCAAAATACTTCAAAAGGCCTACTAAAACATTTTTGGGCCTTGGGCCCCTGTAAATGAAAGTATTGATCTGGGCTCTGATACCAATTTGTAACAGCCCAAACTCGGCCCAAACATTAGGACCGAATATGGGTCGTTACGGAGAAAAACTTTTTGAAACCCATTTTGAAATCCAATTTAAGTTTTGTTGAAAACTTCTCGTTTTTGGTTATCTTACTGAAATCATACTTAAATTCGAAAATTTAATTAAGTCAAGTTATTATACAAATTTCAAATGTGCCCGCTGGCACGATAAAACATTTTTCGTGTTAATTTGGAAAACGTGTGATTCAAATTTATAGTTAAAAACAAAATATCCAACATATGAGAAATAACAAAAGTAAAGTATATGGAGGCCTTATTACATCCAAAATAAAATAAACCAATAATAAAATAAAATGACTAAGTTTAAAGTTCATTTAATTCAAGTCCACTGCATGGCCACCTCAAGTCCCTCCGGCTCCATATCCGCGATCTATGCATCACCTGAAAAAAATAAAGGAGAAGGTGAGTCACCAAGACTCAGTATGTAACCCTTCCCCCGGTTTAAACCAATCTCATACACAGATTATAACAATTAATATGCACAAGACAATGTACCCAACCTAGCCAACCAAACGCCTCAATCTACCCCGTTGTGGTACCAAACCACTGGTGGTGCCAAACCACTGGTGACATATAGTCACGATGTGATGCCAAATCACCGAGGTGCTAAACCTCCGTGTCCATAGACACAATCGATTGATGGGGCCAACCCATCGTGTGATGCCAAATCACAAGCGCCAATTCCATATCTCAAAGTGGGGCCAACCCACGGTGGTGCTAAGCCACGAGGGACGAGACGCGATGAGGTACCAAACCTCCGGAGGTACTAAACCTCGGTGACCGTAGTCACAGTGTGTTACCAAAACATCGGTGCCCGCCGGCACAATATCACCGCCCCTCCGCTCATTTAACCCACAAAAGTCAAGTAATCATGATCGATCTCATACATTTATCACATGTATCATAAAACCATGCTTCCCAAAAGCATAATAATAATCTCATATTAAAAGAGACTTACCCGAAATCCTCGCTTGTACCATTAAGGTACTACATCCAGTATCTACATCAAGCAAATTTACATACAACAAATATCTAGCACGTTATTAATTGCTATAAGTGTGTATGTACACACTGTCACCACCGAATAGTCTAAATCCAAAAGAAGAGTCGGCCACCCTAGATCTCTCTCAGCACCTACATTCGCCAACCATGGATTAGTACTATGGCCTATTCGCCAATCCAAGTAATTTAAAGGGTCATCTACCGAACCCGAATCCTTACCTATTCACTTTGAATACTAGTTTCAGCACCCGAATCACGAATCTGGTTCACAAACTACAATCGGTCAATAACCATAGCCTTTGGCTTTTTAAAAGAACACCAAATACATATGTAAATCCTTACCGAAAATTGATTGATGAACGTTGGCGAACTCTCTTGCTTATTTCCAAATCCCGAAGATCCTACAACAATTTTAGTTTAATCTGTGATTAGTACCCTTAATTAACAGTTGCCGAAACCAATTACCCTTACCAAAGTCGACAAGAAAGGAAGGTATGGACAGAGGATTCGGCCATCACTTACCTTCGCAATCAATTGAATAAAGGAGAAATCCCTAAGTGTCTATGCCACTATACTATTCGGCCAAAGTGAGTAAATAGAAGGGAAGGAAATCGGCACTTCCAAGGAGTGTATTCGCCAAGACTACAAGAGAGTAGTGGGAGGTTCGCTAGAGGAAAAATAAAAGAAAAGGGAATTGAGAATGGGGATTCGGCAAGGAGAAGTAGAGAGGGTTTCGGCCAAGGTTTTGAGAGGATGGAAAAGATAAAAAAAATAAGAAAGAAAGATGTTGTAAATTTCGGCTAAGAAAAATGAAGAAAGGAAAAAAAACAAGGTGATCAAATGGGTGCTTTTGTAAACATTCTAAGACCCCCTTAGTAGCCTTGTCATCCACCTCTTCCAACAAAGTGTTCAAAATCCATCCTACTTCCTTAAATTGCTCTAGACCACTTGTTTGATTTAATTCAAAATAACTTGAATTAATCCCCCATAATATAATAATAATCCCACCAATATCTTCTTTATCTCTTATTATCCTTTATTAACTCATTATCTAACATCAATAAATAAATAATAATAACAAGAGTTTAAAGAGAGAAAGAACTCTCCCTCCTATGCCGTCCAAAAATAATGCAAAAAGGGAGAATTGTGACTCGAACCAAGGTTCTCCCTTGTTCCTTGATGGCGTCACATGTAGCTCCCAAGTGGCCTTCCCCTTGCCACTTATACTAGGCTTATTTTATGTCAAATGTTCCTTCGTTTATTCTTATAACCCCTAACTCCTAAGGCTATCCACCTTTAAAGCTTATAAATAATATTTTCTACTATTCCGAGCCAACTCAGGGCCTTTAATTAAATCTTATCATGCCATAAATATTATCTCAGCAATTCAACTCAAGCAAAATAATGCAAATACGAATAACCCCATGCTTGGGATATTACAGGAGTCCTTGGGGGGCTGTCCATATTTGATTTTGTTACAGTAAAGGAGTGCCAAAATTCTAGCAAAATCTTTCCTTCTTTTCCTCTTCATTGTGCTGCCGAAATCCCCCTTGTTGCATTGCCCAAATTATCAAAAAAATTCCAGCTTCTCTTTTCTTTTACAAACCGAATTCTCCCTAGCCTATCTTGTCAAATTCTTCAAAAAATTCTCTTCTCCTCTTGCTTCCTTTTTAGCCGAATCTACCTCCTTTTTTGAGAAGAAAATTCCAGCCCCTCCATTTGAGTTTGGCCGAATCTCCTTTAAGGAAAAAGGGTGCTGTTTTCGATTCCTTTCTCTTCATTGAAGATAGCCGAACCCCTCTCACAACATTAAGAGGTGCTGCCAAATTTTCAATAAGTGTGGTAAGGGGTAATCATCTCTTTTAGAATTAAAGTTATGGCCTATGATTCTTACTAATACAATTAAAGCGATTGTAGGGAAGCCATAGCCATTAAGGGAAACTTTTGGGATTTATTCTCCTAAGGGAAGTGAAACGGATTTACATATCATGAGGTGGTTAGTGTTCAAAGGACGTGTAGGTAAGGTTTCGGGTTCGTGTGAAACCCTTTGGTATAATCTTGGTTTGGCCGAATGGGCCTTTGGTACTAACAGTGATGATTGGTTGATTATAGGGTCAAGATCTAGCGTTGTAGATTGGATCTTCAGGATCTAGGAATTTTGGTAGAAACAGGTGTGTAAGATCTCACTACACACTTTATTAATTTACATGACCTTATTGTTTGCCTTTAATCTTTTGGTTGTGATTAGCTTGTGGCATAATCATGGATTTCATTAAGTCCCTAACTTGTGATTTTGATATATGATTTGCATGCCATCACATGATGTTAAATGTCGTGACATGATATATGATAATTGATGTATAAGCATGTGATGGTGGGATTGATGAGAGGAGGGATGATTTTATGGATCGTCGTTGGTTTTGACCACAAGATGGGTTGGCCCATCAGATTATTTGTGACCTATGGTCATCGATGGTTTTGACCACAAGATGGGTTGGCCCCATCGATTATTTGTGACCTATGGTCATCGATGGTTTTGACCACACCGATTGATAAATGCGACTAAGTCCCAATGGTTTGGTACCACCAATGGTTTTGACCACACTTGATTATTTGTGACCTATGGTCATCAGTGGTTTTGACCACACGATGGGTTAGCCCCATCATTTAATTTGTGACTTAAAGTCATCAGTGGTTTTGACCACACGGGGTAGTTAAGGAGTATGGATGGATAGGTTGGGTTGCATATTTGCATGTTATTAATGACTGTGCATGAGTTATCTTACCGGGTGGGGGATTACACACTGAGTCTTAGTGACTCACCCCTTTCCCTTAACATTTTGCAGATGAGTAGATCGCGGAGATGGAGCCGGAGAGGACTCGAGGCGGCCATGCTTATCGTTGGATTTGATTTCACTATGCTTAAGTTAAAATCATTTATTTTCCAAGTTTTTATTTTGGGTTGTAATAAGGCCGCTAATTATTGTTGGATGTTATTTTATTGCTTCTTATATTACCAATGGAATTTCTATAAATATTAATTAAACCGGTTAAAAGTAACTTTTTCAACTAAGTAACTACTACGAGTTTTCAAGGAAGTTACCATCAGGTAACAAAAATTTACCAAGCCACTAACAACTCAGATAATTTTAAAATGCTACTTGATCAAATGTTTTCAAAAGGGTTTATCAACCCAACTATATTTATAAAGCCCAACTAAGTTTTCAAACCCCGTTTTAATACCTTAGCCAAATTTTATCAATTTTCACCAAACTTTCAAAATGACTCAAATTATTTTACCCAATGACATACCGATCCAACGGGACTCATGGGCGGGTTTGGGTGTTACATTTTAGTATCGAGCCCTGCTCAAAACTTCACTGTGGGGCCCAAGGCCCAAAATATTTTGTTTTTGATTAGTAGGCCTTATTGGAATGTTTTGAAACTATCTTTGGCTTGAACAGCATGGCACCGAGTCTCCGGTACCTATCCGCCCAGGTAAGTACTTCTATCCATTTTTGTGAATATTGGATGAGGGGTAGAAGGATAAATGGGGAACGTAGAGTATTAGAATAGAAATTGTTGAACCCTAGGGCTAGTGTACCTCAACTATGCATAAGATTTAATAATTACCTAAACAAACCCTGTGAGTTGTCACTAAGCAAAAGATGTGGCAATCGTTATACGCATGTCTAGGATTGGATTCAGTGGGGCACGGTATTTAAGCGGTCCTCGTGACTCACCTCCTACTCACTTGAATCCTACCAGTGCGTAGTAACAGTTCATCCTAATGAGACGACACACTCACAAAGCTAAACTCGATAACTAAAACCGAAAAGGATTAGCCGTTTTGTTTTTGAGGTAATTAAAACCTTGTTTAAAAAAAAAGAGAGACCAAAATACCCCTCAGTTTGAAAAATGACCAAAATACCACTGGTTTGAAAATTTCCAAAATACCCCCGTATGAAAATTTTCAAATGGAAATTTCCAAAATATCCTTCTTTTGTGAAATCACCTAGAAACCAAATTTTTGAAGATCATTTTATGAAATATTTTGATTAGGTGAAATTATTAAAATACCCTTAGGGGTAAAATTACGAAAACGCCCTTAGATCATGAAATTCCAAAAATACCCATGGTTTTAATCAAAATTTCCATTGTTTATAAAGTGCCCAAAAACCTTAAATTGCAAAATATCAAAAATGTCATGATTTTGTAAGATTACAAAATTGCCCCTAACCCACAAAATTACCAGAATACCCCTGACTTTCAAAATTTTGCAACATCACTATTTTGGAAAATACAATTATCAAAAAGAGCCCTCAAAGTTTTACAACTTTTAAAATATCGCTGATTTACTAAATCTTACCAATTCACCCTGATTTATGAAAAATTACCAAAATGCCCCTGAGTTTCAAGATCAACAAAATACCCCTGGAGTTTAAATTTTTCAAAATACCCCAGGAATTTAAGAGTTCCAAATTACTTTCTGACAAAATCATCCGAAAATTTTTATTTTTGAAAAATTGCAAAAATACCCCCATAGGACAAATTACGAAAATACCCACAGGTAATGGAAAACAATCACAATGAAACTACAACGCCTCTTTGGAATGAATGAATGAAAGACGTGTGCTTGTTTGATTACTGAAAGAACCACTTCTAAAACTCCTATCATAAAATTTCTTCGGGTAACCAAGTGAAATACTAATGCATAAAATTCTTAAACAGATAAACGCGATCGTTATAATGAGTTCAAGAGGTCGTGGGCGTCCGTCAAGTGGGCCGTGGTAGGGGTAGGATGGCTCTGCTGAGCCCGCGAGGTCTGGTCATAGGTCCAAAATGAGATATCGGATTTGCTTGCTAAGAAAAAACGAATTTCAAGATCGACGGTGGTAATGATGTCGTGTCTCAAGTCAGACATTGGTATTGGAATAGGTTCCTGAGGTCAAGCGCGGTGCAGGGAACCCGTAAATCTGTGTTGAATGACTCGCTAACGGAGCAGAAGTATTCAGAGGAGTATCCGGAGTAGCGCCTAGTGCGGCGGAGTATTGGTTGGAATCCACTGAAAGGATTATGGGTGATTTGGATTTCACCGCTGAGGAGAAGCTGAAGGGTATCATCTCTCTGCTTCAGGATGAGTCTTATCAGTGGTGGCTCACTGTGAGAGATGGAACGGTGGTAGAAAATCTTACTTGGGAATTTTTCAGGGATGCCTACCAGAAGAAATATATCGAAACTAGTTACATAGATACGCAGCAGAAAGCTTTCCTGAACCTGGTTCAAGGTAATAAGACGGTGGCTGAGTATGAGGCTGAGTTCCTCCGATTGAGTAGATATGCTCGTGGTATTGTGGGTACCGAGCATGAACGCTGTGTGAGATTCGAAGATGGGCTTAGAGATGAGCTGAGGATGATGATAGCTCCACAACAGGAACGGGAGTTCGCGGTCTTAGTGGAGAAATCGAAAGTTACTGAAGGGGTAAGACAGTCGGTTAGATGGAACCAAGATCGGAATTGGAATAAGAGGAGCTTGGGACCTTCAAGGTTCCCGGATAATGAGCAGAAGAGGATAAGGTTTGATGGGTCGGATCAAGCTGCTAGGCCTGCTGCTGCTGCTAATCCTCAATGGCCGCCACGGTGTGCTCGGTGTGGCAAGTCTTACACGGGAATGTTGGAATGGTAATCGGGATGCTTGAGTGTGGGTCCTTGGAGCATCGAGTTAGAGACCATCCAAAAAGGCAACTAGACTGAGATCGAGGGTCGATCGTGCACCTAACAGAGGGATAACCAACAACCACAAAGGGGTCAAGTGCGACTAGGGTAATGGAAATGGTAGCAGGCGTGGCGAGGTGTCAAGGTACAGAGGCAAGGCAACCAAGGTTGGTTTATGCAGTTGGCCATCGTGAGGAGGAAGATGTGCCAGACGTGACAACGGGTATGTTCCTTATTTCTGGAATACCCTTAATTGCTTTGATTATTGTAGAGTTTTCTTGTGTTGCTAGGGAAGTGCCTGAAACCTTGGTTGTGAACTTAGAGATTGTGCTTAGGAAGTAAGATAGTTTTATTAAGATCAGTGTAATACCCTAAAATTCGAGTATCTAATTTAACGCATGTTTTTGGTGCTTAAATTATGAAGAAAAAAAATTTTTCTTACTTCTTTTCGTAGTTATTATAGTCTTGAAGAAGAGTATAGAATTTTTCGGGAGTAGAATAATTTTTATTTTTTGAGAGTATAATGAAGTGGATTAAGTGATATTAATACTTAAGTAAAAATAAGTGTCAAAGTGAAGTATAAGATGAGTAAATGGTAAGGTGGTGATGGCGCATGAGTTATGGCATGAGGGGAGTGGTTCGAATCCTTGGTTAGCATCTAGAAATTTTATTTTTGGCTTTAATACATGTATGTGTCTGTAAGGGATAATGATGGATGAGTTGTATTGTTTTATTTTGGTAAGTAAGACTAAAGGAAAAGGTAATTTTAACTTATGGTATGGAATCAAGGAACTTTGGAAAGATATGGGGACATGAGGCTAGTATCAAGGAAGATGTTTTGGAAACAAATTCATGGTCATTTGACCAATGAATTTGGATGGCAATATGGCTAGGGGAGGTTGGCCGATTTTTACTAGTAGCTTAGCTAGGGTAGGAATTTTGTTTTGGTCATTTCTAGCATCTTGTGCAACTTTGTTTTTCTTTTTTTTCTCTCAACCTTCTCTTTGGCCGACTTTGTGCTTTTGGTTTACCAAAATTCTTTTGACCATTTGGTCATTTTGCTATCACATTAGTATTATTTGTATGCCTTTTCATTGTGCCGAAAATACAACACCAAAGGTCATTCTTTTTCTTCCTTCCTCCATTGCTGAATGTACCTTGCTCTAAACACGTCTCTTATTTTCTTTTTCTTCTTTTGATAACCGAATCCTCATCATCCCTTTCACTCATCTTTTAATTTTTTTCTTTTCAATCATCATACTATCTCCATAAAAATATCTCATGGCCGAATGTTAGTGTGCCTTTGCGAATCATTTTCTTTTCTCTTTGGTTTTCATAGCGAATCTCTCTCTATTCTTAAGCATCTTTCTCAATCATCTCTTTTCAACCGTGGAGAATAGGTAAGAGTTCTTTTAGTTCATGATTAGTTAATGGTGGTTTTGGCTGAATATGGATGGTGGTAAGAAGGATTTCTTGAATCGAAATACCGTTCATTCTATTAACGTTTCTCTTTATTATACTTTAGTGCGATAACGGAAGATCGAACTCGAGTGTTCGTGTGCATCTTGGAACATTTTTGGTCGACTCTCTTTTGAGAAGCAAGAATCTTTGTGGTAAGGAAATCTACGCCTTTAAGATCTTTAGTATTTTCGATATATTATTATTAGGATTAACAATCTTTTGATATTGAAAACATTCAAAATAAGGAAGAAAAGTATGTGTTTAGTTTTCGTAAGAGGGCGGATCCACTATTTCTCCTAAATATAAAAGAAGGGCTGTTTCGGAAATCTAAGATTTTCCATCGGGTTGCGGACCATCTTCCGAAGGAAATCAATTATTTGAAGTAGTACGAACTTCTGAGCCTTTGTACGTTAGTGGATTTTCAGCGAATAACGAATCGATAAACGAGGAGAAATCGAAAATTGAAGTGATTCAAAATCAAGAGGGTAAGGATTTGGATCGATTATCGATAGTGTGTTTTTATACATGATAGTGTTCTAACAGATCGTAATATGTTTTAGGTGTTGAGGAGCGAGAAGGATTAGTACTCACGATATCGAGGTGTGTAACTTCACATTTTTTTTCTCGGGTTGGATGACAATTGTGGTATTGGGTAAAATCGTAAAAACGACTAGATCGATATAATCGTAATAACTGGTATTTGGTAAAATTACATGAAAACGGTTAATATGGTGAAAATTACGAAAAAGCCCTCGATGAGTTAGATGGTAAAATATAAATTTTCATGTCTTCGTAAAATGGACCGATAAGTTTGATAATTAGTAAATTGGCCGAAAAATTATGCTAGTTAGTAATTTGGTCGAAATCTCTGTTAGATTAATAATTGGGCCGAAATCTCTGTTTGATCGATAATTGGGCTGAAATCTCTGTTAGATCGATAATTGGGCCGAAATCTCTGTTAGATCGATAATTGGGCCAAAATCTCTGCTAGATCGATAATTGGGCCGAAATCTCTGCTAGATCGTAAATGGGCCGTAATCTCTGTTAAATTGTTAAACGGGCTAAAATCTCTGCTAGATCGATAAATGGGACAAATTCCTACTAGATCGTAAATTTGGGCATAAGATGTTAAATTGCTAAATGGGCCAAATGATTGGGCCTTAATAAAAATCTGAAATATTGACTCTTGTTAATGGGCCTTTTTAATAAAATCATGGTATGATCATAGACTACTTTGCATACATGTTGCATGGGTTGGGAAAATGATGAAGAGAAGAAAGGCCTGTTGCCAAAATCTAGTTCGGTGGCTTTGCCACAAAATTATGGCTATTTGCCTCTAGTTCGGTGGCTCTGCCACAAAATTAATAAATGGCTATTTGCCTCTAGTTCGGTGGCTCTGGCACAAAATTAATAAATGGCTATTTGCCTCTAGTTCGGTGGCTCTGCCACAAATAATAATTGGCTCAATGCCTCTAGTTCGGTGACTTTGTCACAATCTAGTTCGGTGGCTCTGCCACAAATATAAAAGGCTTAATGCCTATGATTGGTGTGATGGCGGGGTGGGTTGACTTGATCCCCACAGGTGTGATGGTTGGTATGGGGGTGTGTGGCGGATGGAAATTAGGTTTGGGAGGGAAAATTCATTTTGCATGCATATCATTATTGTTAATTCTGCTAATGGGCTCAAGCCTAAATCTATAACTTGATGATCTGGCCCAGTGGATAAAGAAAGTGAGTTATACACTGAGTCTAAGTAACTCACTCCCTCAAATTTTTCTTCATCTCAAGTAATGGAAGTTGACGTGGACTTGGGCCGAGGGTGACTTCGTGGAGGCCATACTGCAAAACATGGATTTATTAAACTCTGAACTTTTTAATAAGTACTTTAATAAATTACTATTTTGGGTTGATGTAATAAGGGCCTCTATTAATATTTCATGGACTTTTATGTGTGGTTGGTTTAAAACTATATTTTGGACATTTCAATATGGGCTAATGATTATATGATGTTTTTCTTAAAATAATTTGGGTTTCAAACATATGAAATTCCTTTAAATATTTTTTTAATATTTGAACTCTTTTATAAAAATTAATTTTACTTAAGGATTTTGATAATACAATATAAATGATGTTTTCTACTAATATTTTCTAATATACATCGATATAAAATACTCTTTTGGTTTTTATTAAATCTTGTAATAAAAATCATTGAGAAGATTACAATTCACTGAAATTTTTAAGATAGTTCGATCCATGTAACAAACCAAATCTAGTCTTAACGCATAGACTAGGTTTGGGGTGTTACATTTAATGGTATCAGAGCCAGCTTCAAAAACTCGGCTGTGGTTTGGGTTCACAAATAATTTCTGTATAAATTCATTCAATTATGTTTTAGAGATCAGTATCGCACCACAAGCACCCTACAGAATGTGTCAAGTAAGTATTTATTACTTAATGATTACTATGATGATCATAGGAACACTCTAGAACTTCTAGTTTTAGATGTGAAAAATCGTAGAGATTGAGACTATAGGATATGTTGCGAAAAATAACTTTATCTCTCAAATCTCATGAAACATCGTTAATAAACACTGAAACAATTTTCTGATTCATAAAAATTGTAATCGATAAAAATGAATAAGCCATCATGAGCACTATAGGACGTGGCCGTGGACGCGGTAGACGTGGCCGTGGTAGAGGCCGAGGTGGTACGACTGAAGCACCAAATCATATGTCAAAAATGGATGCACCTGCGTCATTTGAGAGTGAGACGGGATCACGCGATCACATGGAAGAAGATAATGCTTTGACACAAGCAATGTTGCGAGTCCTAGAAAGGGTTGCCAGAACTAGAATTAGGCCAACAACTCGTGGGTCAATTTCAGAACGACTCAAGCCAAATAATGCAAAAGTTTTTAGAGGAGTTTTTGGTGTAGCTCTGAATGTAGCTAAATATTGGCTCGAAGCGGTGGAACGGATTATGGATGATATGGAATGCACTGTTGAGCAAAAACTGAAAGGAGCAGTGTCCTTGTTAAGAGATTTAGGCGTGTCGATGGTGGCTCACCTGCTCAAGAAGGCACCGAAGCTACACTGATTACTTGGGAATTCTTTAAAGCTGCCTTCCAAGGAAAATACGTTGGAACGAGTTATGTAGATGCCCGAAGGAAGGAATTTTTGAATCTTGTACAAGGGAGTAAAACAGTAGCAGCATATGAAGTTGAGTTTTTACGTTTGAGCTGCTATGCTCGAACAATAGTATCAACAGATCATGAACGTTGTGTGCGTTTCGAGGATGGGCTTAATGATGAGCTGAGGGTTCTGATTGCTCCACAACAAGTTAGAACTTTTTCCATGCTTGTGGAGAAGGCCAAGATAGCTGAGGAGGCTAAGAACTCAGAACGTCAGAATCGAGAAAGATTTAGAAACAAGAGAGAGACACAGTAGTCTGGTTCTTCAAAAAGATTCTAGAAGAGACCTCGGAATGATGAATCAGTTCAAGGTAGAACACCGGTAACAAATAATCGAAGTCGAGACTGTGCTGAATGTGGAAAAAGACATTTTGAAGAGTGTTGGAGGAAAATGGTTGCTTGTTACAAATGCGGTTCGATGGATCATCAGTATAGAAATTGTCCTCGATGTATGGATATGACTCAAGAAGTTCGTAATAATGATGCACGGTACCGAGGTACTCAAGAACCACCGAGAGGTCGAGGACCAAATCGTGGTGGTAATGGGGCTGGTCGTGGTCAAGGTGCACCGGTCGAGGCAATGGTCCTAGAGGAACGCAGATGCAAGATGACTGGATCGGTCTATGCAGCTTAGGCGCGCGAGGACTCAGCAATGCACCGTATGTGATAATCGGTATCGTTCTTCATCTTCGATGTACCGTTATTGCATTAATATATATTGGTTCTACCCACTCATATGTTGCTAGCGCCATATCCGAAACACGAATCTAGAATCTAAAATTACCGATAGTGGGATGACGATGAATTAGTCCTTTAGGACACTGTCAGAATTGTTAATAAAATGTTTAGAGACGTGCCCTTGGAAATTCAAGAGGAGGTATTCTTGGCGAATTTGATGGAATTGCCTTTCGGCGAGTTCGATCTCATCCTGGGCATGGATTGGTTGGTCAAACATCGGGCGCAATTGGATTGTGCTAAAAAACGGATGTCAGTAAGAACCTCGGATGATAAGGAAGTCATAATGATTGGTGAACGAAGGAACTACTTGGCAAATGTGGTATCTGCGTTGAAGATGAGAAGTTGGTTCGAGAAGGATATGGAGCATTCCCACCTTTATCTGTGCTTTGGATGCCAAAGAGTTATCTGTGAATGATGTGAGAACAGTGAAGGAATTTCCAGATGTTTTTCCCGAAGAACTTTCTGGTATACCTCCAGATCGGGAAGTAGAATTTGGCATTGAGCTTTTGCCTGGGACAGCTCCAGTGTCCATTGCTCCTTATAGGATGGCACCAAAGGAGTTGGCAGAGCTTAAAGCTCAAATTCAAGAATTACTGGATCGGGGATTTATTCGATCAAGTGTGTCTCCGTGGGGAGCACCAGTTTTGTTCGTCAAGAAGAAAGATGGATCGATGCATATGTGCATCGATTACAGATAATTGACTAAATTGATGATCAAAAATCGGTATCCTCTGAGAATTGATGATCTGTTTGATCAATTAAAAGGAGCTTCAGCTTTTCTCAAAATTGATTTGAGATCGGGTTATCACCAAATTTAAGGTGAAAGAAGCGGATATTTATAAGACGGTATTTCAAACTCGTTACGGACATTATGAGTTTGTAGTGATGCTGTTTGGACTAACCAATGCACCACCGCATTTATGGACATGATGAACCGAGTCTTTCAACCATATTTAGACCGGTTGTGGTAGTGTTTATAGATGACATATTGGTTTATTCAAAAATGATGAGGAGCATGACACGCATTTACGTATAGTATTACAATTACTTCGTGATAAGCAATCGTATGCCAAATTCAAGAATCGAATTTTGGCTAAAGAAAGTGACTTTCCTAGGTCATGTGGTATCACCAAGGAATAAGGGTGGATCCTCGGAAAATTGAGGCTATTCGGATTGGAAACCACCAACGTCGGTAGTCAAATACTGGAGTTTCTTGGGTTTGGTTGGTTACTATAGACGCTTTTGTAGAGGGTTTTCGTTGATTGTTTGCACCTAACTAAACTGCTATGGGAGGGAGTTCCGTATAATTGGACCGAAAAGCAACAAGAGAGTTTTGAGAAATTGAAGAAGATTCGACGGAAGCTCCAGGTTTGATTCACCGGGAGGTGGAAAAGAATTCACTGCTTATTGTGATGCGTCTCACACGTGCAGGTTGTGTGTTGATGCAAAATGGAAAGGTGGTGGCCTATGCTTCTCGTCAATTGAGACCGCACGAAGTAAACTACCCTACTCATGATTTGGAGTTAGGCTGCAATGGTCTTTGCTTTAAAGATTTGGAGGCACAATCTCTAAAGGAGAAATCTATTATCTACACGGATCACAAGAGTCTTAAATACCTCCTTACCCAAACGGAGATGAATTTGAGACAAAGAAGATGGGTAGAATTATTAAAGGATTATGATTTCTCAATCGAATATCATCCCGAAAGGCTAATGTGGTAGCCGACGCGTTAAGTCGTAAGGCAAGATCTCTATTGAGAGCATTGTTTGCTCATTTGAGTTTGTATGAGGATGGGAGTTTGTTAGCGTAACTTGGTGAAGCCTCGTGGTTGGAGCAAATCAAGGAAAATGCAGACATCAGATGAAAAGTTGGGACCTTTACTTCAGCAAGTTGAAAACGGAGAAATCAAGGATTTTGGAATAAACAAGGATGGTGTGTTGTGCTTTCGAGGAAGAGTTTGTATGCCCAAGGACTCAGATCTAAGGCAAATGATTCTACGGGAGGTGCATAGTAGCCCTTATGCTATGCACCCCAGGGGAAATAAGATGTATCGAGATCTCCGTGAACAGTATTGGTGGCCAGGGTTGAAGCGGGAGATTTCAGAGTTTGTGGGAAAGTGTTTGACTTGTCAGCAAGTGAAGGTAGAACATCAATTACCGTTTCGATTGTTACAACTGGTAAAGATTCCTCTTTGGAAATGGGAACGGATAACTATGGATTTTGTTAGTGGGTTACCTTTAACACTTACTAAGAAAAATTCATTTGGGTAATTGTTGATCGCTTGACTAAGACGCTCATTTCCTTCCAACAGATGCACTATTCATTGCGAAGTTAGGCGGCTTATCGATCTGAAATTGTGAGGTTGCATGGGGTACCCGTATCTATTATATCGATGTGGATCCCGGATTTACATCACGATTTTGGAAAGCTCGCATGAAGCCTTGGGGACAAAGTTGAATCTCAAGACGGCTTTTCATCCTCGATCGATGGTCGATCGAGAGAGTAATTCGATATTGGAAGATATGTTAAGAGGATGTGTAATTGACTTCAGGGGTAGTTGGGAGGATTATCTACCATCGGCGAATTTATGATAACAATGCTTATTAGTCTAGCATTCAGATGGCACCTTACGAAGCATTGTATGATCGAAGGTGTCGTTCTCCTATTTGCTGGACTGAGTTGGGCGAATGACAGTTGTTGGGTCCTGAGATGATATCGGAAACAGAGGATAAAGTAAAGGTTATTCGAGCACGGTTGAGGGAAGCCTCAGATAGACAGAAGTCGTATGCAGACCTGAAGCGTAAGGACATCGAGTATGCTGTGGGGGATCAAGTTTTCTTGAAGGTCTCACCTTGGAAAAATATTTTCAGGTTTGGAAAGAATGGCAAGTTAAGTCCTAGGTTCATTGGACCATATCGTGTGCTGAAGCGTGTTGGTCCAGTGGCCTATCAGATTGAGTTACCTCCAGAGTTGGGTCAAATTCATAATGTTTTTCAAGTTTCCATGCTGAGGCATTATAGATCGGATCCTTCGCACATTGTACCGGTAGAAGAATTGGAGTTGAATTCAGACTTGTCTTTTGAAGAAGAACCAGTGGAAATCTTAGACCGAGATGTTAAAGTGCTAAGAAAGAAAACCATGCCGTTGGTCAAAGTTCTATGGCGTAATCACGGAGCGGAGGAAGCTACGTGGGAGCCTGAGGAAACTATTCGGTAACAATATCCTCACCTCTTTTAATCAGGTAAATTTCGAGGATGAAATTTCTTTAAGGAGGGTAGAGTTGTAATACCCTAAAATTTGAGTATCTAATTTTGTAACACCCTGAATTAGGGGTTATTTGTAATTTAAATAAATTCCATGTGGGCTTCAAGAAATAAATAAATATGATTTTATTTGGCATGATGTAGGGCCTAGAAACAACCCCGATTTGGGTGGAATTTGGATTTTAAAAATATTTTTTTTAAGGGTCTAAAAGGAAGGAAGCTGGGGGATAGGGGTTAAATAAAATTTAGGAGGAACATGACACAAGAATGGGCTTGGTACAAGTAGCTTGGTGCGCCTAAGAGTTTGCTAGGGGTCTTGGGTTCGATTCATGAGCGTGAGAAATTTTTTTTTAGGCGTTAAAGGAAGGGCCCATATAAGAAGGCTTAAAAGAAATTTTCAGCAAGGAACGGACATGAAAGGCGGGGAGGCGGAGTGGTGAGGCGCTACTTAAAGGAGCTTTGGAAAAGGGACTTGGGTTGAGTCGTGAGGAATGCAAAAGGATTTTGTTTTTGGGCTTTAGCGCTAAAAGGGAAAAGGGCTCAGGTAAGGCTTTATATTTAAATGACGGGGTAAATTGACATAAAAGTCAATTGGGAGAGTTGGTTGCGGCGCTTAAAAGGGTGGGGGGCTACTGCTGCTCCCTACAGCAGGTCGCAGGTTCGAACCCCTACCCCTGGACCTTGCGTTTTTATTTTTTTTTTCCTTCAATACAATTTGGCGTTGGAGGGAGTTAGCAAGATATAGGACTCCTAATTAGGCATATTTTTATGTCATAATCAACTGGAAGAGGGGGAATTTTAGTGTTTTATTTGCTATTAAATTGTTGAGGGGATTAGGAGATTAAAGCTAGATTTATTTTGTGATAATTCAAGGCTGGAAATTATCACAAAATAAAGAGAATTTGGCCAGCATTGGGACTCCTTAGGGGCTGTCCATAATTGTTTTTTTTTACAGCAAAGAAGGGCCAAAAGTTCTTCAATTTTTCTCTTTTTTTTTCTCACTTGTTGCTGCCGAATTTCCTCTGCCTATATTGCTAAAATTCCAGCTTCTTTTCTTCTTCTTTTACAAGTGAAATCCTCCTTAATCCCCTACTTCTTTTCTTTCTTCTTCTCCTTCCTCCATTAGCCAAACACCTACCACCTTGTCGCTAAAATTTCCTTAGACAACCGCCTAAAATTACTCAAAATTCCAGCATCTCTTGTTTTCCTTAGTCAATCTACTCCCCTATTTGGTGTAGCTTTGGCAACATCAAAGCAAAGGGTGCTCTTTTCTTCAATCGGTTAAAGAGGGAAGCTTTGAATTATTTTCCAAGGAGAGTTGGTAAGCACATTCGCCAAGGGCCTTTCAATTAAAAAGTCTATGATTAAATGTCGAAACTAACGTGTGCCATAGATTTAGGGACTAAATTAGGCTTCGGGATTTGTTAGGAAATCAAATCCGTTTAAGGTAAGCCCTTTTGATACTACTTGGTTTGGCCGAATAGGCCTAATGTCCCTAATTATGTTAATGGCTAATTATAGGTTAAGAGATCTAACGTTATAGATCGGCTTTTCGGGATCTAGGAGTTCCAAGAGAAAAGGTGTGTAGAAACTCACTACACACTTTATTAATTTACATGATTTAATTGTTTGCCTTTAATCTTTTGGTTGTGATTAGCTTGTGGCATAATCATGGTTTCCAGGTAAGTCCCCTCACTTGTGATTTTTGATATACGATTTGCATGCCATCACATGATGATTAAATGCTATGATATGATTTATGGAAATTTTATTAAAGCATGTGATGGTGGGATTGATGAGAGGAGGGGGAAGATTTTATGGACTGTCGCCAGTGGTTTTGACCACAAGATGGGTTGGCCCCATCAGATTATTTGTGACCTATGGTCATCAGTGGTTTTGACCACAAGATGGGTTGGCCCCATCAGATTATTTGTGACCTATGGTCATCAGTGGTTTTGACCACACCGATTGATAAATTGTGACTAAGTTCCAGTGGTTTGGTACCACCAGTGGTTTTGACCACACTTTGATTATTTGTGACCTATGGTCATCAGTGGTTTTGACCACACGATGGGTTGGTCCCATCATTTGATTTGTGACTCTAAGCCATCGATGGTTTTGACCACTAGTGGTTTTGACCACACGGGTAGTCAAGGAGTATGGATGGTTAGGTTGGGTTGAATGTGCATGTTTATTAATAAATTGTGTATGAGTTATATTTTTACGGGTGGGGGATTTACACACTGAGTCTTGGTGACTCACCCCTTCCCTTAACATTTTGTAGATGAGTAGAACGCGGAGATGGAGCCGGAGAGGACTCGAGCGGCCATGCTTGTTGAAGGATTTAAATTCATTTTATTAAAGTTATTAATATTTATTTTCTAAGTTTTCATTTTGGGTTTGTAATAAGGCCGATAATTATGGTTGGATGTTTATTTTATTGCTTTATTTTACTCATGTTACATTACGAATGGAATTTTATAAAATTAATTGAACAGGTTAAAAGTAACTTTTCAAACTTAATAAATTTCTACGGTTTTTAAAAGATGTTACCATCGGGTAACAAAATTCACCACGTCAATCATGATTTTGAAAATTCCTTAAATTTTAAATAATCAAACAATTTCAAAGGGTTAAACAACCCAACTATATTTATAAAAAGCCCAACCAGCTTTCAAACACCATTTTAATTCCTTAGCCAAATTTCATCAAATTTTCACCAGAAAATCAATGTCCTTCAAAATATTTTACTCTGTGACATGCCAGATCCGGTTAGGACTCATGGGTCGGGTTTGGGGTGTTACATTTTTGGTATCAGAGCCCAGTTCAAAACTTCATGTGGGGGGCCCAAGGCCCAGAAGGTTTGGTTTTGTTAGCAGGCCTTATTATAATATTTTGAGAAACTATTTTTGGCTTGAACAGCATGGCACCGAGTCTCCGGCACTTATCCACCCAGGTAAGTACCTCTATCAATTTTCGTGAATTCTTTTGATGTGGGGTAGAAGAGTAAAATGGGAACATAGACTACTAGAGTAGAACTGTTGAACCCTAGGACTAGTATACCCAAACTATGCATAAGATTTAATAACTACCTAAACAACCCCATGAGTTGTCACTAAGCAAAGGATGTGGCAATTGTTATCGCATGTTCAGGATTGGATTAGGTGGGGCCTGGTATTTAAGCGGTCCTCGTGACTCACCTCCTACTCACTTGAATCCTACACAGTGCGTGTAATCTGTTCATCCTAGGCGAGACGACACACTCACAGCTTAACTCGATAATTAAAACCCGAAAGGGACTAGCCGCTTTATTTTGAAATAATTAAAACCTTGTTTTTTAAAAAAAAGAGAAAAAACAAGAAAAAGACCAAAATACCCCTCAGTTGAAAAGTGACCAAAATACCCTCCGTATGAAAATTTTCAAATAGAAATTTTCAAAATATCTTTCTTTGTAAAATCACTTAGAACCCAAATTTTGAAAAGTCATTTTGTGAAAATACCCTGGTTATGGAAAATTACTAAAATACCCTTAGGGGTAAAATTACAAAAACGCCCTTGAATTATGAAATTTCCAAAATACCCACGATTTTAATCCAAAAATTTCATCACATGAAAAGTGCCCAAAAATCGTAAGATTCGAAAACGTTATGATTTTGTAAAATTACAAAATTGCCCCTAACCTACAAAATTACTAGAATACCCCTAACTTTCAAAATTTTACAACATCACTATTTTGGAAAGTGTAATTATCAAAAGAGCCCTCAAAGTTTTACAACTTTTGAAATATCCCTGATTCATCAAATTTTACAATTCACCTCGATTTATGAAAAATTACCATAATGCCCCGAAGTTTCAAAATCACCGAAAGACCCCAATTTTAATTTTTCAAAATACACCAGAAATTAAGAGTTTTAAAATAATTTTGACAAAATCATCCAAAATTTTCATTTTGAAAAATTATGAAAAATGCCCCAGAGGATAAATTACTAAATACCACGAGGCGTTGGAAAAACAATCACCATGAAAACTACAACGTCTCTTTGAATGAATGAATGGAAAATTGTGTGTATGTATGATTACGAAAGAACCACTCCTAAAACTTCTATCATAAAATTTCTTCTAATAATCCAAAGAAACGAGTATTAATGCATAAAATTCTTAAGCAGATAAACGCAATCGTTAGAAATGAATTCTAAGGATGTAGAGATTGTGCCTAGGAAGTAAGATAGTTTTATTAAGATCGAGTCGCAAGATAAGCGTGGTACGGTGAGCTATGATGTACGACTATTCGTTAGTAAGTAATTTTGAGGACGAAATTATTTTTAAGGGGTAGAACTGTAACACCACAATTAGGGTTATTTGTAATTTAAATAAATTCCATATGGGCTTCAAGAAATAAATAAATATGATTTTATTTGGCATGATTTAGGGTCTAGAAATAACCCCGATTTGGGTTGAATTTGGATTTTAAAAATATTTTTTAAGGGTCTAAAAGGAAGGAAGTGGGGATAGGGTTAAATAAAATTTAGGAGGAACATGACACAAGAATGGGCTTGGTACAAGTGGCTTGGTGCGCCTAAGAGTTTGCTAGGGTCTTGGGTTCGATTAAGTAAAAGCAAGAAAGAGAAATTTTTTTGGGCATTAAAGGAAGGGCCCATAAGAAGGCTTAAAAGAAATTTCGGGCAAGGAACGAACATGAAAGGCGGGAGGGCAGAGTGGTGGCGCTACTTAAAGGAGCTTTGGCAAGGGACTCGGGTTCGAGTCGTGAGGAACGAAAAAGGATTTTGTTTTTGGGCATTAGCGCTAAAAGGGAAAAGGGCTCGAGTAAGGCTTTATATTTAAATGACGGGTAAATTGACATGAAAGTCAATTGGGACAGCTTGGTTGGGCGCTTAAAGGGTGGGGCTGTTTGCTTTTCTCTCAGCAGTCGCAGTTCGAACCCCAAGCCCTCGCACCTTATGCTTTTATTTATTTTTTCCTTTTCCTTCAATACAATTTGGTGTTGGAGGGAGTTGGCGATATAGGACTCCTAATTAGGCATATTTTTATGTCATAATCAGCTGGAAGAGGGGGAATTTTAGTGTTTTATTTGCTATTAAATTGTTGAGGGGATTAGGAGATTAAAGCTAGATTTATTTTGTGATAATTCAAGGCTGGAAATTATCACAAAATAAAGAGAATTTGGCCAGCATTGGGACTCCTTAGGGGCTGTCCATAATTGTTTTTTTTACAGCAAAGAAGGGCCAAAAGTTCTTCAATTTTTCTCTTCTTTTTTCTCACTTGTTGCTGCCGAATTTCCTCTGCCTATATTGCTAAAATTCCAGCTTCTTTTCTTCTTCTTTTACAAGCTGAAATCCTCCTTAATCCCCCTACTTCTTTTCTTTCTTCTTCTCCTTCCTCCATTAGCCAAACCCCTACCACCTTGCTGCCAAAATTTCCTTAGACAAACTGCCCAAAATTACTCAAAATTCCAGCATCTCTCTTGTTTTCCTTAGCCGAATCTACTCCCCCCTATTTGGTGTAGCTTTGGCCGAACATCAAAGCAAAGGGTGCTCTTTTTCTTCAATCGGTTAAAAGAGGGAAGCTTTCGGGAATTATTTTCCAAGGAGAGTTGGTAAGCACATTCAGCCAAGGGGCCTTTCAATTAAAAAGTCTATGATTAAATGCCGAAACTAACGTGTTCCATGGATTTAGGGACTAAATTAGGCTTCGGGATTTGTTAGGAAATCAAATCCGTTTAAGGTAAGTCCCTTTGATACTACTTGGTTTGGCCGAATAGGCCTAATGTCCCTAATTATGTTAATGGCTAATTATAGGTTAAGAGATCTAACGTTATAGATCGGCTTTTCGGGATCTAGGAGTTCCAAGAGAAAAGGTGTGTAGAAACTCACTACACACTTTATTAATTTACATGATTTAATTGTTTGCCTTTAATCTTTTGGTTGTGATTAGCTTGTGGCATAATCATGGTTTCCGGTAAGTCCCTCACTTGTGATTTTTGATATACGATTTGCATGCCATCACATGATGATTAAATGCTATGATATGATTTATGGAAATTTTTATTAAAGCATGTGATGGTGGGATTGATGAGAGGAGGGGGAAGATTTTATGGACTGTCGCCAGTGGTTTTGACCACAAGATGGGTTGGCCCCATTAGATTATTTGTGACCTATGGTCATCAGTGGTTTTGACCACAAGATGGGTTGGCCCCATCAGATTATTTGTGACCTATGGTCATCAGTGGTTTTGACCACACCGATTGATAAATTACGACTAAGTCCCAGTGGTTTGGTACCACCAGTGGTTTTGACCACACTTTGATTATTTGTGACCTATGGTCATCAGTGTTTTTGACCACACGATGGGTTGGTCCCATCATTTGATTTGTGACTCTAAGTCATCAGTGGTTTTGACCACCAGTGGTTTTGACCACACGGGGTAGTCAAGGAGTATGGATGGTTAGGTTGGGTTGCATGTGCATGTTTATTAATAAATTGTGTATGAGTTATATTTTTCCGGGTGGGGATTTACACACCGAGTCTTGGTGACTCACCCCTTCCCTTAACATTTTGCCAGATGAGTAGAACGCGGAGATGGAGCCGGAGAGGACTCGAGGCGGCCATGCTTGTTGAAGGATTTAAATTCATTTTATTAAAGTTATTAATATTTATTTTCTAAGTTTTCATTTTGGGTTTGTAATAAGGCCGATAATTATGGTTGGATGTTTATTTTATTGCTTTATTTTACTCATGTTACATTACGATGGAATTTTATAAAATTAATTGAACGGTTAAAAGCAACTTTTCAAACTTAATAAATTTCTACTGGTTTTTAAAAGATGTTACCATCGGGTAACAAAATTCACCACGTCAATCATGATTTTGAAAATTCCTTAAATTTTAAATAATCAAACAATTTCAAAGGGTTGAACATTTCAACTATATTTATAAAAAGCCCAACTGAGCTTTCAAACACCGTTTTAATTCCTTAGCCAAATTTCATCAAATTTTCACCGAAAATCAATGTCCATCAAAATATTTTACTCGTGACATACCGGATCCGGTTAGGACTCATGGGCGGGTTTGGGGTGTTACAAATTTATCGCATGTTTTTGGTGCTTAAATTATGAAGAAAAAAATTTTTCTTACTTCTTTTCGTAGTTATTATAGTCTTGAAGAAGAGTATAGAATTTTTAGGAGTAGAATAATTTTTATTTTTGAGAGTATAATGAAGTGGATTAAGTGATATTAATACTTAAGTAAAATAAGTGTCAAAGTGAAGCATAAGATGAGTAAATGGTAAGGTGGTGATGGCGCATGAGTTATGGCATGAGGGGAGTGGTTCAATCCCTTGGTTAGCATCTAGAAATTTTATTTTTTGGCTTTAATACATGCATGTGTCGGCAAGGGATAAGGTTGGATGAGTTGTATTGTTTTATTTTGGTAAGTAAGACTAAAGGAAAAAGGTAATTTTTAACTTATGGTATGGAATCAAGGAACTTTGGAAAGATATGGGGACATGAGGCTAGTATCAATGAAGATGTTTTGGAAACAAATTCATGGTCATTTGACCAATGAATTTGGACTGCAATATGGCTAGGGAGGTTGGCGATTTTTGCTAGTAGCTTAGCTAGGGTAGGAATTTTGTTTTGGTCATTTCTAGCATCTTGTGCAACTTTGTTTTTCTTTCTTTTCTCTCAACCTTCTCTTTGGTCGACTTTGTGCTTTTGGTTTACCAAAATTCTTTTGACCATTTGGTCATTTTGCTATCACATTAGTATTCTTTGTATGCCTTTTCATTGTGCCAAAAATACAACACCAAAGGTCATTCTTTTTCTTCCTTCCTCCATTGCCGAATGTACCTTGCTCTAAACACGTCTCTTATTTTCTTTTTCTTCTTTTGATAACCGAATCCTCATCATCCCTTTCACTCATCTTTTAATTTTTTCTTTTCAATCATCATACTATCTCCATAAAAATCTCTCATGGCTGAATGTTAGTGTGCCTTTGCCGAATCATTTTCTTTTCTCTTTGGTTTTTCATAGTCGAATCTCTCTCTATTCTTAAGCATCTTTCTCAATCATCTCTTTTCAACCGTGGAGAATAGGTAAGAGTTCTTTTAGTTCATGATTAGTTAATGGTGGTTTTGGCCGAATATGGATGGTGGTAAGAAGGATTTCTTGAATCGAAATACCCATTCATTCTATTAACGTTTCTCTTTATTATACTTTAGTGCGATAACGGAAGATCGAAACTCGAGTGTTCGTGTGCATCTTGGAACATTTTTGGTCGACTCTCTTCTTGAGAAGTAAGAATCTTTGTGGTAAGGAAATCTCGCCTTTAAGATATTTAGTATTTTCGATATATTATTATTAGGATTAACAATCTTTTGATATTGAAGACATTCAAAATAGGGAAGAAAATGGCGGTGTTTAGTTTTCGTAAGAGGGGCGGATCCACTATTTCTCCTAAATATAAAAGAAGGGCTATTTCGGGAATCCGGGATTTTCCACCGGGTTGCGGACCATCTTCCGAAGGAACTCAATTATTTGAAGTAGTATGAACTTTCGAGCCTTTGTACGTTAGTGGATTTTCAGTGAATAACGAATCGATAAACGAGGAGAAACCGAAAATTGAAGTGATTCAAAATCAAGAGGGTAAGGATTTGGATCGATTATCGATAGTGTATTTTTATACATGATAGTGTTCTAACGGATCGTAATATGTTTTAGGTGTTGAGGAGCGAGAAGGATTAGTACTCACGATATCGAGGTGTGTAACTTCACATTTTTTTCTCGGGTTGGATGACAATTGTGGTATTGGGTAAAATCGTAAAAACGACTAGATCGATATAATCGTAATAATCGGTATTTGGTGAAATTACATGAAAGCAGTTAATATGGTGAAAATTACGAAAAAGCCTCGATGAGTTAGATGGTAAAATATAAATTTTCATGTCTTCGTAAAATGGACCGATAAGTTTGATAATTAGTAAATGGTAGAAAAATTATGCTAGTTAGTAATTGGGCGAAATCTCATTAGATTAATAATTGGGCGAAATCTACATTAGATCGATAATTGGGCCAAAATCTATTAGATCGATAATTGGGCGAAATCTACATTAGATTAATAATTGGGCGAAATCTACATTAGATCAATAATTGGGCGAAATCTACGCTAGATCGATAATTGGGCGAAATCTACGCTAGATTGTAAATGGGCCGTAATCTACATTAAATTGTTAAGCGGGTTGAAATCTCGCTAGATCGATAAATGGGCCAAATTCCTACTAGATCGTAAATTTGGGCATAAGATGTTAAATTGCTAAATGGGTCAAATGATTGGGCCTTAATAAAAATCTGAAATATTGACTCTTGTTAATGGGCCTTTGTAATAAAATCATGGTATGATCATAGACTACTTTGTATACATGTTGCATGGGTTGGGAAAATGATGAAGAGAAGAAAGGCCTGTTGCCAAAATCTAGTTCGGTGGCTTTGCCACAAAATTATGGCTATTTGCCTCTAGTTCGGTGGCTCTGCCACAAAATTAATAAATGGCTATTTGCCTCTAGTTCGGTGGCTCTGCCACAAAATTAATAAATGGCTATTTGCCTCTAGTTCGGTGGCTCTGCCACAAATAATAATTGGCTCAATGCCTCTAGTTCGGTGACTTTGTCACAATCTAGTTCGGTGGCTCTGCCACAAATATAAAAGGCTTAATGCCTATGATTGGTGTGATGGCGGGGTGGGTTGACTTGATCCCCACAGGTGTGATGGTTGGTACGGGGGTGTGCAACGGATGGAAATTAGGTTTGGGAGGGAAAATTCATTTTGCATGCATATCATTATTGTTAATTCTGCTAATGGGCTCAAGCCCAAATCTATAACTTGATAGTCTGGCCCAGTGGATAAAGAAAGTGAGTTATACACTGAGTCTAAGTAACTCACTCCCTCAATTTTTTTTTCATCTCAGGTAATGGAAGTTGGCGTGGACTTGGGCCGAGGGTGACTTCGTGGAGGCCATATTGCAAAACATGGGTTTATTAAACTCCGAACTTTTTAATAAGTACTTTAATAAATTACTATTTTGGGTTGATGTAATAAAGGCCTCTATTAATATCTCATGGACTTTTATGTGTGGTTGGTTTAAAACTATATTTTGGACATTTCAATATGGGCTAATGATTATATGATGTTTTTCTTAAAATAATTTGGGTTTCAAACATATGAAATTCCTTTAAATATTTTTTTAATATTTGAACTCTTTTATAAAAATTAATTTTACTTAAGGATTTTGATAATACAATATAAATGATGTTTTCTACTAATATTTTCTAATATACATAAGATATAAAATACTCTTTTGGTTTTTATTAAATCTTGTAATAAAAATCATTGAGAAGATTTCAATTCACTGAAATTTTTAAGATAGTTCGATCCATGTAACAAACCAAATCTAGTCTTAATGCATAGACCGGGTTTGGGGTGTTACAATCAGAGTGCGCAGCATAAGCATAGAACGGTGAGTTAAGATGTACGACTACTCGTTAGTAAGTAATTTCTAGGATGAAATTATTTTAAGGGGGTAGAACTGTAACACCCTGAATTAGGTGTTATTTGTAATTCAATTAATTTCCCATGTGTGCTTAAAGAAATAAATAATATGACTTTATTTGGCATGATTTAGGGTCTAGAAATAACCCCGATTTGGGTCAGATTTGGAATTAAAAATCTCTTTTTAAGGGCTTAAAAAGGAGGGAGCTAGGTGAAAATAGGGCTTAAATAAAATTTGGGTGAATTATGACACAAGAAAGTAATTGGCATGTTGGCTTGGTGTGTCAAGGGAGTGAGCTAGGGAGGAGGTTTGATCCGTGGAAATAACAAGGGGATATGTTTTTTTTTTCTTGGGCTTCTTGACGTTAAAAGAAAGGGGCAAGTAGGGAGGCTTTAAAAATTAATTGGTGAAGGTTCATGGCATGAAAGGCAGGTTGACGGAGTGGCTAGGGGCACCACTTAAAGGGGCTTTGGTTTAAGGTCTCGGGTTCGAGACATGAAGGAAGCAAGGAGTTTTATTTTTTGGGCTTTGGCGTTAAAGGAGTAAGGGCCAGGAAGAAGGCTTATAATTAAATGGTGGGGTAAATTGACATGAAAGTCAATTGGGAGAGTTGGAAAGGGGCGTTAAGGGAGGCTGTTGCTGTTGCCTTCACCAGGTCGCTGGTTCGAATCAAGGAAGCAACACTTTGATTTTATTTTCTCTTTTTGCTGCTGGCGTGAATGGGAGAGTGTTGGTTCAATTTTGGACTTTCAATTTCAGCTGGAAGGGGGTAATTGTAGTAGTTTATTTGTTATTAAATTGTTTAGAGGAGATTAAGAGATAGAAAATAAGATAAATCTTGTTTTTTTTTTTGGTGATAATTAGAGGCTGGAAATTATCACAAAGTAGGAGATGTTTGCCGAAATTTGGAGTCCTTGGGGGGCTGTCCATATTTTATTTTGTTACAGCAAAGGAGTGCCAAAATTCCAGCAAAATCTTTCCTTTTTTTCCTCTTCATTATGCTGCCGAAATCCCCCTTGTTGCATTGCCCAAATTATCAAAAAAATTCCAGCTTCTCTTTTCTTTTACAAACCGAATTCTCCCTAGCCTATCTTGTCAAATTCTTCAAAAAATTCTCTTCTCCTCTTGCTTCCTTTTTAGCCGAATCTACCTCCTTTCTTGAGAAGAAAATTCCAGCCCCTCCATTTGAGTTTGGCCGAATCTCCCTTAAGGAAAAAGGGTGCTGTTTTCGGTTCCTTTCTCTTCATTGAAGATAGCCGAACCCCTCTCACAACATTAAGAGGTGCTGCCAAATTTTCAATAAGTGTGGTAAGGGGTAATCATCTCTTTTATAATTAAATTTATGGCCTATGATTCTTACTAATACGATTAAAGCGATTGTAGGGAAGCCATAGCCATTAAGGGAAACTTTCGGGATTTATTCTCCTAAGGGAAGTGAAACGGATTTACATATCGTGAGGTGGTTAGTGTTCAAAGGACGTGTAGGTAAGGTTTCGGGTTCGTGTGAAACCCTTTGGTACAATCTTGGTTTGGCCGAATAGGCCTTTGGTACTAACAGCGATGATTGGTCGATTATAGGGTCAAGATCTAGCATTGTAGATCGGATCTTCAGGATCTAGGAATTTCGGTAGAAACAGGTGTGTAAGATCTCACTACACACTTTATTAATTTACATGACCTTATTGTTTGCCTTTAATCTTTTGGTTGTGATTAGCTTGTGGCATAATCATGGATTTCGGTAAGTCCTCTAACTTGTGATTTTTGATATATGATTTGCATGCCATCACATGATGTTAAATGCTGTGACATGATATATGATAATTGATGTATAAGCATGTGATGGTGGGATTGATGAAAGGAGGGGATGATTTTATGGATCGTCCGTCGATGGTTTTGACCACAAGATGGGTTGGCCCCATCGATTATTTGTGACCTATGGTCATCGAGTGGTTTTGACCACAAGATGGGTTGGCCCCATCGATTATTTGTGACCTATGGTCATCAATGGTTTTGACCACACCGATTGATAAATTGCGACTAAGTCCCAGTGGTTTGGTACCACCAATGGTTTTGACCACACTTGATTATTTGTGACCTATGGTCATCAGTGGTTTTGACCACACGATGGGTTGGCCCCATCATTTAATTTGTGACTTAAAGTCATCAGTGGTTTTAACCACACGGGTAGTTAAGGAGTATGGATGGATAGGTTGGGTTGCATATTTGCATGTTATTAATGACTGTGTATGAGTTATCTTACCGGGTGGGGGATTACACACTAAGTCTTGGTGACTCACTCCTTTCCCTTAACATTTTGCAGATGAGTAGATCGTGGAGATGGAGCCGGAGAGGACTCGAGGCGGCCATGCTTATCGTTGGATTTGATTTCACTATGCTTAAGTTAAAATCATTTATTTTCCAAGTTTTTATTTTGGGTTGTAATAAGGCCGCTAATTATTGTTGGATGTTATTTTATTTCTTTTTATATTACCAATGGAATTTCTATAAATATTAATTGAACCGGTTAAAAGCAACTTTTTCAACTAAGTAACTACTACGAGTTTTCAAGGAAGTTACCATTGGGTAACAAAAATTTACCAAGCCACCAACAACTCAGATAATTTTAAAATGATACTTGATCAAATGTTTTCAAAAGGGTTTATCAGCCCAATTGTATTTATAAAGCCCAACTAAGTTTTCAAACCCCGTTTTAATACCTTAGCCAAATTTTATCGAATTTTCACCAAACTTTCAAAATGACTCAAATTATTTTACCCAGTGACATACCAGATCCAGTCAGGACTCATGGGCCGGGTTTGGGGTGTTACACGATCTACCGCACCAGATCACCTTGTCCTACATTCGGCCAAACCACAATACTTTAATCAAGACCATTCGGCCAACATCATATCTTAATCCTAATAGCCTTAGGCTTTCTCAACCAACTTAAAGAATATTGAATCCTTACCACTTGACTTACCAACTTCGATTACTAAAGGAATAGGGCTTAGATCGATTGCTTCCGAAGTTCCAAAGAGCCTAAAAGAATGATCGATTCCTAAAATTGGTTAGAACTTTGCAAACAATTGCCAAAAGATTCGACCTTTGTCCACAAGAAAACGACTTAGAAAAGAGAAAGAAATAACGAAAATACGGCCATGAACACATACCTATCTTCCAAAACCGATTGAAGGAAACCCAAAGATTATCTACCCTTTTTGATATTCGGCCAAAACAACACCAAAAGAGAGTGGAAAGTTTTGGCAAAATGGTTAAAATGTGAAGGGATTTTCGGCTATGGTTTTAAAAAGAAGAAATCAATTGATTTGAGACTAAAAAGAAATGAAATTCGAGAGTAGAGGAGAGAATAAAATAAGAGAGGAGGATTCAGTTTAATCAACAATGGAAGAAAAGAAAGAGAGTTTGGAGAAGAGAGAGTTCGGCCAAAAGAAAGAAAAAGGAAATGTGATTTTGAGCAAATACCAAAAGAAAGAAAAGAGAGAGAGATGGGAGAAAGAGTGTACTAAAATGCAAAATGAGTTTTCGGTTTCAAAGGAGAAATGAGTGAAAGAATTAGAATTTGGTTCAACACAAAATGAGAGCTAAAATCCAAAGCAAATCTGCACAAAATGCCTAGGTACATTCGGCCAAAGAGGGAGTTTTGGAGAGAAAGAGAAACAAATGCCAAAGATGCACAAATGCTCAAGTTGGCCAACTTTCCCCCAAACTTCCTATCAACAATCGCCACCCCCTAGCCACACATGCCATTCACATTCAAGCACTAAAGGCCTTGGAATAGTTTCCAAAACATCTTCCTTAAGCCAAGCCTTATGTCCCCCCCATCCTTCTATAACCTTAAGATTCCTTTCCCAAAGTACAAACTTTCCTAAACCAATATTCAACTTACCAAAATTGAAAGTCCAACCTATCATAATTAGAATTTGACCATCCATTAATGCTAGGATACAAAATGAAGTCTTCAAAATGCTAATCATGCTACTCGAACCTCTAACCTCAAGCAACTCTTTCTGCATCCTAACCATCTTGCCACTAACTCCTCTTGTGCTTAATTTAACACTTAAATTAACTTAAGTGTCAAGTTCACTTAATCCACTTCATTAAATATACTATACTAAGAATTATTCTAGCTTCCTAAATAAAATCAAGCCTTTACAAGACTATGCTAAACACACAAAATTCATACCGAAGCCAACACAAATAATAAGAAAATACTCTAACTTTTAGGATGTTACAATTCTACCCCCTTAAGAAAATTTCGTCCTTGAAATTACCTGATCAAAAGAGTTGAGGAAACTGCTGCCTCATCGCATCCTCCTGCTCCCACGTAGCTTCTTCCACGCCATGATTCTCGCCATAAAACCTTCACTAAAGGAACCGACTTCCCACGCAAAACTTTTACATCTCGATCTAGGATCGCGACAGTTCTTCTTCTATCACAACTGACTCACCTCTATTTCCTCTCTCGCCACAATATCGATGGATCGTAACGATAGCGCCTAAGCATGGAGACATGGAACACATTGTGAATCTGACTCAACTCTGCTGGCAACTCGAGCTGATAGGCTACTGGTCCCACTCGTCTCAACACTTTATACGGCCCAACAAACCTTGGACTTAACTTGCCTTTTCTCCCAAATCTTAACACTTTCTTCCATGGTGAGACCTTTAAGAAGACCTTGTCACCCACAAAAACTCTATATCCCTCCGCTTGAGATCGGCATAGGACTTCTACCTATCCGAAGCTTCCTTCGACGAGCCCTAATCAACTTAACCTTATCCTCAGTTTCAGCAACCAACTCTGGTCTTAACATCTGATGCTCACCCAACTCTGTCCAGCATGTAGGTGTATGACACCTCCTACCATACAACGCCTCATATGGTGCCATCTTAATGCTTGCCTGATAACTATTGTTGTATGCGAACTCAGCTAATGGCAAAAACTCTTCCCAGCTGCCTCTGAAGTCCAAAACACAACCTCTCAACATATCCTCTAAAATTTGAATGACCCTTTCCGACTGCCCGTCAGACTATTGATGAAATGCGATACTGAAATCCAACCGCATACCCAAAGCCTGATGTAACGCTCTCCAAAACCTCGAGGTAATTCTAGGATCCCTGTCTGAGATGATCGACACTGGCACACCGTGCAACCTTATTATCTCTGCCACATACAACTTAGCTAACTTCTGAAGCGAGTAATCCACCCTTACCGGAATGAAATGAGCTGACTTAGTCAAACGATCCACAATCACCCAAACTGAGTCCTTCTTACTAGGTGTAAGAGGTAATCCATCGACAAAGTCCATAGTGATCCTTTCCCACTTCCATCGTGGAATCTTCACCGTTGAAGTAATCCAGACGAATCGATGCTCGACTTAGACCACGACACGTCGGACATTTACCCACAAACTTAGTTACCTCCGCTTGCACCTAGCCACCAAAATTGCTCTCTTAAATCCGATACATCTTGCTACCTCCGTGATGCATAGCGATGGGCTGCTATGTGCGTCCTGAAGAATCCTTTGTCTCAACTCTACATCCTTCGGCATACAAGCTCTCCCTTGAAAACATAATACTCCATCACTGGACAAACTATAATCCTCTAAACCACCATTCTGAACTTGCGACCTCCGATCATTCAAAACATCATCCTCAAACTGTTTCTTCTTGATCTGATCTAACCAATTCAGCTTGACTTGCAATTCTACCAAAAGACTCCCTTCGTCATACAAACTAAGATGAGCAAACATCGATCTTAAGTCTGATACAACCTTACGGCTCAACGCGTCTGCCACCACGTTAGCCTTGCCCGGATGATACTCAATCGAACAGTCGTAGTCCTTCAACAATTCAATCCATTTGTGCTACCTCAAATTCAAATCCTTCTGAGTCAAAAGATACTTTAGACTCTTGTGATCCGTGTAGACTATCGACTTCTCTCCGTACAAATAGTGTCTCCAAATCTTCAAAGCGAAAACCACTGCTGCTAATTCCAAGTCATGTGTCGGATAATGAACCTCATGCGGTCTCAACTGCCAAGATGCATAAGCCACTGCCTTCCCTTCCTACATCAGCACACATCCCAAACCAGTATGTGATGCATCACAGTAAACCGTGAATTCCTTGCCTACCTCAGGTTGAATTAAAATCGGAGCTTCAGTTAGAATCTTCTTCAACTTGTCGAAACTTTCTTGTTGCTTCTCAGTCCACACAAATGGAACTCCTTTCCTCAACAACTTGGTCATCGGTGCTGCTATCAAAGAAAATCCTTTCACAAATCTTCGGTAATACCCCGCCAGACCTAGAAAACTCCTAATCTCAGCCACTAACTTAGGTGGCTTCCAATCCAACACTGCCTCAATCTTCCGAGGATCTACTCTAATCCCCTCGGCTGATACAACGTGACCCAAGAAAGTCACCTCCCTAAGCCAGAACTCGCACTTACTAAATTTAGCAAAAAGCTACTTTTCCCTCAGAATCTGCAACACTACTCGTAAATGCGCATCATGCTCCTCCTCTGTCTTAAAGTATACCAAAATATCGTCTATAAATACTACAACAAACTGATCCAAAAACTGTTGGAATACTCGATTCATCATATCCATGAATGCTGCAGGCGCGTTAGTCAACCCAAACGGCATTACCGTAAACTCGAGTGCTCGTATCGAAAAGAAATGTTGTCTTATGGATATCGCCTCTTTCACCTTTAGCTGGTGATATCCGCACCTTAAATCAATTTTGGAGAAAACCGCGCCTTTAAGTTGATCAAACAAGTCATCTATCCTCGGCAAAGGATACTTGTTTTTGATCGTCAGCTTATTCAACTGGCGGTAGTCAATACACATTCGTATCGTATCATCCTTTTTCTTGACAAAAAGAACCGGTGCTCCCTAAGGCGAAACACTTGGTCGAATGAAACCTCAATCCAACAACTCTTGAATCTGAGCCTTCAATTCCATCAATTCCTTCGGTGCCATCCTATATAGAGCTATAGACACTGGCGCCGTTCCGGGTAACAGATCTATACCAAATTCGACTTCACGATCCGAAGGCAGTCCCGAAAGTTCTTCTGGAAATACATCAGCATATTCCTTTACAGTTTGAACATTCCCCACAGTAGATTCTTAGCTTCCAACGCACACACATGGACCACAAATGCCTCACAGCCCTTCCTGACCATCTCCACAGCTTTCAACGTAGATACCACGTTAGATAGATAATCTCTTCTATTACCTATCAGGACCACCTCTTTACCCTTAGCTGTCTTCAAAACCATGCACTTAGCAACAGATTCAAACTTGCACGGTACTTAACCAACCAGTCCATCCCAAGAATCGATCAAACTCCCAAATGGCGCTCCATCGATCGCCCACAAACACTACCCCTTGAGTTCTAGGGTACATCCCTATACTGACTTATCTACTTCTACAGAGTGACCTAGAGGACTAAGCATCATCCTCCTGAAGCGCCTCGTAATCTAAGTTCATGGTCTCTACTATGCTACTAGCAACATACTGAATGCGTCGAACCCACATCTATCAAAGCAAAGATATGGAACACCAAAATTAAGAACGTATCGATTATGACCTCCAGTCGTTGCCTCTCTCTTGACGTCTCGTAGCATACACTAAACCAGGCTATCTTGCCTCGGTCTTTCGCACCTCTGCCCGATGATCCGCGGCCTCGACCAGAACCATTACTTCCTCTACCATTACCACGACCTCTCTGTGGTGACGGTCCCTCCTTTCTAAACTGAGCACGACCTTGACCCTCAGACTGATTCCTGGCTTGCTTACGTGGACAATCCCTCACACGATGATCCAGCGAGCCACACTCAAAACATCTTTTCCCTCTGGTCCAACATTCACCCCAATGATATTTCCCACATCGATTACCTCGTCTTGGTCCTCGATTAGCGATGAATGTGCCTCCCATTGATTTGGCCCATTCGCTTATCCTCTTCTCGAGAATTACCTACCGACCGGATAATCCAAAACTTCTCTTATGTTTGTTCTGTCATGATTCTACTTTATAGATTCTTTCATCCCTTCAGCTATCTTAGTCTTTTCAACTAGCGTAGCAAATTCTCGCTCGATGTGGAGCAATCAACGCCTCACTGCCTCTCAATCCATCCTCGAACCGAACACATCGCCAGGTTCAAGCCACAATACCTCCAAAGATATCACTCAATCTTAAGAACTCAGCCTCATATTCTGATACGGACTTACTCCCTTGGACCAAACTCAAAAATGTCTTACGCTGCGCATCAACGTAACTGGACCCAATATATTTCTTTTGATACGCTGCCTTAAAATAGTCCCAAGTGAGATCCTCCGCCGCAGCATTGTTCTGCACCATGAGCCACCACTGATATGACTCATCTCGAAGAAGTGACACTATCCCTTTCAGCTTTTCCTCGGCATTCAGATCCAGATCATCCATGATTCGCTCCGTCGCCTCTAACCAATATTCAGCCGAACTGGGAGCTACACCTGAAACACCTCGAAATACCTCAGCTCCATTGGCTCGGAGTCGCTCAGGTAAAGATTTCTGAGCTCCCGCACCTCCACCTATTCCAGCTACTCTCTCAAGAACTCATGACATTACTTGAGACACCGCGTCGTCCCGCTTGATCCTCGAACTCAACTCCAACTGGTGGTGGGGGTGGTAGTACCTCATTCTCAGATCCTTGACCCGACCTCACTGGCTCGGACACAGCCATCCTACCCCTACCGTGTCCACGCATAACACGACCTCGACCTCGAGTGCTCATGTCTAAAGTCTTGACTTAGCTGATTTAAAAATTTTATGTATTAATCATTATTCCACTATTTTTAAAACACAGTTTTATGAATAGTTTTAATAAGAGGTTGTTTCGCAAGTACATCCAACCTATATTTTTGAGTCTCTAGAGTAGTTCCTACGACTATACAGTCATACCATCATTATCAAAATCAACAGTTTGAAGTACTTACCTGGGCGGATCGGTGCTGGAGACTCGATGCCATGCCTTTCAAATCATAATTTTAAACTAAAACATTTAAAAATCATACTTTAAAATCATTTTGGGCCTCGGGCCCACAGTCGAGCTTTTGAACTTAGCTCTGATACCAATTTGTAACACCCCAAACCCGGTCAATACGCCACGACCGAATCTGGTATGTCACTGAGGAAAACATTTTGAAAAGAATCGAATAACAATTAAATTTTTGTGAAAAACTCTTTGAAAATTTTATATTTGTAGAAATCGTGTATAATAAGTTTAAACCGATAATTTACTTTGAAATTTCATAAATAAAACTTTAAAACTTAGTTGATAAATCATAGGTTAGAAAACATTTATATCATTTTAAGAAAACTCAATTATTACTTTGAAAACCATTTGCATTTTGAATGTAGAAACTTAATATTTGGAAATCATTAAAATTGTAGAAAACACTTAATCTATATTTTACTATGAAACGACTTATATTAATAGGATGGTAAGATTTTAAAACCATTGCATTTTTTATTATTTTAGAAAACTTTGAGCTCAATTATTAAATTAACCAAATAATTTATAAGCCATATTTAAAACATATCCAAAGCATATAAATAATCCAAAACATAATTAAAGAGGCCTTATTACAAACCCAAATAAAACAAAACCAAATTAAAATAAATTAAAATACCCCAAATCAAGTTCATCAAAATCAAATTTTATTGCATGGCCTCCTCGAGTTCATCCGGCCCTCATTCGCAATCTCACGAATCACCGAAATGATAAGGGAGAAGGTGAGTCACTAAGACTCAGTGCATAAATCCTTCCCCCAATTAATGCAACATTCTTACACAATTTATAATCAAGCAACATATATAATTATATAATGCACCCAACCTAGCCATCCTTAACTCCTTTTCTACCCGTGTGGTACCAAACCACCGGGTGGTGCTAAACCACCGGTGACCCAAAGTCACGATATCCAATAATGTGATACCAAATCACCGGTGACCAAAGTTACAAATAATCAAGTTGTGGGGCCAACCCACGTGTGATACCAAATCACTGGCGGCGATCCCATATCTCAAAGTGGGGCCAACCCACGGTGGTGCTAGACCACGAGGACGAGTCGCTATGAGGTGCCAAACCTCCGTGTCCCAAAGACACAAATGTGATACCAAATCACCGGAGGTGCTAAACCTCCGTGTCCAAAGACACGGATATCAAATCTTCCCACTCTCTCATATCACCCATACCAATGCAATAGATAAACAAATCATGTCATTATACTTTATTAGGAAATCACATAGAAATTCCATATCATAAATCGTATCATCATGCATCATATTGCAAAAGTCATATCGAACGGACTTACCCGATTCCTTGTTTATACCCATCATGGTATCATATCAAGATCTCATAGTTTTCGCTTTAACAACATGAATAGTTATTTAGCACACATATATACATATTACTGAAGTTATAAAGTGTAAGGTACACACCTTTCACCAACGCAAATACTAACTTCCAAAGATCGATCTCAGACTAGATCACCTTGTCCTACATTCTACCAAACCACAATACTTTAATCAAGACCATTCGCCAACATCATATCTTAATCCCAATAGCCTTAGGCTTTCTCAACCAACTTAAAGAATATTGAATCCTTACCACTTGTAACAAATTTCAAACCCACCCAAACGTTAGCAATCAATATGGGTCGTTATGGGAAAACTTTTGAAAACCCATTTTAAAAACCAATTTGATATTTGTTGAAAACTTCTCATTTTAGCTATCTCGTTGAAATCATACTTAGTCCAAGTTTGAAAATTTAATTAAGTCAAGTTTTTATACAAATTTCAGATGTGCTCGATGGCACGATAAAACATTTTCGTGTTAATTTAGAAAACGTGTGATTCAAATTTATAATTAAAACAAAATATCCAACATATAAAAAAAATAACTAAAGTAAAGTATGATGAGGCCTTATTACATCCAAAATAAACAACCCAATAAACCGAATTTAAAATAACAAGAATTAAAGTCCATTAAATTTTAAGTCCACCGCATGGCCTCCTCAAGTCCCTCCGGCTCCATGTCCATGATCTAAGCATCACTGAAAAATTAATGGAGAAGGTGAGTCACCAAGACTCAAGATGTAATCCTTCCCGTTTAAAAATATTTTCATACACAACATATAACATTTAATATGCAAAATAATGTGTACCCAACCTAGCCAACCATACGCCACTCGCCTACCCTTGTGGTACCAAACCACCGGTGGTGCCAAACCACCGGTGACATATAGTCACAATGTGTTACCAAAACACCGTGTCCGTAGACACAAATCGGGTGATGGGGCCAACCCATCGTGTGATACCAAATCACCGCGGGGCGATCCCATATCTCAAGTGGGGCCAACCCACGGTGGTGTTAACCACGAGGACAAGTCGCTATTGAGGTACCAAACCTCTGAGGTACCAAACCTCCGGTGACATATAGTCACGGTGTGCTACCAAAGACTTGGTGCCCGTCGGCACAATATCACCGCCTCCTCCACTCATCAATCCCACAATGATAAACATACATATATTTCATGCCATCACATTCTTAAATTTCATGTGTCAACACATCATGCTTACCAAAAGCATTAATAATAATAAATCACATTACAGGTACTTACCTGAATCACCACTTATACCGATTTGGTATTCATTCCAATGCTACATTCATAAAAGATGAGCATTCACAAAGTTAAGCATATTTAATATATTATATAGTGTGTATGTACACACCTGTTACCACGATAGTCTTAAATCCCGAAGATAATCAATCGGCCACACTCTAAGTCCTTGCCCCTATATTCGGCCAACTATCAAGGTTAGTAATATGGCCATTCGGCCAAACCAAATTATTTAAAGGGGTCATATTTTGTACCCGAATCCTTACCTAGTCTCTTTGAGTACTAGCCTCGGTGCCCAAATCACGAATCTGATTTACAAACTACAATCGGTCAATATAAATAATCATAACCCTTTTAAATGAACACCAATCTATATGTAACTCCTTCATCAAGATTGATTGACTAACGTTACGCACTTACTTGCTTATCTCCAAATCCAGAAGATCCTACAATGGATTAGATTAATCAGATTAGTATTCTTAATCAATAGTTGCGAAACCCATACCTATCTTCCAAAGTCGACATAATGAGATACCAATAATATAGGCATTGACCTAGGATCCTTACCTTCCGAGATCGTCAGCGAAAAGATGCCTACTTCTCATGCACACAATTCGCCAAGTAGAGCTTAAAGAAGAGGATTTGACACTATGATGGAAGTTAGATTCGGCTAGGGGGTTTAAAACAAGGCTGGACTTTTGGTGAAAAAGAAAGAAGAAAGTAGATAGGGATTAGATGTTTCGGCTAGCAAGAAATAAAAGAAGAAGAGATTTGAGGAGGGGAATTCGGCAATGGAAGATGCAAAGAAGGTTCGGCCAAGGTTTTGGAGAGGATGTAAAAAGGAAAGAAGAATAGGATGAGAGGGTTTGGAGATTCGGCTATCAAACTTGGAAAAAGAAAATAAGGTGATCACTTAGGTGCTTATATAAGCATTCTAAGGCACCCCCAAGTGTCCTTGCCATTCCACTTCTTCTAAGGAGTTCAAGATTCATCAACCTTCCTTGAATCACTCCAAGCCACTCATTCAAATTAATATGATTTAATTTCTAATAATACATAATAATCCTTAATAATCCATGTAAAATCCCTATTATCCTTAATTTAACTTATTATTTATCAACAATAAATAAATAATAATAAGAGTTTAAAGAGAGGAGAAACTCCCCCATGTGCCAAAAATAAAGAACAAAAGGGATTTCAGCGACTCGAACACAAGCTCTCCCTTGCTCCTTGGTGGCGTCACATGTAGCTCTTAAGTGGGCTTGCTTTGCCACTTAATCTAGGCTTATTTTGTGTCCAAATTATCCCCATTTATTCTTATAACACCCTCTTGCTAAGGCTCCCTACCTTATGAGCTAAAACTAAAATTTCCTACCAAATCGAGTCACCATAATGCCTTAAATTGATCATTATCATTCCATAAATAATATCTCGTGACTCTTACATAAGATAAATGATTAAATTCCAAATAACCCCATTTTTGGGATGTTACGATTCTACCCCCTTAAAATAAATTTCAGTCCGAAATTACATAACTAAAACAGATGAGGTATTGCCAGCAGTATCACATCTTGATTCTATGTAGCTTCCTCGGCACCATGGTTCCGCCATAGCACTTTTACTAAGGGCACCGACTTCCTCGTAGAACCTTTATATCTCTATCCAAGATCTGAATCGGTTCCTCCTCAAAAGATAAGTCCGCGTTAACCTCGATTTACATCACGGTACCACATGAGATGGATCGGCGACTGATCTCGGCATTGATCGTGGAAGACATCATGAATCGACTTAACTCTGCCGTGATTCGGTGATAAGCTACCTGGTCCTACTAAACAAGATCAGATATGGGCCAATGAATCTTGGGCTCGACTTCCTTTTCGCCCAAATCTTAGTACCTTCTTCCAAGGCGACACCTTCAAGAAGACCTTATCTCCCACAAAGATACTCCATTTCCTTGCGTTTGAGGTCGGCATAAGACTTACGCCTATCGATGCTTCCTTGAGGCGAGACCGAATCACTTTGACTTTGTCTTGATCTCGCTACCATTTACGCCCCAACACTTGTCGTTCACCCAACTCCGTCCAACACGTCGGAGTTCGACATTTCCGCCCATCAAGATTTCAGTATGGTGCCATTTGAATACTCGTTTGGTAGCTATTGTTGTGGCGAACTCGGCCAAAGGTAAGAATTCCTCCCAACTACCTCGAATTCCAAGACACAACCCTCAAAGATATCTTCTAAGATCAGATGCCCTTTCGATCGCCGTCCGTCGAGGATGGAAAGTCAGGTTGAAATCAATCGCGCATCAATGCTTGATGTAACGCTTTCCAAAACCTTGAGGTGAACCTTGGGTCCCTATCCGAGATAAGCGACTGGGTACACCATGCAATCGACTATCTCGCCACATACAACTTGGCTAGCTTCGAGTGAGTAATCCATTCTCACCCAGATGAAGTGAGTGATTTAGTCGACGGTCACGATCACCCAAAGCGCATCTTTCTTCTTTGGGCGTGAGGGGTAGACCAGACGAAATCCATAGTGATCCGCCCCACTTCCATTGAGGGATCTTTACGGTTGAAGTAGCCCCGATGGTAATCGTGTTCACCTTAACTCGCCGACACGTCAAACACTTCCCTACGTATTCCGTTATCTCACGCTTCAATCCGGGCCACCAGAACTGTTTCCGTAGATCACCATACATCTTGCTTCCTCCCGGATGCATAGCGTATGGGCTGCTATGAGCATCCTGGAGAATTTTTCGCCTCAACTCCATATCTTTTGGCATGCAAGGCCGTCCCTGAAAACATAGCACACCATCACCAGTCACACTATACCCCTCTACACCACCATTCTGAACTTGTATTCTCTTCGCAATTAAGCCTTCATCCACTAACTGTTTGTTCTTAATCTCCTCAATCCACGTTGGCTTAACTCGAAGCTCTGCCAAAAGGCTTCCATCGTCATATAGGCTCAACTGAGCAAACATTGCTTTTAAATCCGCCACGACCTTCCGGCTCAACGCGTCAGCCACCACGTTAGCCTTACCCGGATGATACTCGATGGAACGATCGTAGTCCTTAACGACTCAATCCATCGGTGCTTGCCTCAAATTCAGATCCTACGTAGTCAAGATACCTCGACTTTTATGGTCCGTGTAAATTACCGACTTCTCCCATAAAGATAATGTCTCCAAATTTTCGATGCGAAGACATCACATGCTAACTCCAGTGTCGTGAGTTGGATAGTTAACCTCATGCGGTCTTAGGCGGCGGGACGATAGGCTACTACCTTCCCATCCTGCATCAACACACACCCCAAACCAGTGTGAGATGCATCACAATAGACTGTGAATAATTTCCCCGCCTCGGGTTGTACTAGAACCGGAGCTTCCGTCAGAACCTTCCTCAGCTTATCAAAGCTTTCTTGCTGCTTCTCCGTCCATACAAATGGAACACCTTTCCTTAGCAACTTAGTCAACGGCGCTGCGATCAGAGAGAACCCTTCCACAAATCTCCGGTAATACCCTGCTAATCCCAGAAAACTTCGTATCTCTGCCACCGACTTAGGCGGTTTCCACTCCAATACCGCTTCAATCTTGCGGGGATCCACTCTAATCCCTTCCGCTGACACCACGTGACCTAAGAAAGCCACCTCCCTTAGCCAAAATTCGCACTTACTGAATTTGGCATACAACCTTTTTCCCTCAACACTTGTAGGACTATCCAGTAAATGCTTGTCGTGCTCCTCCTCCGTCTTTGAGTAGACCAATATGTCGCCTATGAACACTACGACAAATTGGTCCAAGTATTGTTGAAAACTTCGGTTCATGAGATCCATGAACGCCACGTGCATTGGTCAACCCGAATGGCATTACTAGAAACTCGTAATGCCCATACCGAAGTTCAAACGCCGTCTTGTGAACATCGCCCCTTCACCTTAAGTTGATGGTAACTTGACCTAAGGTCTATCTTCGAAAACACCGACCCTTCAATCGGTCAAACAAGTCATCGATCCGCGGTAATGGGTACTTGTTTTTGATCGTTAACTTGTTTAATCGACGGTAATCGATGCACATTCGCATAGAGCCGTCCTTCTTCTTGACAAACAATACGAGCGCCCTCACGGAGATATACTAGGTCGAATAAATCCCTTATCCAAGAGCTCTGAATTTGAGCCTTCACTCCACCAATTCCTTAGGTGCCATTCGGTGAGTGCTATAGACACAGTGCCGTTCCGGTAGCAGTCTATATCAATTCGACTTCCGATCTGGAGGCGGAACCGGAAGTTCTTCGGGAACACATCAGCAAATTCCCCAACCGTTCGGACCTTTCCAACTCATCCTTAGCTTCCAAAGCACAAATTCAACCAAATCGTCTTACAACCCTTCTTGACCATCTTTTCCGCCTTCAAGGCAGACACCACATTGGATAGGTAATTCCTTCTATCACCTATCATAACCACTTCACCATTCTCACCGTCTTAAGAACCATGCGCTTAGCCGCAAGAATCCAAATTACCGATACTTAGCCACCAATCCATTCCAAGGATCAAATCGAACTCCCGAATGGTAGTTCCATCGATCGACCAATCGACCCCTTGGAGTTCTAGGGTGCGTCCCTAAAAGTTTGTCTACCACTACAGAGTGACCTAAAGGACTCACTACGGTCATCTCCCTAGCAGCGAGCCTCGAGTCTAGGTTCAAAGTCTCTACCACACTCGGCTACGTGTGAGTGTGTAGACCCCACATCAATTAATGCATAATAAGGAAGACCAAAATCGAAACGTCTGCGGTTATGACATCCGGTGCGTCACCCTCCTCATGACGCCTTGCCGCATAGACTAAGCCAGTGCCTAGCCTCTGTTTGCTGAACCTCGCCTGAGTTCCTCGACCTCGGTTAGGACCATTGCTTCTCTGCCATTACCACGACCCTCTGCGGTCCCACATTTGGTCCCGAGTATGGTTACGCCTCCGGTGATTTCGAGCTCGCTTAGGGACAATCTCGACCCAATGTTCTAAAGACCCACACTCAAAACATCCTCTATCGCCGGTCGAGCAACCTCCCAATGGGACTTCCCACAACGATTACCTTGAGCCGGCCTCGATTATTAGCTACGGCCTTGTCACTGATTTGGCCCACTCGCCTAGCCTTCTTCTCGATCATTACCATTTGGATCCAAATGACCCAAATCCTCTCTTCCGGTTATTTCTACTATAATTACGCCTCACGACCTCCTTAATCCCTCGGCAACTTTAGCCTTTTCCACGGAGATGAAAACTCACGAACTTCTTTGCGGGGCAATCAAGAACCTCAAGTCATCTCGAGTCCGTCCTCAAAGCGGACACACAGCTCGTGTTCGAGAGCCACGATGCCTCTTGCATACCTACTCAGTCTTAAAAACTCCGCCTCATACTCGGCCACGGACTTAGTTCCTTGTACTAGACCCAGAAAAGCCTTCCTTTGCGCGTCAGTGTAGCTGGTGCCCACATACTTCTTCTGAAAAGCGGTTTTAAAGTAGTCCCACGTAAGATCATCAGCTGTGGCTCCATCCCGAATCGTCACCACCACCGTACGCTTCATCCTTTAGAAGCGACACCGCCTTTCACTTTTCCTCCTCGGTCAGGTCAAGATCATCCATTATCCTTTCTGTAGATTCCAGCCAATACTCTGCTACACTGGGTGCCACTCCTGACACACCCCGGAACACCTCAGCTCCGTTGGACCGAATTCGCTCGGGAACAGATTTCCGAGCTCCTAAATTTCCACTAGCCCCAGCCACCAATTCGAGGACTCGCAACACCGCCATGCGCATCGCCTCTCCTTCCGTCGATCCGCTCCTCCGCTCCAAAAGTTTGGAGGTGGTGGTGGCGGTGGTACATCATTTTCGAACCTTGTCCCGACTGACGGGTTCAGACAAATCATCCTACCCCTACCGCGGCCCACGGCGTCCACGCCCTCTAGAACTCATTCTATCTCTGCGCTTTTAATCTGGTTAAGAGAAATTTTATGTATTAGCGTTTGTTCCACTTCATTACTCGCGAAGAATTTTATGAAGAAATTTTAATTAGAGATTCTTTCGTGCAAACAAGGTTTCAGGTCTTCTATCCTAGTTCACACAAAGAAGTTCTTACATCCATTCCCTAATGCTTTCCATACCTATTCACTCTTCGGACATTTCTGCCCATTTCCAACCTAGGGGTATTTTCGTCTTTTTCCTACAGGGGTATTTTCGTAATAAAAGAGATTTTAAAACTTTAGTAAAGTAGATTGCTTTTGCAATTCCCAACACTGGAGGGTATTATAAAAAAAATGATAAAGTTTGAGGTCATGGCATTATTTCGAAAACCAGGGGTATTTTGGTAATTTTGTCCATCGAGGGTAATTTTGTAATTTTTGTAAATCAAGGTGTTTTAATCATTATAAAACTCGAGGGTCCTTTTGAGGATTTTCCTTTCCTAAAACGGTGATATTGCAAAAATTTTGTACTTAGGGGCGTTTTGGTAATTTTACACATTGAGGGCGTTTTCGTGATTTTCCAAAACCAAAGTGGTTCATTGATGATTTCCAAAGCTGGGTTGAATATTTGAGAAATAGTTGGAATTTTGGACATAATCATTGAGTTGACGTTTTATGAACCAAGGGTATTTTAGTAATTTTACCCCTAAGGGCATTTTCGTAATTTTCCACAAATCGAACTTTTCGAGGAAAACATTGTAAAAAGAGTTGTTCTTACTTTTGAAGGGGTGATTTGAAAAGTTTTAAGACCAAGTTTTGTTGTTTTTTTTTTTTTTTTTTTGAAAATCAAGGCTAATTCCCTTTCGGGTTTTAGTCATTATGCTTTAGCCTATGACCGAGCCTTCTTGGTCAGAGTGAACCCAAGCTACGCACCAGGCAGGTTTCGGGTGGAGAGGAGGTGAGTCACGCTGGATCGCTTAAATACCAAGCTCCCACCAACCTTTCTAGACATGCGCATGAGAGGTTACCACACCACCGAGCCTCCGAGTTAAAGGTGAACCCAAGCTACGCACTGTAAGATACTGCGAAGAGGTGGTGAGTCACTCGGACCGCTTAAATACCGTGCTCTTCCTTCCAATCCTAGACATGCGTACAGGGGTTACCACACCCTAGCTCAGTGACTAAGTCATAGATTGGTTTAGTTCTTTAAGTCTTATGTTAGCTTGTGTGTTTGAGTACTCTAATCCTAGGGTTCAGATTCCTATAAGTCTATCTATCGTTCCATGCTTCCTACCCTTCTACGAATATAATTCACAAAGAAGTTTAGAGGTACTTACCTGGGCGGATCGGTCTTGGAGACTTGGGCCATCTTCTTTAAAACCAAAAACAATTAATAAGGCCTACTAAAACATTTTTGGGCCTTGGGCCCCACAAATTAGTATTGAACTGGCTCGATACCAATTTGTAACAACCAAACCCTACCAAACGTTAGCAATCAATATGGGTCGTTACTGGAGAAAACTTTTTGAAAACCCATTTTAAAAACCAATTTGATATTTGTTGAAAACTTCTCATTTTAGCTATCTCGTTGAAATCATACTTAGTCCAAGTTTGAAAATTTAATTAAGTCAAGTTTTTATACAAATTTCAGATGTGCCCGATGGCACGATAAAACATTTTTCGTGTTAATTTAGAAAAACGTGTGATTCAAATTTATAATTAAAACAAAATATCCAACATATAAAAAAAATAACTAAAGTAAAGTATGATGAGGCCTTATTACATCCAAAATAAACAACCCAATAACCGAATTTAAAATAACAAGAATTAAAGTCCATTAAATTTTAAGTCCACCGCATGGCCTCCTCAAGTCCCTCCGGCTCCATGTCCGCGATCTAAGCATCACCTGAAAAATTAATGGAGAAGGTGAGTCACCAAGACTCAGTATGTAATCCTTCCCCGTTTAAAAATATTTTTCATACACAACATATAACATTTAATATGCAAAATAATGTGTACCCAACCTAGCCAACCATACGCCACTGCCTACCCCGTTGTGGTACCAAACCACTGGTGGTGCCAAACCACTGGTGACATATAGTCACAATGTGTTACCAAAACACTGGTGTCCGTAGACACAAATCGGGTGATGGGGCCAACCCATCGTGTGATACCAAATCACTGGCAGACGATCCCATATCTCAAGTGGGGCCAACCCACGGTGGTGTTAACCACAGGGACAAGTCGCTATTGAGGTACCAAACCTCTGGAGGTACCAAACCTCCGTGACATATAGTCACGGTGTGCTACCAAAGACCGGTGCCCGTCGGCACAATATCACCGCCTCCTCCACTCATCAATCCCACAATGATAAACATACATATATTTCATGCCATCACATTCTTAAATTTCATGTGTCAACACATCATGCTTACCAAAAGCATTAATAATAATAAATCACATTACGGTACTTACACGAATCACCACTTATACCGATTTGGTATTCATTCCAATGCTACATTCATAAAAGATGAGCATTCACAAAGTTAAGCATATTTAATATATTATATAGTGTGTATGTACACACTGTTACCACGATAGTCTTAAACTCAAGATAATCAATCTACCACACTCTAAGTCCTTGCCCCTATATTCGGCCAACTATCAAGGTTAGTAATATGGCCATTCGGCCAAACCAAATTATTTAAAGGGGTCATATTTTGTACCCGAATCCTTACCTAGTCTCTTTGAGTACTAGCCTCGGTGCCCAAATCACGAATCTGATTTACAAACTACAATCGGTCAATATAAATAATCATAACCCTTTTTAAATGAACACCAATCTATATGTAACTCCTTACCGAAGATTGATTGACTAACGTTGGCGCACTTACTTGCTTATCTCCAAACTCAAGATCCTACAATGGATTAGATTAATCTGTGATTAGTATTCTTAATCAATAGTTGCCGAAACCCATACCTATCTTCCAAAGTCGACATAATGAGATACCAATAATATAGGCATTCGGCCTAGGATCCTTACCTTCTGAGATCGTCAACGAAAAGATGCCTACTTCTCATGCACACAATTCGGCCAAGTAGAGCTTAAAGAAGAGGATTTCGCACTATGATGGAAGTTAGATTGCTAGGGGTTTAAAACAAAATTTGGACTTTTGGTGAAAAGAAAGAAGAAAGTAGATAGGGATTAGATGTTTCGGCTAGCAAGAAATAAAAGAAGAAGAGATTTGAGGAGGGGAATTCGGCAATGGAAGATGCAAAGAAGGTTCGGCCAAGGTTTTGGAGAGGATGTAAAAAGGAAAGAAGAATAGGATGAGAGGGTTTGGAGATTCGGCTATCAAACTTGGAAAAAGAAAATAAGGTGATCACTTAGGTGCTTATATAAGCATTCGGCACCCCCCCCAAGTGTCCTTGCCGTCCACTTCTTCTAAGGAGTTCAAGATTCATCAACCTTCCTTGAATCACTCCAAGCCACTCATTCAAATTAATATGATTTAATTTCTAATAATACATAATAATCCTTAATAATCCATGTAAAATCCCTATTATCCTTAATTTAACTTATTATTTATCAACAATAAATAAATAATAATAAGAGTTTAAAGAGAGAGAAACTCCCCATGTGCCGTCAAAATAAAGAACAAAAGGGGATTTCATGACTCGAACACAAGCTCTCCTTGCTCCTTGGTGGCGTCACATGTAGCTCTTAAGTGGGCTTGCTTTGCCACTTAATCTAGGCTTATTTTGTGTCCAAATTATCCCCATTTATTCTTATAACACCCTCTTGCTAAGGCTCCCTACCTTATGCTTAAAACTAAAATTTCCTACCAAATCGAGTCACCATAATGCCTTAAATTGATCATTATCATTCCATAAATAATATCTCTGACTCTTACATAAGATAAATGATTAAATTCCAAATAACCCCATTTTTGGGATGTTACACCACTTGACTTACCAACTTCAATTGCTAAAGGAATGGGGCTTAGATCGATTGCTTCCAAGTTCCAAAGAGCCTAAAAGAATGATCGATTCCTAAAATTGGTTAGAACTTTGCAAACAATTGCCAAAAGATTCTACCTTTGTCCACAAGAAAATGACTTAGAAAAGAGAAAGAAATAACGAAATACTACCATGAACACATACCTATCTTCCAAAACCGATTGAAGGAAACCCAAAGATTATCTACCCTTATTGATATTCGCCAAAACAACACCAAAAGAGAGTGGAAAGTTTCGGCAAAATGGTTAAAAGGTGAAGGGATTTTCGTCTATGGTTTTGAAAAGAAGAAATCAATTGATTTGAGACTAAAAAGAAATGAAATTCGAGAGTAGAGGATAGAATAAAAATAAGAGAGGGAGGATTCGATTTAATTAACAATGGAAGAAAAGAAAAGAGAGTTTGGAGAAGAGAGAGGTTCGGCCAAAAGAAAGAAAAAGGAAATGTGATTTTGAGCAAATACCAAAAGAAAGAAAAGAGAGAGATGGGAGAAAGAGTGTACTAAAATGCAAAATGTGTTTTGGTTTCAAATGAGAAATGAGAGAAAGAATTAGAATTTGGTTCAACACAAAATGAGAGCTAAAATCCAAAGCAAATTTGCACAAAATGCTTAGGTACATTCGACCAAAGAGGGAGTTTTGGAGAGAAAGAGAAACAAATGCCAAAGATGCACAAATGCTCAAGTTGGCCAACTTTTCCCCCAAACTTCCTATCAACAATTGGCCACCCCTAGCCACACATGTCGTCCACATTCAAGCACTAAAGGCCTTGGAATAGTTTCCAAAACATCTTCCTTAAGCCAAGCCTTATGTCCCCCCATCCTTCCATAACCTTAAGATTCCTTTCCCAAAGTACAAACTTTCCTAAACCAATATTCAACTTACCAAAAATTGAAAGTCCAACCTATCATAATTAGAATTTGACCGTCCATTAATGCTAGGATACAAAAATAAAGTCTTCAAAATGCTAATCATGCTACTCAACCTCTAACCTCAAGCATCTCTTCCTGCATCCTAATCATCTTGCCACTAACTCCTCTTGTGCTTAATTTAACACTTAAATTAACTTAAGTGTCAAGTTCACTTAATCTACTTCATTAAATATACTATACTAAGAATTATTTTGGCTTCCTAAATAAAATCAAGCCTTTACAAGACTATGCTAAACACACAAAATTCATACCCAAGCCAACACAAATAATAAGAAAATACTCTAACTTTTAGGATGTTACAAGGATCATCCTAATATAATTTATTGCCTATGAAAATATATTATATTAATTCATAATGAAAATAATTACATTATAAATATGCCATATACCAATGCATACTTTTACCAAAGATCCAATTCTGTAAGTATAAATAGATCTATACCAATGTTTTTTTAAACCGAATTGATGATCGAACTGGTTAAACTACCAATTCGCCAGTTTGATCGGTTCAATCGGTCCGATTAAAAAATGACTAAAAATTAAAAATTTAATTTTTTTAAACTCTGATTTGACTAGTTTTTTTAGCTAGTTTAATCGGTTCAAAGCCAACGGTCTATACCAATATTTTACTCATCTCGCTAATATAAGATAAACCTATATCAATACATTTTGTTACTATTGGTATAAAAGTATCTATAATGACAAATCAAATTTAATAATTGAGCAAAATTTTTGGAAGAAACAAGTTAACAATTTATTTTACTTTTGAGATATGGATTAAAAGTTAAATAAAATCAGATATGTAGTAGCCCATTTGTGCCTGGGCCCATGTAAATAAAACAAACCAAAAATAATAAACCAAAGTCTAGTTTTATAGTCCATTTACAACCCGTTACAAATGACTCAAAACCCAATTACACCCTCAGACCCAAAACACTAAAACAGACAACCCAAAACCCAATTACACCTATTGGCCCCAAACCCAAACTTATAAGGCCCAAAAAGGCCCAATGCCTAAGCAAAAACAGGGACCTAGGGTTTTTGGGAAACCCTTGCACCGCAAGCCCCAACACCAGACCCTCGGGCACGCTGCAATCAACTCGTAGATTATCGCCCCATCACCGGACTTCTCGTCGTTCGCCTGCAAAAAGGAAAGAAAAGCTAGAGAAACAAATGTAGAGGCCCATTTTTGCCTAGGCCCATCTGAATGAAATAAACCAGAATAAAACCAAAAATAAAAAATGTTTATTTGAACAGTCCATTTACATAGCCCAATACCAATAGACCCAAACTAATGCCCACAACCCGTTACACCCTTTGACCCAACTAGACCCACTACCAAAACCCAAAGTTTATTCGACCCAAAGGGGCCCAAAGCTTCAACAGTTTCAGACCTAGGGTTTCTGAGGAAACCCTAGGAGTCGCAAGCAGGATTATAGCGCAAGTGTCGCAACCACCAGCCCCTGTCAAGCTGCGAATCGCGCCGCCATCAATGCGCCTCATCGCCAGATTCTTCGTCGCTCTTGACCTGCAAAATAAGGAAAAAGCAGCGAAAAGAGAAAGAAACAAACATGAAAAATATGTGTTTCCCTTTTTTTTTCATTTTTCGGGTTAGAAAACCCCATGTAAATCTGTAAAAAAAAAAGAAGAAAAAAACACAAATACACAGAGAAATATACATAAAGATACAACACAAAAAAGAATCAAATCAGCCAAGGTTTCGTTTCATTTTTATTTTATTTATTTTTGAATATTTTTATTTTGTTTTGTTTTATTTTTTAAGCAATATATATTATATATATAAAACATTAAAAAATAAAAAACTTACGTTGGAAAACCTTGTCGGAGTTCGCCAAAAATTGTCTGGATAAGGGAGAGGAGAGGGCTCCTCTCTGTTCTTTTGTTTCAAAATGAGAAAGACTGACTTTGTAACAGCCCAAAAAATGACCCTAATCGAAAAGGTGGTTTCGAGACCACGAATCCGAGTTAGAAAATGATTATTATAATTAATTTTGTAGTTGCGATATATGTTTAAGTAAAGTATGTGTTAGAATCTCATGAGGTACTTTGATTGTTAATATATATGTTTGAAATAAAAATAAAATGAATAAGGGGGGCTAAATTGTTGAAATGGTAAATATAGCTCGCATTGAAGTAAGGGATTTAATTGAACTGTCTTATTGCATGAAAGGATTTGCATGTTAAATTACCCAAAAATTTAGTGGGTGGACGGCATGATGATGTTTTATGCATATTTTATTCTAAAGTTTAGTTAGTGGCATTATAATAATATAGTATTATATGATTAAAATAAGAAAAACACTAAAGGATGAGTGGATGTTCATCTTCCATCCATTTACTCTCCATTGCCGAAATTCACAAAGAAAAGAAGAAATCAAGCTCCCACCTTTCGGCCATTTGCATGTCCCTTAAGGTTAGAAGTTGAACATGATTTTTGTAATTTTCTTGTATCTTTGAGTTAGTTGCATTGAATATTAACAAACCCATGTGCAAATTTTTAGTTTAAAGCATGTTCCAGATTCGGCCCTTATTGAATGTTGATGATTTGTTGTGTTTGATTGAGGAATGGGAATTTTATGCTTGAAATTTACACGGTTAAAGTATGAAAATTCATATAAAAAGGAGTGTGATGACTTAATTTTCAAAAATAAATAGTTGAAGGATTGCTTTGCTAAATAAATAGGTTATATAAAGGTATAAGGTTCTTAGGGAGATTTGGCCCTAAAGAATGTTGGGTTAATTTTAGTAATTAATGTATATTGCATTAGGGACTAAATTATAGATATTATAAAAGTTAGGGGTAAATTCATAAATGAGCTAAATTATGTGTTATGGATTAAATTGAATGGAAATGATTTTTGAAAGAGCTTAATTGAACTTGTATAGATCAAGGTTCAAAGGAAAAGGGGTTGGACAAAGGAAAGGCTAAATTAAACGAATAGCTGGGACACTCGAATTCATCGACGACCGAGGTAAGTTTATAAGCAATTAGGTTTGATCGAATAATGTTTGAAATGAGAAGTATATTATTTGTTAATGAATTATTGGTGGAATTGCCGAATGAAACATGGAAAAAATTTTTGATATACTAGTTGATTGGAGTCCATTATATGCATATAAATATGTGTATCTATTGATTAGTCGAATTAAGTATATGGAAATTTGGTTTTTTTTTCTTTAATTGCCAATTTGGATGTGGATTGGGGCTTAGCATTCATGATAGTCGAATGTGTGGTTGATTTCTATGTGAAATTCGATAGCATTGGTTTGGATAAACAATGATGAATTGAGTAGTAGTAGTTAAATATGGATCTTGGAAATAGGTGATGGTATTGAATAGTTAATTTATCATATATATGTAGGTGTGGTCGAATGTGGTATAAGGTGATAAATGAAAGAAGTTGTTTGAATCTTTAATTGTATTTGTAATTATATGAATGGAATTGAAATCATATGTATACATAGTACTAATGAGAAAATGAATAGAAGGCACTGTGTGTGCGGAAATTTAATCAACGAAAGAATCGTAAAAGATATCGGTCGGAGGGCACTGTGTGTGCAAAAATTTAATCACCGAGCACTGTGTGTGCGATATCGGTCAGAGGGCACTGTGTGTACAAAAATTTAATCACCGAAAGAATCGTTTGTGTATGCGATATCGGTCGAAGGCAATGTGTGTGCGAAAAAAAATTAATCACGGGCAATTGTGTGTGAATTATTATATTTCTTCAAGAATAGAGGCAATTATTAAAAGTAAATAAAAGTGTCGTATGTTTGGCAAATGGTTTATTATCTTAATGTGAAATTAAGTAAGTTATTTCATTATGGCTATGAAGCATATGACTACATGGTTACTTAAATTTTATTTTGGATTGAATGAGTATGGGATTGATGAATGTTAATCCTGCTACATGTTGAAAGGATGAATTGTTCTATAGTTAGTTTGAAAACTAAAGAATAATGGTGTAATGCATATTTGTGTATTTCACCTTCTTGCTTAAAACTTACTAAGCTTTTTGAGCTTACTTGGAGTGTTTGTTTCATGGTGTTTTAGATCTTAAAGTCATAATCGAACTCGGAATCCTCGTCAAGTCAAGCACACTATCAAAATTTTTGGTACTTTTGTAATAAACCTTAAATCAATGGCATGTATAGGCTAAACTACAAAGGTTGAACGTGTCTTTTAAGTCATACGAAAATGGTTTTATTTCTTCTATGAATTAAGTGAGGATAGTAAGTTGGCGTGCGTATATATGTGTATATATATATATATGGGTTCATGGATTTTGGTTGATTTGAATTGTTCTTAATATGATGATTGTATATACATATATATGTGCATGATAGGTTCGCTTGGAGTATAATGTCTTATGATTATATGAAATGGGTTAAATTGGTATTCTTGTTCATCTATGAAATAATTTTCAATGCGATTGATATGAGTAATGCAAATTTCTAAGATGATGGAAAATTAGGAATGATGAGTCATCTATCAAGGTTGCTATTTAGGTTCTTTTATCATATCGCGACGTGAAAAATCGTATAGAAGCCATGAGTAACTAAACATGTTTATATTAAAAACGTGCATGGATTAAAATTATTGTATGTACTGTGGAGTGTATACCTATTTTATGCATATAGGTATTCGGCATTATACATATATGTTTGGATGTATGGTAGATTTAGAAAGGGATAAATGTTTAAATGTTCATATATGCTTTAAATCGGCTAATACTTAGACTTAGTTGGGAATGTATAAATTGTTTTAAGAATTGATTGAAATGATTCGAGATATGTATGTTAAGTCGAACAAGTTTAACAATGTGAATTTAGCTCAGGATAGTATATTGAATGCTATATATCGATATTAATAAATGTAAGGCCTACAACCCTAATCGGTGACGGATTCGGGTTAAGGGTGTTACTGATTTTTTGAAAGAATTTCAACTTATATACCCTCTTCTTAATCTGTCGTTGTGGGTCGGATACAATAGCCCAAAACGACGTGCTTCCTTCTTTAACTCACAAGACTACCCTAATTCGCCACGAGGATCCGCGTGTTTATGTTAAAAGGATCATTTCCATTATGGTCCTTCTACTATTTTAATTTTTTTAAAATTAAGTCCAATTTGTATTTTTTATTTTTGATAATTAAACCCTAAAGTTTCCTTTCTGTTTCAATTGAATCCTCAGGCAGTTTAAAGGCCAAAATCGAAATGGCGCCGTTTTAAAAAAGAGGCATAATTTCCATATTAGTCCCTGGGGTTTAACGCGTGTTTTATTTTAGTCCTTTATATATGCTTTAATTGCTTATTAACCCCTGTCTTCTTTGTTTTATTTTTAGTCCTTTTATTATATTAAATCATTTTATTATATTAAATAGTTTATATTATTATCTTTATTATAATTTATTAATAGTATGAAATTTATATATATATATATATATATATATATATATTTATGTAACATCCTTATATATATTAAATGATTATTATTTATTATTTTATTTAGCTTGACATTATTTCTTTTACATATTATTTTTATATATTATATCTTTTTAAAATTTCTATTATATAGTATTATAATATATTATATATGTTACTTCTAAAATTTTATTATTATTTTTATAAAATTTATTTATATTATATAATATATTTTTATTTATATAGTCTATATTATATATTTGATTTTATGATTAGTATATTATATATGTTTTATATAAGATGTTATATATTAATGACTAATTTTTTATTTATATGTAATCATTTATATATGCATTAAAAAATTATATATAGTTATTATAAGTTTTTTTTTTTTACTTTAAAGTTTTATTTCATTTGCATATATTTTAAATCATTTTAAAAAATTGTTACATTTTTTTCTCTTTTAATGTTTAAATATATTATTCCCATTTTCATTCGATTTCATTATTTTAATTTATTTTATATCGTATGTTTATTTATTTATGTTCCTTTTAATCATTATTGTTGATTAATATAGTTCCTTGTATATTCACTCATGTTATATTCTTTTAATTTGTAGACATGCAAAATTACTATTAACTATAGATGTTGTAATGTATTCATACAATGTCCTACTCAAACCATTTTATAAAAATACCTTTTGAATTAAAGCATTTTATTCAAATATTTTATGGTGATGTGTGATATTTGGGGACTTCGAGAAGAATTGAGCCCTAACTTACTGGGTTCCGATTTTCCTTGTAGAACTTAAGATATTAGATATCCCTTCTCTTTTAAAACTGAAACTTATAAATTTTAAATCAAAAAAATTTATTCTTGGGAATTCAAAACGTTGTGTCCTAACTTACTAGATATGATGTTTTGTGTCTCGAGGTAGGAGTTTTCTAAGATAAAGACGCGCCTATTTTCGAAGTCATGTGATGCTGTACCCTAACTTACTAGATGTAGTATTTTATTTCTTTGAGATAGGCAAGTCTTGGTTTTTCTTCTAATTAAAGGATCTTATTTTTAAATTTTTCAAATTTGCAATATTACGACACGATTTTATCAATTAGGTACCAATTTTTGGGCGTTATGAGGGTGCTAACCCTTCCTCATACGTAACCGACTCCCGAACCCATTTTTCTTATTTTTCGTAGACCAAAATCAGTATTTTGAAATAAAACGATTTTCAAGGTGATCTAATCACACCTAAGTAAAAAGGGATTGGTGGCGACTCCCAATGGTTTCAACAACAAACATATTGCAAGAAATCAGAAAATACCAAAAATTGTATTTTGACAGTGGCAAGGAGAGGAGATTTTTTTATACACGCATATAGACAATACAATATACAACGATTTTGAGAGAATACGACAGAATACAGAAACCAGTCAAGGTTTTTACGCATTTTTTATTCTTTGTTTCGAAACTGTTTTACATACCTAAAGATCTTCTTTTTTTTTTAGATTATATACACGCATATAAATACACTGTAAAAAAAAACTACCTGTTTTTGAATTTCGACCGTCGTGCACGGCGACCGGTGACGACGACGGGCGATGGTGATCGGCGCTTGAGCCTCGCTGGAGTCTGGCCGAAAATCGCTAGAGGGAGAGCAAAACAGAGAAAGCTTTTTGCTTTTTTTTAAACAATGAGCAAAAATGATTTTTGGGCCAATTTTAGCTTATATAGCAATATAGAAACAGTAGCTGCTTTTGCTTAAGCCAATAAGCATTAAACGACGTCGTTTAAAGGAGCAGATCTGCGCGTTGACCCGAAACCCGGGGAGGATCCGCGTGTTTTTTATAAAAGGGCAATTTGCCTCTTTGGTCCTTCTGCAATTTTACTTTTTGTGATTTCGTCCAATTTAAATGTTTCTTTTATTTTTCAAATTAGCCCTGAAAATCTATATTTTGTTTCAATTTAGTCCTTCAGGCTATTTCAAGGCAAGAGACGGAATAGCGTCGTTTAGGAGATAAGGCATAATTGCCTAATAAGTCCCTACATTATGGCGCTGCTCTAATCTAGTCCTTTTACATTTTTACCTGGATTTTTTTTATTTCGATTTAATCCATGTTTCATTATTTTTATTCTTTTTATTTTCATTTTATTCTTATTTTAATTATTTAATATTATATATATTTAATTATTACTATACTAGATTATTTTATTAAATTCAATAGTATTTTAAAATTTGTATATTAGTTATTATATTATGTATTCTTTAATTTTTCTATATTATATATTATTATATTATATATATAATTTAAATTGTTTTATCCTTAATATTGTATAAATTTTGTATATTGTATAACATACATTATTTATATTATTTATTTTCTAGTTCTCATGCATATATATATATATATATATTAAATTATTGTATTATAAATATATTTTTATTTAAAGTTATATATTATTTATTTAAAAATGTATCTTATTTATTTTCTCATGAATAAATTATCTTTTAGAATTTTCCATATTTTTATTATTATAATATTTTTCCTCATATACATTATTTACATTATTTTATATATATATATATTCAATTTTGTGTAAAGTTTTCATGCTTATACCTTAATTTTTTTTGAAATACTTTTTTTTATTGTTTGCTTTCTATGTTTTATTTAATCATTCATTTTTTCTCCAAGAATAAATTTGTAATCTTTATTTACCTTAGTATAATTGTTATATTGCTTGCATTATTTGCATTATTAGTTATGTTGTTATTTTTACTTAGTAAAATGCTTTTTGAAATTCATATTTGGTAATGCACTAATGCCATGTTTCATTCAAATCATTGTTTTAGAAGATGTATTTCATTTTTAATTCCAACTATTTATCCAAAAGTTTTTCTTAAATAAGGCAAGGTTTTGTGTTTAGAAATTAGGAAATAGTGCCCTAACACTGGGTTTCGATTTTTCGCTTGACTAAATAATTAAATATCCTTTTAAGGAATTTTATAAATCATGGGATGATTTTGGTTACGAGGGTTTAAAAATCATGTTCTAACGTCTTTGGATGTGATGTTTGTATTCTTTTGGAACAAAAGTATCTCAAGTTCCAACTCAAATTGCTCAAGTTTTAAAGAAATCATATTTTCAAATCTTTTCAAATTTTCGACATTAGGACAATAACTAATCAATCCTGTACCAATTTTGGGCGTTACGAGTGTGCTAAGCTTTCCTCATATGTAACCGACTCCCAAACCCGTTTTCTTGAATTTTATAGGCCAAAATCAATGTTTTGATATAAAACATTTTATAAGGTGATCTGATCACACCTAAGCAAAAAGGGATTGGTGGCGACTCCCATTTTCATTTTTAAAGTCGATCCCCGTTTTTATTTTTAATTTAAAATGGTTTCAACAAGATATATATAAAATCAAGGATACCATACGAAGAAAAACCCACCAATCTTATCCTATTTGTTGTTTCTAACTAATATTATTTTGGTTTAAGGTAAACCCGCCAATTTTGACTTAATCCAAAAAAATATGAATCCAATGAATTTGATCCTATTTGATTTGTGTTAGATCGTAAATAATATCTAATATAAAATTAGAATTGTAAATTAGGATCTATCATGTCAAATCATCAAGAATAAATCAAGAACAAAACTAGATGTGGAAGCGTACCTAAATTCATTGATTTCTTGAAATCTACGGATCTGTGAGATTTGATCTTCCAAATTAGCACAGAAGTAATCTTGAGAATGTGGCTCTTTCTTTTCTAAAGATGGGAATTAGAAAAGTTATCTTGTGTGTAATTTGGGGACCATAACCCTAATATATAATTTTGGCACATTTTCCCTAATTTCTAATCAACCCATCATCAATTAGAAATTAGTTACTAGAGTATCTACACATATTTGACCCATACCTTATTTAATAATTAAAGCCCAATAAACCATAACCAAATTAGATCACTTTATTTGGGCTAACTTTGGTATGATAGTAAATAATAACATGTAATTACCCTTATTATATATGTGATGTCCATATTTTCCAACAATCTCCCACTTGGACCACATATATATATACTAATTACTATATAATTACATGTCTTTATATAACCTTATGAGCTCAAAACGTTACTACCATATCCAAAAGGTATTCCGAACAATCTTATCCATTAATTATGTTAACATAGAACGAAGACGACTTTCGTTATATATATCATAACTAAATCCATCCCCGATCACATATATTAACACAACCAAATGACATAGATCAAGTATGGATGTGTCGTATGGAAATTATATGCAATATGATCTAAACATGTCTATTTCCAACTGGTCCTCGTTAACCTTAGTGAGATCAAACTTTACCAAAATTAAAGTGTGAATAAACCTAATAAACTTTATTTCTGCGGAAAATAAATTTAGTATTCGTAAATTGAAATAACTGAAAATGTGTCTATAACACAAAAGCATTTAAAAGTATAAACTCCCACTAAAACCAAATATCCTTAAATGACATTACACCCATATGAGCAGTGTGCTCTTATAAAACCTTAGGTGTAGTCCCTTAGTAAGCAGATCCACAATCATCGGGTCTGTCCTAATATGCTTTATAGGCACATAACCACTTTGAACTTTTACTTTAACAACCAGGAACTTAAAGCCTGTGTGCTTTGACTTTGATGTGCTCCTATTGCTATTGGAATAAAAGACTTCAATTTGTTTTCACAATTTGAACCTTAGTGACAAAATCTTATACCCATATTCCATCAAAATCGGAGTCTGTATACCTGATGATCTCTAACTGATTAGAGCTCCAATATGTGAGCATGTAATCTTTTGTTCTCTGAAAATACCTTATAACCCTCTTGGATGATATCCAATGGTCCAAACCAAGGTTTCTTAAAATATCTGCCTAACATCCCAACAGTGTACACAATATTCCAATGTATACAAACTTGAACATATATTAGACTTCCCACTACTAAAATGTAAAAAATCTTATGCATTTTTGTAATCTCAAAATCATTCTTAGGGTATTGATTGAGACTATACTTATTATTGACAAGCAGTATGTAATATCCCGGATTAGGGCTTATGCACTATTGCTAAATTATATGAAATAGCATGCTTATGTGTGTTGTGAATGTGCATTATGGATTTTGTGAACCTTAGTGTGTAGTTAAATACTTTAGAAATTATTGGATTTTAAATTTAAAAGGGGATCTAAGCTTGATAAGGCCTTAAGAAAATAAATAAGGGAAACATGACATACAATTGGGCTTGGAAAAGTGGCCCGGAGACACCACTTAAAACCTCTGGGAATGACGCCACTAATAGGGTAAATGGGCCAAGGTTCGAGTCGCTAGGGAAGCAAATAAAAGAATTTTTATTTTGCTACAAGGAGAAGAGAGATGGACGGCAAAAGGAGTCTATGAGAGGAGTTTGTGATGAAGTCTAGCTCTTTTAGAAATTTCAGCAAGGGTAGGAGTACAAGTGTTGGCCGAATAAGGGTCTCTAGGTAGACTAATTTCGACAGAAAATGGAAAAGGGTGGCTATTCTTCATTCTTTCTTTTGCCGAATTCTCTAAGCAAGTCTTCTTCTTTTTTCTTCTTTTGTTTGACAAAACCGAAACTCTTTTTCCCCAACTCTCACAATTCTTTCTTTCTTTTTCCCCCTAGCCGATTCATACTTAAGCCTCCATAATATTCGTTTTCATCTCTTCCTTATCGCCACTATTGTTAAAGTAGAAGCCAAAACTTTGAGGTTTTAAGCTAGGGTACCATCGATTGTAGTATTAAGGTAAGAGTAATTGATTTTTATTCTGATGTTCAAACTCTTTAAGCCGAAAACAAGGTACTAATCCCCTTAATGTCCATGGCCGACTACTTAAAGGAAGTTTCGGGATTTAGTAGTTGTCGACTACAAAGAAAAGCACAACGAAGTTTCAGGATTTCTAAGATTTAAGGTAAGGCATTCGGCCAAGGCTATACACAACGATATAGATCTATTTCTTAATTGTTCAAAAGCCAAAAACTAACTAGTTAAGGGTTTTAGTGGCTAGCAGATTGCAAGGAGGGCTAACACAAAATTTTTAGGATTTAAGGTAAGTGTACTTACACATTCGGCCAAGGCCAATTTTGGTATTTAGATCTATTCCTTATTTGTTTAAAAAGCCGAAACTAATTAGTTCAATGGTTAAAGGTATAGTCGATTGCAATAAAGAAGCATCATAAGGTTTCAGGATTTGTTTAAGAATCAAATCGGCAGCAAGGTAAGATTTTTGTCGCAAAGATCCTTTAGGATTTCATCACATAGCCGAATAGACTTTTGCTAAAACATCAAAGTGATTGATCAAATGTAAGAATTGAGATCTAAATCAGTAGATCGGGTTTTCGGGATTTGGAGTGAATTTGCTAAGTTAAACAGGTGTGTATCCCACACTATTTCTTAATAAGTTTTATGGCAATGTTTAGTATATATATGTGTTATTAAGAATGTGAAAAGTATGGCTAAGGTACCATACAATGGTACAAAGTACTAAGGTACGTTTTGCTACTCCTACTATGAGTATGATAAGTTTTGCTATGGCATATACATGAAATTATAAGAATGTGAATAAGGAATATGATATGGTTAATGCATAATTGTATGACATGGGCATATGGGTGATATGTAAAGGGGAAGTGAATTGGTGGTTTTATACCCCAATATAAGTATGTGGTGACTTATGTCACAATATAAGAATGTGGTGACTTTTGTCACAATATAAGTATGTGGTGACTTATGTCACGAATTTATATATGGTGGCTATGCCACGAAATCATAAGGGCGATGAGCACGTCGACTGCAGCGACTGCCTTCGATGGTGTGTAGCGGATGGAGGGTTGACTTAGTAGTCCTCACGGTGTGATGGTTGGTATGGGGGATGTGTAGCGGATGGCATTTAGGTTTGGGTTCGGGATTGTATCATTTTTAAATGTTATGTGAATATGTATGGTTTGTTATGCCATATCTATTGTGACTTAGTGTTGTGGTTACACATTGAGTCTGTTTGACTTACCCCTTGTGGGACTATTTTCGGTGATGATCAGTAATGGACCGGGTCGGGAGAAGCTCAGTGGTGGCCATGCTCAACTCGACGATTATTATATTTTGTTTTAATAGTTTAAAATTTCCAAGTTTTGAATTATTTCGGGTTTATTTGATGTAATAAGGCCATCAAGACTAAACTGTCTATGCATGCTATTTAAGTACTTAGTACGATATAATTATTGCCATATTAAAGATTAAAAGTAAATTTTATTAAGTATAAATATCAAATGTTTTGACACCTAATCAAAAGTAATTAAATTTCGAACTCAACCCTAATCAAGTCTTTTAAAAAATACACAAGTTTTTAGCAAAGTTCCCAAACATGATTTGTATGGATTTTCTTTAGAAGCATGCCAGATCCGGTCAGGGCTTGTGGGCCGGTTTGGGGTGTTTCAGTTTGGTATCAGAGCCCGGTTCAAAATTTGGCCTTGAGGGCTTTTAGGGCCCAAAATGTTTTCTGTCTTTTGAAAATAGACTTTTCTAAGAAATAAACAGGCTTTCTGGCATGGCACCTGAGACTCCGACCTGAAGTCCACCAGGTAAGTACTCCTAACCTCTTTGTAATTTGTATGTAGGGATATATATAGACGTACACTAGTGGATTAGGAATTAAATCCTAGGACTAGTTTACCCCAACAATTACATAAAACTCTAAGGCACAATTAAACAAACCTGTGTCTAAATCGCCGAGTTAGGGTGTGGCAACCATTGTGCGCATGTCTAGGATTGGTTTCAGTGGAAGCTTGGTACTTAAGCAGTCCGAGTGACTCACCTCCTCTCCACTCGAATCCTACCTGGTGCGTAGCTTCGGTTCACCCTAACCAAGAGGACTTAGCCACGGGCTAAACCTAATAATTAAAACTCGAAAGGGACTAGCCACATTTTTTATGGAAACCCTAGTTTTAAAAAGTCAACAAACTACCCTTTTGAAATTATGAAAATTATTATTTTGGAAAAAATTTCTAAGAATTTTTAATTTACAAATTACCTAAATACTTTTAGTGGTAAAATTACTAAAATGCCCTTGATTTTCAAAAATTACCATACTACCCCCGATTTCAATAACAATTTTTGGTTTTGCAAAAATATCCAAAAACTTCACAAAATATCAAAGACACCCTGATTTGGAAAAAAAATTTATGAAATTACCCCTGACTTACAAAATGACCAAAATACCTCAAGAAGGAAAAATCAACGAAGTGCCCTCAAATTAGAAATCTTCAAAATGCCCTTGTTTTGAAAGTCACCAGAACCATATCTTTCGAAAAATTACCGAAATGATCCTGACTTGTAAAATTACAAAAATACCCCTAGTGTATAAATTACCATTTTACCCTTGAAATTTTTCCAACAAGTATTTTAATTTTGTAAAATATCAACAACCTCTATTTTACGACATTTTCAAATACTCTAATTTGGAAATTACCAAAATACCCCTATAGGATAAAATTACAGAAATACCCCTGGGTAGTGAAAAACAACAAACAACGACAATTACAACATTTCTCTGTAATGAACGCAAGTTCATGTGTGTGACTAAATGAATGATGTGAGACTGTATGTGTATGAATCGAAAGAACAACTTCTTAAAACTATTAAGCATAAAACTGTTCGTGATAAATCAGTGGAACCAGACTAATATATAAAACTCTTTAACCAGATAAACGCAAGTATGAATTCAAGGGGACGTGGCCGTAGCGTGCGAGGCCGTGGTAGAGGCCGAATGACTGTGCCTGAACCCGTTAGATCGGGTCAAGGATCTGAAAATGAAATGTCACCACCACCACCCCCAACCGCTGATGTGGAATATCAGGACCAGACGGGGGATGATGCAGTGTCACAAGCGATGCTGCGGGTCCTGGAAAGGGTAGCAGGAGCAGGTGGAGGCATGGGAGCTCGAAAGTCGGTACCTGAGTGACTCCGAGCCAACAGAACTGAGGTGTTCCATGGTGTATCAAGTGTAGCACTCAATACCGCTGAGTATTGGTTGGAGGTGACTGAGCGGATTATGGATGAGCTCGACTTAACTGACGAGGAAAAGTTGAAAGGACTGGTGTCGCTTCTCTGTGATGAGTCATATCAATGGTGGCTCACGGTACGGGATGGTGCTACAGCTGAGGAACTCACATGGGAGTATGCTAAAGAAGCATACCAGAAGAAGTATGTTGGCACTTATTTTATTGATGCCCAGAGAAAGGCTTTCCTAGGGTCGGTTCAAGGAAACAAGTCCAGAAATGAGTCTGAGGTCAATTACTAAAGTCGACCCGTTATGCTCGAGGCATAGTGTCGACTGAGCATGAACGGTGTGTTCGGTTTGAAGGCGGACTAAGAGATGACCTAAGATTATTAATAGCCCCGCAACAGGAGCGAGAATTTACTGTGTTGGTGGAAAAGGCTAAAGTGGCCGAGGGTATCAAGGAGTCTATAAGGTAAAACTCCAATCGAAACAGGCAGAAGAGAGGATTTGGATCGTCAAGGCCACCTAGGAATAAGCAAAAGAGGCCTAGGTTTGAAGGGCCACGAGGTCAGCAAGCTGCCACTAGAGGGCAGTACCCTACTTGTGATCAATGTGGGAAAAGGCACTTATGCGAATGTTGGAAGAAGATAGGAGGATGCTTCAAGCGTGGGTCAAAGGACCATATGATTAAGGACTGTCCGATAAGACCAGGAGGGAATCGACCGGTAGCTCAGAATGTTAATCAGGCTGGTAGATGGGGACAGCAGCCTCAGCAGGGTCGTGGTTCGAATAACAGAGGAAATGGTATCGGAAAAGGACGTGGAACACCAAGCCGAGGTAGTAGTAATACAGAGGCAAGATAGCCAGGCTTGGTGTATGCAGTTCACCGTAGGGAGGAAGGTGACGCACCGGACGTCATAACCTGTACGTTTCTTATTTATGGCAAGCCTTATTTTGCTTTGATCGATGTGGGCTCGACCCATTTTTATGTTGATGTAGAATAGTTGAAACTCTAGAAATAGCCTCTGAACTTTCTAGTAGGGAAATGACCGTAGTAAGCCCACTAGGTCAAACTGTAGTGGTGAATAAGATGTTTCGGAGAGTACCTTTAGAACTTTAAGGAGCGATATTTCCAGCCGATTTAATGGAATTACCTTTTGGAGAATTCGATTTCATACTTGGTATGGACTGGCTAGTGGAACATCGAGCTGTGTTAGACTGTGCAGCTAAGTGAATGGAGTTAAAGACCGCGGAAGATGAGGTAGTCATTATGATAGGAGAGAGAAGAAACTACTTGTCTAATGTAGTTTCAGCGCTAAAAGCTGAAAAGATGGTTCGTAAAGGGTGCAAAGCATTTTTAGCCTTCGTAAGTGCGTTAGATGACAAGGAAGAAGGTGTTAGTGGAGTTAGAATGGTAAGAGATTTCGAAGATGTGTTTCGGAGGAATTACTGTGAATACCCCGGATAGGAGGTGGAGTTTGAAATTGACTTGTGCAGGAAGCGACTCACGTGTCAATCGCTCCATACAGAATGGCACCGAAGGAGTTGGTTGAACTCAAGGCTCAGATTCAAGAATTACTCGATCGTGGGTTTATCTGACCCAGTGTGTCTCCATGGGGAGTACCGGTCCTATTTGTGAAGAAGAAGGACGAAACTATGCGTATGTGCATAGATTACCGTCAGTTGAATAAGCTGACCATCAAGAATAAGTACCCTTTACCAAGGATTGATGACTTGTTCGATCAGCTTAAGGGGGCGGCAGTGTTCTCAAAGATCGACTTAAGGTCAGGATATCATCAGTTCAAGGTGAAGGAGGCAGATATCCATAAGACAGCCTTTAGGACAAGATACTACCACTATGAGTTTGTGGTAATGCCGTTCGGGTTAACAAACGCCCCAGCCGCGTTCATGGATATGATGAACTGGGTTTTTCAACCTTACATGGATCAGTTCGTCGTTGTGTTCATCGGCGACATCCTCGTGTACTCCAAGACTGAGGGGGAGCATGATGAGTATCTCCGGATTGTGCTGCAAGTGTTAAGGGAGAAGAAGCTCTATGCCAGCAAGTGTGAATTTTGGCTTAAGGAGGTTGCATTCTTAGGGTACGTGGTGTCTGCTGAAGGAATAAGGGTGGATCCTAGAAAGATTGAAGCAGTGTTGGATTGGAAACCACTTAAGTCAGTGGCGGAGATTCGTAGTTTCTTCTGGATTGGCGTGCTATTCTGTAAGGTTTGTAGAAGGGTTCTCGTCAATAGCAGCGCCTTTGACAAAGTTGTTGAGGAAGGAAGTACCCTTTGTATGGACGGATAAGCAACAGGAGAGTTTTGAAAAACTTAAGAGGGTATTGATGGAAGCTCTAGTGTTGATTCAGCCTGAGGCAGGAAAGGATTTTGAGGTGTATTGTGACGCTTCCCATACGGGTTTGGGTTGTGTATTGATGCAAGATGGGAAGGTACTAGCATATGCATCCTGACAGTTGAGGCCACATGAGGTGAACTACCCGACGCATGACTTGGAATTAGCAGTGGTGGTCTTCGCTCTTAAGGTATGGAGGCACTATCTTTATGGCAAAAAGTCAACGATCTATACAGACCACAAGAGTCTTAAGTATCTGCTGACTCAGAAGGAGTTAAACTTAAGGCAGCGAAGGTGGGTGGAGTTACTGAAGGACTATGATTGTTCAAAAGAGTACCATCCAGGCAAGGTGAATGTAGTGGCGGATTACCTAAGTCGAAAGGTTGTGTCGAATCTGAGGGCGATGTTCACACATCTAAGTCTCTATGACGATGGAAGTTTGCTAGCAGAGTTGCAAGTCAAGCCGACGTGGCTGGATGAAGTAAACGAAGGACAGTTGGTGGATGAAGATCTAAGTGATAAGTTGCGACAAGCGCAGAATGGAGAGTTGAAAGGTTATGGTGTTAATGACGAAGGAGTATTGTGCTTCAAGGGTAAGGTCTGTATGCCGAAGGATATGGAACTTAGGCAAAGAATTCTTCGGGAATTGCATAGTAGCCCTTATGCTATGCATCCCGGAGGTAGTAAGATGTACAAAGACTTAAGGGAACAATTTTGGTGGCCTAATCTTAAACGGGAAGTGACTGAATACATTGGCAAGTGTCTGACGTGTCAGCAAGTTAAGGCTAAACACCAAGTTCTGTCAGGATTGCTTCAGCCAATCATGATTCCGCAATGGAAGTGGGAGAGAATTACCATGGACTTCGTTAGTGGGCTTCCCCTTACGCCTACTAAGAAGGACTCTGTATGGGTAATAGTGGACTGTTTGACCAAGTCTGTGCACTTTATTCTGGTGAGAGTTGATTATTCTTTGCAGAAGTTGGAAAAGTTGTATGTGGCAAAAGTCGTAAGGTTGCATGGAGTGTCGGTGTCGATTATCTCAGATAGGGACCCAAGGTTTACTTCTCGGTTCTAGAAAGCGTTGCATCAGGCTTTAGGCACTAAGTTGGATTTTACTACAACTTTTCATCCACAGTCGGACGGGCAGTCTGAATGGGTAATCCAAGTGTTAGAGGATATGTTGAGGGGCTGTGCGATGGATTTCAGAGGAAGTTGGGAGGAATATTTGACTCTAGCGGAATTTGCCTACAACAACAAACTATCGTGCCGATTCGAGATGGCACCGTATGAAGCACTATATGGTCGGAAGTGTCGGACTCCTACATATTGGATAGAATTGGGAGAACGTCAGATTTTGGGTCCAAAAATTATGGTAGAGTCCGAAGAGAAGGTTAGTGTAATTCTGGCTCGGTTGAAGGAAGCATCGATAGATGTAAGTCATACTCAGATCTCAAACGGAAGGAAATAGAATTTGATGTGGGAGATCAAGTGTTTCTTAAGGTTTCGCCTTGGAAAAAGGTAATGAGATTTGGTCGGAAAAGGAAGTTAAGTCCAAGGTTTATAGGACCTTATAAGGTTTTGAAGCGAATTGGACCAGTGGCATATCAGTTAGAGTTGCCTCTGGAATTAAAGCAGATGCACGACGTATTCCATGTTTCCATGCTATGTCGATACCGATTGGATCCATCTCACGTAATTTTGGTTGAAGAGGTGGAGCTAAGGCCAGACTTATCCTACGAGGAAGAGCCGAATCAGATTCTGGAACGAGATGTGAAAGTGCTACGAAGGAAATCGGTCCCTTTGGTCAAGGTGTTGTGGCGAAATCATGGATCGGAGGAAGCCTCGTGGGGCCGGAAGAAGCAATCTGACGATAATACCCCACCTATTCTAGCCGCTTAATTTCGAGGACGAAATTATTTTAAGAGGTAGAACTATAATATCCGGATTAGGGCTTATGCACTATTGCTAAATTATATGAAATAGCATGCTTATGTGTGTTGTGAATGTGCATTATGGATTTTGTGAACCTTAGTGTGTAGTTAAATACTTTAGAAATTATTGGATTTTAAATTTAAAAGGGAGCTAAGCTTGATAAGGCCTTAAGAAAATAAATAAGGAAATATGACATATAATTGGGCTTGGAAAAGTGGCAGGAGACACCAATTAAAACCTCCGGGAATGACGCCACTAGCGAGGTAAATGGGCCAAGGTTCGAGTCGCTAGGAAGTAAATAAAAGAATTTTTATTTTGCTACAAGGAGAAGAGAGGTGGACAGAAAAAGGAGTCTATGAGAGGAGTTTGTGATAAAGTCTAGCTCTTTTAGAAATTTCGCAAGGGTAGGAGAACAAGTGTTGGCGAATAAGGGTCTCTAGGTAGACTAATTTCAGAGAAAAGGAAAAGGGTGGCTATTCTTCATTCTTTCTTTTTAGAATTCTCTAAGCAAGTCTTCTTATTTTTCTTCTTTTGTTTGACAAAATCGAAACTTTTTTTCCCCAACTCTCACAATTCTTTCTTTCTTTTTCCCCCTAGCCGATTCATACTTAAGCCTCCATAATATTCGTTTCATCTCTTCCTTATCGCCACTATTGTTAAAGCGTAAGCCAAAACTTTGAGGTTTTAAGCTAGGGTACCATCGATTGTAGTATTAAGATAAGAGTAATTGATTTTTATTCGATGTTCAAACTCTTTAAGCCGAAAACAAGGTACTAATCCCTTAATGTCCATGGCCGACTACTTGAAGGAAGTTTGAGATTTAGTAGTTGTCGATACAAAGAAAAGCACAACGAAGTTTCGGGATTTCTAAGATTTAAGGTAAGGCATTCGGCCAAGGCTATACACAATGATATAGATCTATTTCTTAATTGTTCAAAAGCCGAAAACTAGCTAGTTAAGGGTTTTAGTGGTTAGCCGATTGCAAGGAGGGCTAAAACAAAGTTTTGGGATTTAAGGTAAGTGTACTTACACATTCGCCAAGGCCAATTTTGGTATTTAGATCTATTCCTTATTTGTTTAAAAAGTCAAACTAATTAGTTCAATGGTTAAGGGTATAGCGATTGCAATAAAGAAGCATCATAAAGTTTTGGGATTCGTTTAAGAATCAAATCGTGACAGGTAAGATATTTGTCGCAAAGATCCTTGAGGATTTCATCACATAGCCGAATAGACTTTTGCTAAAACATCAAAGTGATTGATCAAATGTAGGAATTGAGATCTAAATCAGTAGATCGGGTTTTAGGGATTTAGAGTGAATTTGCTAAGTTAAACAGGTGTGTATCCCACACTATTTCTTAATAAGTTTTATGGCAATGTTTAGTATATATATGTGTTATTAAGAATGTGAAAAGTATGGCTAAGGTACCATACAATGGTACAAAGTACTAAGGTACGTTTTGCTACTCCTACTATGAGTATGATAAGTTTTTCTATGGCATATACATGAAATTATAAGAATGTGAATAAGGAATATGATATGGTTAATGCATAATTGTATGACATGGGCATATAGGTGATATGTAAAGAGGAAGTGAATTGGTGGTTTTATACCCCAATATAAGTATGTGGTGACTTATGTCACAATATAAGAATGTGGTGACTTTTGTCACAATATAAGTATGTCGTGACTTATGTCACGAATTTATATATGGTGGCTATGCCACGAAATCATAAGGGCGATGAGCACGTCATTGCAATGACGCCTTCGATGGTGTGTAGCGGATGGAGGTTGACTTAGTAGTCCCCACGGTGTGATGGTTGGTACGGGGGATGTGTAGCGGATGGCATTTAGGTTTGGGTTCGGGATTGCATCAATTTTAAATGTTATGTGAATATGTATGATTTGTTATGCCATATCTATTGTGACTTAGTGTTGTGGTTACACATTGAGTCTGTTTTACTCACCCCTTGTGGGACTATTTTTCAGGTGATAATCAGTAATGGACCGTGTCGGGAGAAGCTCAGTGGTGGCCATGCTCAACTCAACGATTATTATATTTTATTTTAATAGTTTAAAATTTCCAAGTTTTGAATTATTTCGGGTTTATTTGATGTAATAAGGCCATCAGTACCAAACTATCTATGCATGCTGTTTAAGTACTTAGTATGATATAATTATTGCCATATTAAAGATTAAAAGTAAATTTTCTTAAGTATAAATATCGAATGTTTTGACACCTAATCAAAACAGAATTAAATTTCGAACTCAACCCGAATCAAGTCTTTTCAAAAATACACAAGTTTTTAGCAAAGTTTCCAAACATGATTTGAATGGATTTTCTTTGAAAGCATGCCAGATCTGGTCAAGGCTTGTGGGCCGAGTTTGGGGTGTTTCACAGTATGTCATTAACATATAAAACCAAAAATAGAACCTTTCTCCCACTAAACTTATAGTATATTCAATTATTGACAAAATTCAACTCTAAATTGAATGAGATAATTATTTGGTAAAATTTGTATTACTATTTATGAGAAGTCTGCTTAAGTAGATAGGTAAAGTTCTTTAATTTGCAAATCATTGACTTTGCATCATTAGACACAAAGTTTTCTGGTTGTACTATACAAATGCATGATCAATGTTACCATTGAGAAATCGTTAACTTAATATTCATCTGATGCAGCTTAAGGTCAAAATATTCCACTAAATCCATTATAATCCTTTCTCTAGTGGACCTTTTTAATGACATTCATTCTTGAGGTTGTTGAGTTTTTTTTTTTTTGGAACAATTACCTCATCTTGAATATGGAGTAGTTCAACATTGTCTTGTTGAGGTTCTAGATTCACTTCTTGATCATTGATAGGTATGAGAACATAAGCATCGTTAAAAGTGATAGTAGGAATTGAGTTAGAATCTAATCCTCCTCAAAAGCAATATCTCTAACTTTATTTCTCCCTCCAAACTCAACATCCTAAAAAAATGTTGCAGTTCTATTCTAAAAAATATTCCTTATTGTGGGATCATAAAACTCATAGCCCCTAAATTGCTCAAAATAACCAATAAAGTAGTTGTTCACTATTTTGGAGTCCAATTTCTTTTTATGTGGCCTATAAGGCCTTGGATCAAGTGGACATCCCCAAATGTAAAAGTGCTTTAGACTAGGTTTTCGACCTGTCCAAAGCTTATAAGGTGTTTCTGCAATTGCTTTAATGGGTATTCTATTCAGAATATAAGTTGTTGTCTTTAGACGCACTGACCAAATGAGCACTTTCATACTTATCTTGTTTCAACCTTTCTTCCTTTTACACACAATAAGAAATGAGCTCATTTAGAATCCATTTCTCATATTGACAAATGTAACTGATTTTAAATTGGTTAAACTATGCAGGAAGTGATACCAAAACCACAAGAACAAGTAATTCCTCAGAAAGCTTGACCTTAAGTGCCTTAAGTTTTGAGGCAACATGAAACATCTCCATAATGTACTCCCCCATGTTTCCTTGACCCTTATACTTCATAGGCATCAAAGAATTCAGAAACGATGTCATCTCAACCTTATTATTTTTAGCAAAAAGTTTCTCAATTTCGTCAAGAAAACACTTTGCCTGAGTAATCTTTTAAGATTCTGTGCCCCTAAAGGGTTATAGAATGCTGGGTTTCATGATCATTAGACTCATGCGATTTGAATGATCCCACCTCTCAAAATATCTTTTACCATCAGGGTTTTTTCGCAGAGAGAGGACCTCTTAAAATCTCTTTTACCATCAGGGTTGTTTTCCGTAGTGAGAGGTGCAGATTGTTCTTCCCTTAGCGCAAGATCTATGCCCATACAGCCAATGTAACAGTCGTTTTTGGTCAAATCAGAACTGTGATTTTGGGACCACAAATCTAAGATTAAAATATTTATTTTATTATTATTTTAATTTTTACGAATGATTGAGTAATTGTGTGAAAATTTTGTTAATAAATTTTATCGTTTAAATGGTCAATTTGATAAAAGGACTAAATCGCATAAAGTGTAAAAATTGAGTTCTAATAGCTAAAGGTGTCTAATAGCTATAGAACCTTAAATTAGAGGTCCTTATGTGGTAAATAAACCATTTTTAATATTAGTGCAAAATTTTGGACTTGCATAAATGAATTTTGATGAATTAAGTTAAAGGTTAATTTAGTAATTTGGTTTATTAAAGGTTATAATAATAATAAAATTAAGTATCATCTTCCACTATCATATTAGCAACCAAAATTGAGAAAGAATGGCAGCCATGGGGGTTTGAATTTTTGGCAACTTTGATTTCTTTGATTAGGTATCCAATTTTAATACGTTTTTGATGATTTCTATATTTTTGAGATCGTTGCATCAAGTACTAGCTAGCCCAGGGACTATTTTGCAAAAATGTTAAAGATTTTGAATAATTCCATTGATGAATACATGTTTTTTTAAAATTTCTTGATAGATTATGAAAGCTTGTTGATAGATATACAAGTTCTGTTAAGTGATTTTTAGTGAAAATGCAAAATAGGGATTAAATTGAGAAACGTTGAGACTTTGTGGTTAAAATGTGAAATAAATGAAAAATATGGGCTGCTAGAGACATAATAGTAATTCGGCTAAGCATGAGTATTTTGAAATTTGTATGAATTTGTGATTTTGTGTAATAAGGATTAAATTGTAAAAATGTGAAAGTTTAGGGGAAAATGTATAAAATAGCCCTAATGTGTGTTTTGGATTAAATTGAATAGAGAAATGATTAAATAATTTAACCTTGAATATATTTAGATCAAGAAAAGCAGAATTTAGATCTGGATCGGGGAAAAACAAAAGTTATCGACTAAACGACTTATTTCGTCATTTCCACATTCGAGGTAAGTTCGTATAATTGAACTTAAATGTGTATTTATTTAATTGATAAATGGTATAGTGATTGTATTTATCTTATTGGTTAAATTTAGGAATTTTAACTTAAATGTATGATTTAAGTAATCTAATTGCTAAATAAGACCATAAGCTGCTATGTATAAACCGTAAAAGTTACATATTTTAATCCCACATTTAGTATGCTTTTGGATGATTTATCCCGATTTATGTAAAAAGGTACTCTTAATCCTTTCTTTTCATGTCTTATACTCGAAAGCACCTAAAGATAAAAAGAACGAAACGGCTTAAACGGGCCAAATTGGGCCAAAGAGAAATCGACACTACCGGACTTCAAGCCACACTACTGCCTCGTCAAATTACTTCACACGGCCTGAAGATGATTTACACGGGCGTACCCTTACCACGGGAATGAGCAATTTCACTCGGATTTGGATGCTTGAAGCCAAAGAAACATACTCTAAGTCCACTTAAACACCTTAATAGTAATTCTACTTGAATGAGGTACTTAGGAGCCAAGTAAAGCATCTAAGGAGTCTATATAAACAACCCAAGGCAGCCGTTCTAGGGGGAGGAAGTTTTAGGCAGAGTTTTTTGCCAGAGCTTTTATTCAGGGAATTACTCGAAGATAGCAAATTGATCCATCTCAAGAAGCCGGACTTCTACTCAAGATAGAGGATCTCCTCTTCAATTCCTTTAGAGGGTTTTAGGGATTTCTTATGTTTTGTTTTATCTTTTCTCTTGAGATGTTTTCTTATTTTGTTATGAACTAAACCCTTCAGATACCTGAAGGGAATGAAACCTATGATGGATTTTGTTATTTGATTTCTAAATTATATGATAAGTACTTAGTTTGTTCTTAATTATGTTGCTTAATTTAATCCGATGTGCTTAGGTGGAGGAGGAATAGACCCTGCCTAAGAGTAGATCTAGCATAATTAAGTGGAGTTGATCGCACGCCTAGAGATAGGGTGACGAGATTTTTCCAAATTAGGGTGAAACCTAATATGGGAGTCCATTGATCGATTTACTGCTTTCTTAGGGGGTTATTATAAGAGAACGAGAGTTCCACTAATTAACCTAAGGTTGGACGTTATTCACCTCGAGAGAGGGTTTAATATATGTTAGGGAGTCTCACGGATTAAGCTAAGTAAAGAAGTCATATGAATTAAAAGTTAGATAACAAAAGAAGTCATAGGTGGATTCTTCCTTAGGGTATCTGTAACACCCCCAAACCCGGCCCAAACACTACAACCGGATCTGGTCTGTCACTAAGAAAAATTCTATCGAAACATGTCGCATTTTCGGAAAAGCCCAACTATGTTTTATATAGGATATGCTTAAGTAAAGTAAAATCCAAACTTAAATACATGCCTTTTTAATTAAAATAAAAAGCTTAAACGACTTAAAGTAATAGAAGCCCATAATAAAACATAATAGCCCATGGCCTTATTACAACGAGATTTGAAGTCCATTAATTAAAATATAAAATAAAACTTGAGTCTCTTTTGCCAAATCTACATATTCTCTTGATGGCCACCTTGCGTTCCTCTCCACCCGGTTCGAATCACTAGGTATCACCCGAAATCTTAATTAAAGGGTGAGTCATGAGACTCGAGTGCAACCCTCATGCACCACTAGAGTTTGGGCCTTAAGCCCATTAAACAAAATAAACAGGATAATTATAATAAAAATTAATAGCAATTAATATGCAAGGCCCAACCTGCTTGCCTAGGTTTCCATCTGCTACACACCCCTGCACTCAACCGCTCACACCATTGGGGATTTCTACAATTGACCCACACCACTACACACCATGATGGCGGTCATGTCTGCTCATCCACATGTGATGGCCAAGCCCTTATAACATATAATGGCCAAGCTCAGATAACATTTAATGGCTGAAGCCCATATAACAGTTCACGGCATTAGCCGCTACACATATAACGTATAACTTCCTCCTTTCATCAACCCAACCCATGCAATCACATACAAGCATTTTACTTATAACATTTAAACAGATTATTTACTAACCTGGGGATCTACTTTTACCCTCCTAGGGCTTGCATCAATAAACCAAGATTTTGGCATTTATCAAAACATAAAAAAAAAAAACACATGGACATACAATAATAGGCAGATCTATATGGTGGGGAGGTATTACACACCTAGTTACCGCGAAAATCTATTAACCCTAACGTAGAGCCTTATTTGTCAAATCCCGAAAATCCCTAAGAAAATGTCACCTTCCTATCTTCGGGTTTTCCACCAAATCGACACAGGAGACTTTTAATGAGACAGATTCGACTACTAAAAGCAGAGAGGGAAAATCGACAGGCCTTAAATAAGTGTTTTGGGTTAGATTTGAATGAAAAGAAAGAGTGAAATCGCATGAATAAAATCCCGAAACTTACCAAATTACTAAGGAGTATGTTGCTTATGGTGCACCTTCAGGAAACAGAAACCTCCTTTGTAGATTCAGCTATGTAAGATGAGAGTATGAATCAAATGGAATTCAACTTTTAGAAAAAGAAAAAGAGAAATTGTAGAAAAGGCTTGGAAATTTTGGTAGAGAATGAGAGAAAAATAGGGTTTCAAAATATCAAATTGAAGAATACTCGCTCCCTATTTATAGAGAAATTTTGGCATATCATCCACACACGAGTTAGAATTTCGCCAACTCTTCCCTTCTCCCGATAGCCTTTATCTCACCGATAACCCAATCCTTATCTCCTCAAAAAACAAATTTCATCTTTCTCTTCATTATCTTCCTATTTATCAAGAAATAAAAGAATTAAAATCCCTATTTTGTAGCTAGTGTGCCGTCCACTCCTAGGGCTTGTAAGTGTCAAACTTTCGTCTTAAAATTTGGGCTCTAAGTGGCCATACTAGGCCCAAACTCCTCCCCCCTTATGATGCCACCTTATGCCCACTTAAAGCTCCTCAAATCTAAGGGCCACAAGCCCTGCTTGTCACTTAATTAACTATCTACTTAAATTATAAGCTAACATATGTATTAGCCACCTAACCCATATTTTTAAAGCCCAATATATCATTTAAAATACCCAGAGCACTAATTTAAACCCTAATCCACATATTTAATCAAAAATCCAAATTCGATCCTTAGAATCTCAATTTAACATATTAAACTATCACCTTTATGCGCAGCCCACGCTTAGGATGTTACGCTTCTACCCCTTAAAATAAATTTTGGCCTCAAATTTACTTGATCGAAAAAGATGGGGATATTATCGTCGATAACCTCCTTCGGTTCCCACGTCCGCCTTCTTCGCGCGTGGTTTCTCCACAAGACTTTGACCAAAGGAACGAACTTCCTTCTCAACACTTTTACGCCTCGATCCAAAATTCGCTCGTTCCTCCTCAAAAGATAACCGCCTTACTTCAATTTCTTCCACCGGCACTATGTGCGATGGATCGATCGATAACGCCTCAAAGATCGAGACATGGAACTCGTCATGTATCTGCTTCAACTCTGAAGGCAACTCCAAATGATAAGCCACTGGGCCCACACATTCCAACACCCGATAAGGCCCAATAAATCGAAGACTTAGCTTACCCTTTCGTCCAAACCTCATTACCTTTTTTCCATGGAGAATCCTTCAAGAAGACTTGATCTCCTACTGCGAATTCTACCTCCTTTCGCTTATGATCCGCATAAGATTTCTGCAGATCAGACGCTTCCTTCAATCGAGCCCGTATTAACTTAACTTTTTCCTCTGTTTTCGAAAGTAGTTCAGGACCCAATACCTAACGTTCACCTAACTCCGTCCAACAAGTTGGGGTACGACATCTCCTTAAATATAATGCTTCATACGGCACCATTTGAATACTAGCTTGATAGCTATTATTATACGCGAGTTCAGCCAAGTGTAAATGCTCCTCCCAACTACCCCTAAAATTGATGATGCAACCCCTTAGCATATCCTCCAAGATCTGAATTACCTCTCGATGACCATCTGACTGTGGGTGAAAAGCGCTTCAAGTCTAACCTTGTTCCCATTGCTTGATGAAGAGCCTCCAAAATCGTGAAGTGAACCTAGGGTCCCTATCCGATATGGTCGACACTGGCACACCATGTAATCTTACAACCTCAGCCACGTACAACTTAGCCAACTTTTACAAAGAGTAGTCGACCTGAATCAGTATGAAGTGAGTAGACTTCATCAGCCGATCCATAATTACCCAAATTGCATCTTTCTTGGTGGGTGTAAGGGGTAACCCACTAACAAAATCCATTGTGATTCGCTCCCATTTCCATTGCGGGATCTTTATCGGCTGCAACAATCCCAAAGGCCGCTGATGTTTCGCCTTCACCTGCTGACAGGTCAAACACTTTCCCACATATTTCGTAACTTTTCACTTCAAACCTGACCACCAGAACTATTCTCGCAAATCCCGATACATCTTAACTCCTCCAGGATGCATAGCAGAAGGGCTACTATGCGATTCCCAAAGAATCATCTGCCTTAGCTCCTCATCTTTTGGCATACAAACCTTTCCACAGAAACACAAAACTCCATCATTGTTCAGACTATAATCCTCTACTTCACCCTTCTGCACTTGTCGGATTCGAATACTCAAGACATCATCCAAAAGTTGTTTCTCCTTGATTAGACTTGTCTACATAGTTCTTACTTGTAGTTCAGCTACCAGGCTACCATCCTCATACAAACTAAGATGAGCAAACATCGCCCTTAGGTCTGCTATCACCTTTCTACTCAACGCATCCGCCACCACATTTGCCTTGCCGAGATGGTATTCAATCGAGCAATCGTAGTCCTTCAAGAGCTCGATCCACCTACGTTGTCGTAAATTTAACTCCTTCCGAGTAAGGAGATACTTCAAACTTTTATGGTCGGTGTAAATTACCGACTTTTTCCCGTACAGGTAGTGCCTCCAAATCTTCAGAGCAAACACTACCGCAGCCAATTCCAAGTCATGCGTAGGGTAGTTTAACTCATGCGGTCTCAACTATCAAGACGCGTATGCCACAACTTTTCCATCCTGCATCAACACACACCCTAAACCTGTGTGTATGCATCACAGTAGATGATAAGTTTTTTTCCTGCCTCTGGCTGAATTAACACCGACACTTTCGTTAAAATTCTCTTCAGCTTCTCAAAGCTCTCCTGTTGTTTGTTAGTCCACACAAAAGATACTCCCTTCCTCAACAACTTAGTTAATGGTGCCGCTATTGAAGAGAACCCCTCAACGAACCTTCGATAATATCCTGCTAATCTTAAGAAACTTCAAATTTATGCCCCAGGGCCAAATGGTTTCCAATTTAACACAGCTTCAATTTTCTGAGGGTCTACCCTAATCCCCTCTGCGGAAACTACATGCCCTAGAAAAGTCACCTCCTTCAGCCAGAACTCACACTTCATCGAACTTTATGCGTCACCGCTTTTCCTCAAAATTTGCAATACCACTCGAAGATGTGCATCATGCTCCTCTTCAGACTTGGAATAAACCAATATATCGTCTATAAACACTATGACGAACCGATCAAGGTATGGCTGAAACACCCGATTCATCATATCCATAAATGCTGCTGGCGCGTTCGTCAAACCAAACGGCATTACTAAGAACTCGTAATGACCGTAGCGTGTTCGAAATGCCATTTTATGAATGTCTCCTTCCTTCACATTTAACTGATGATATCCCGACCTGAGATCAATCTTAGAAAAGACTGAAGCTCCTTTGAGCTGGTCAAACAAATCGTCGATTCTTGGTAATGGGTACTTATTTTTAATCGTCAACTTATTCAGTTGACAATAATCCACGCACATACGCATAGATCCGTCCATCTTCTTCACAAATAGGACCGGTGCTCCCCATGGAGACACACTCGGTCGAATAAACCCATGGTCTAACAATTCTTGAATCTGAGCTTTGAGCTCCACCAGTTCCTTCGGCGCCATTCGATAAGGAGCAATTGATACCGGAGCTGTACCCGGGAGTAGTTCTATTCCAAATTCTACCTCGCGATCTGGGGGTAATCCTGGCAACTCCTCCGGAAAGATGTCTGCAAAATCCTTGACTGTTCGAACCTCATCGACAGTCACCTCTTTAGCATCCAAAACACTAATAAAAGCTAAAAAGGCATTACATCCCTTCCGAATAATCTTTACAGCCTTCAAGGCCGACACTACATTGGATAAATAATTCCTTTTTTCTCCTAACACAACCATTTCCCCACCTTCCGGGGTACTTAACATCATGCGCTTAGTCCCACAATCCAATTTGGCACGATGCTTTGATAACCAATCCATTTTTAGGATAAGATCAAACTCTCCGAATGGCAATTCCATTAAGTCTGCCGGAAACACTACCCCTTGAGTCTCTAAAGGTATATCCCTAAACAGCTTGTTCACTACCCTAGATTGTCCTAAGGGACTAACCACAGTCATCTTCCTAGTAGTTATTTCAGGATCTATATTTAAGGTCTTAGATATCGAACATGCAATATAGGAGTGGGTTGACCCAATATCAATCAAAGTAAGAAATGGGCTATTAGCTATAAGAAACGTCACTTGTTATGACATCCCAAGGCCACCATCCTCCCGTCGATTTAACTACATAAACTAGACCCAGCTGCCTAGCCTCTACATTACCTACACCTCTGCCAAGTGCTCCACGACCTCAACCAACCCCATTTCCTCCTCTACCTGCACCATGACCCCTTGGTCCAGGCTGATCACCTCTCCTCATTTGATCCGCTGACTGTCCCCGATCCATCTGGGGACAGTCCTTAATCAGGTGTTCTGTGGATCCACACTTAAATCACCCACTTGTCTTCACTCTGTATTCCCCATGATGCGCCTTGCCACATGTAGAACATGTCTGGTCCTGACTCGTCAGAGCACGAACTGGCCCATCAGCCCTAGGCCTCTTCTAGAAATTCCCCGATGCTCTTGATGGCCCAAAACTCCTCTTATTCTTACACCGATCCTTATCCCTTTCTTGCCTCTCAACCCGCTTTCACTTCTACCAACACAAGAAAACCCTTTCCCGTTCTATGGTGCTATCGTAACCCTTAACTCATTTCTCATTTCATCCTCAAACCGAACACAACGTTCATACTCGTTGCTACCATTCCTCGAGCGTGAATCAAGCCTTGTAAACTCGGCCTCATATTCGGCCACAAACTTACTTCCTTGTACCAAGCTCAGGAATGCCTTCCTTTGGGCATCTATATAGCTGGTCCCGACATACTTCCCCTGAAATGACTCCTTAAAGAAGTCCCAATCAATTCGGTCTGCAGCAGTGCCTTCTTTCACAGTGAGCCACCACTGGTAGGCCTCATATCGGAGGAGAGACACGACCCCTTTCAACTTTTCCTCTACCGTGAAGTCTAAGTCATCCATTATGCGCTCACTCGCTTCCATCCAAGACTCACCGTGTTAGGAGCTACCCCACCATTGGCCTTAAGCCGCTCGCACAGATTTTCGCCCTGTGCCCATGCCTACTCCAAAGAACCCTCTCTAAAACCCTCAACATCGCTTGAGATACAAATCATCTCCGGTGCCTCATCTTGAAATTCTCCTTCTACAACCGACAGCCCAAAGATCTCGCTTCCCGACCGTGGCTGACCCATCGGCTCGATGCGGTCATTCTACCCTACAAGGCCCACGACGTGACGCCCTAACCCCTTGAACTCATTCCTTCGATTGACGCTTATCCGATTAAGAATTTTATGGATTATTAATTTTCTTCCACTAGTTAACCACTAACACCTTATAAATAATAGTTTTAAAAGTGGTTCTTCAATTCGCATTCACAATACAGCCTCAAGTTCAATCATCAACATTCATGAACTCGCTCATTATAGAAAAGTGTTGTCATTGTTGCTGTTGTTGTTGTTTCTACTACCCAGGGGTATTTTCGTAATTTTTCAAAATAAGGTCCTTGGTGATTTTGTGGAGTAAGGGTATTTTGGTAATTTTTTAATTTTAGGGGTATTTCAAAATTTTAAAAATTTAGGGGTACTTTGGTAATTTTGAAAATTTAGGGTATTTCAATAATTTTTGAAATCTAGGGTATTTGATAGAATTTAGAAATCTGAGGGTATTTTGGTAATTTTGAAAATTCAGGGGTATTTTGGTAATTTTGAAAATTAGGGTCATTTTGGTCATTTCGCCAAATAAGGGTAATTTTTCAAACGTTGATGGTTTTTTTTAAAACAGGTTGATTGGATTTTTTCATAAAACAAAGGTATTTTGAAAATTTTACAAAACTTGGGGTTTTTTTTAAGAAAAGGTGGTTGGTCCCTTTGGGTTTTAATCATAGGGTTTAGCCCATCAACCACCCTCGTAACTAGGGTGAATAGTCACCACGCACTGTAGAATTCTAGTGAAGAGGAGGTGAGTCGCTAGGATCGCTTAAATACCAAGCTCTCCCTCGAATCCACTCCTGACATGCGTATGCCTATTGCCACACCCTAACTCGACTAAGGTGAACAGTCACCACGCACTGTGCAGATTCCAATGAAGAGGAGGTGAGTCACTAGGATCTTAAATACCGTGCTCTTCCAGATCCTTCCTGAGACATGATGACTACATTACCACACGCCTCAGCCTTGCATGCTCGTTAACCAAGTTTGTTCAAAGGAAATTAAGTTTTATGAATTTTAAGAGGTGGTTTAAGCTAAGCCTAGAGTCCATCAAGTTCTAATTCTAGCTTAGTCTACGTCCCACTAGGCCCACTAAGCCCACATATATAAATATCACACAATGGTTCGGAGTACTTACCTGGCGGACTTGGGCCGGAGACGCAGGTGCCATGCTGAGCTAATAGACCTGTTATTATTTAAAAACATGTATATTTCAAAAGCCCATCTTTAGAAAATGTTTTGAGCCCAAAAACCCCTAGAGCCGAGTTTTAAATCGGGCTCTGATACCAATTTGTAACACCCCAAACCCGGCCTAAACACTACAATCGGATCTGGTATGTCACTATGAAAAATTCTATTGAAACATGTCGCATTTTCGGAAAAGCCCAACTATGTTTTATATAGGATATGCTTAAGTAAAGTAAAATCCAAACTTAAATACATGCCTTTTTAATTAAAATAAAAAGCTTAAACGATTTAAAGTAATAGAAGCCCATAATAAAACATAATAGCCCATGGCCTTATTACAACGAGATTTGAAGTCCATTAATTAAAATATAAAATAAAACTTGAGTCTCTTTTGCCAAATCTACATATTCTTCTCATGGCCACCTTGCTCCTCTCCAAATTCCGGTTCAATCACTAGGTATCACCAAATCTTAATTAAAGGGTGAGTCGCGAGACTCAGTGTGCAACCCTCATGCACCACTAGAGTTTGGGCCTTAAGCCCATTAAACAAAATAAACAGTGTGATAATCATAATTAAAATTAATAGTAATTAATATGCAAGGCCCAACCTGTAACATCCTAGATTAGGGGTTATGCGTTTGTGCATAATTCATGAGTAGTAGGTTTTGGCAGTGTTTGGAAGTGAATTAAGAGTTTTAAAATCCTAGGATGGAAGAGAAAGCTTTGGACAATTATTGGTTTTAAGTTAAAAACAAGAAGTGATGTGGAAAAGTGGCACGGACGCCACCTAAGGTGCAAGGGTTATGGCATCAAGTGAAGTACTTTAAGGGAAGAGGTTCGAATCCCATTGTGTGCATTTTTAAAACCTTGGAAATGTAAGGAAATGTATGGAAATGTATGGAAATGTAAGGAAATGTATGGAAATGTATGGAAATGTATGGAAATGTAAGGAAATGTAGGGAAATGTAAGGAAATGTAAGGAAATGTAAGGAAATGAAAGGAAATGTAAGGAAATGAAAGGAAATGTAAGGAAATGTAAGGAAATGTAAGGAAAGTGAACATTTTTGGAAGCCTGAGAATGTATGGAAATGTTACGTTAAAAATAGGAAAGAGACCATTTTGGAAACCGAAGTAAAATAGGAAAGTGACCATTTTGGAAACCTAAGTAAATTAGGAACGTAAACATTTTGGAAACCTAGGAAATGTCAAGTTTACTGAGCCGAACGAAAATTTTTGAAACCTAGAAATGACTTAGAAATGTCGAGTTTCAAAGTTTAAAAGAGGTAATTAAGGCAAGGAGGCCTTAAAAGAAAAAGTACGTGAAATTTGACACACAAACAAAGCTTGGAAAAGTGGCTCAAGATGCCACTTAAAGCTTAAGGAGTGACGCCACTTAGGTGGATGATTTGGGCCTCGTATGGCCACAAGGAGTCCAATAAGAACAAGTTTATATTCTACTCATCAAGGGAAGGGGTGGACGGCACCTAGCTAAAGCTTTAAGTGATTTTTATTTAATTACTTAGAGAGGAAGCAATGGACTACAATAGGGACTCTTAAGAGAAGAGTTTTATTCCCTTTAGAATTTCTGCTAAATAGGTGGATAAATGAAGAATTATTCTTTAATTAGGAGAATGAGGAAGAGTGATGGCCAAGTAAAGGATTCTTGGCCTAGTAATTTCGGTTATAAAAGGATGAGACTAGGGCTATTCATTATTCATTCTCCTCTCTTTTCTTCTTACGAATATTCTTTCTCCTCCCCTTTGAAAATTCTTCTTGAGCATCCATTCTTTTCTTCTTTTCTTTTAGCCTCCTAGCCGATTCCTTCTAAGCCTATTATTCCTCTCTTCTTTCATCTTTGAAACCGAATACATAAGGGATCATAGCCGATTATTCATCAAGTCTCTAAGCCAAATCTCTGAAGTGGTGTCAGGAGGGATCTGTCAATTTCAATATAAAGGGTAAGGATCTATAGTTATAATTATAATACTTTCTTTTAAGCTGAAAGTTAGTCTAATCCTTCCTATATCTTATTGATCGAAATATGGAAGGTGAATTTCGGGATTTCAGATCTAAGGTATTTCGGCATCTCCATTAATCAGGAGGAGAGTTTCGGGATTTAAAATCCACAAGGTAAGCACCTAAAAGCATTCAGCCAAGGCTTGTATGATTACATAGATCGGTTCTTTAATTATTAAAAATCCGAAAACTAACCTATGTTGAGATCTAGGGTTGGCCGAATATCAGGTGAAGGAAAACCAAGTTTTCGGGATTTGAATAAACATCAAATCGGCATCAAAGGTAAGTCTTTTTACAAATCCTACTAGGATTTGGATATTATAGCCAAATAGGATTTAGGCTAAGTAATAAGTGATAAATCAAATGTAGGGACTAAGGATCTAAACATTAGATCTAGCTTTTCTAATCTCAAGGAATCGCTGTTTAAACAGTGTAATACCCACACTAAATCTTGATAGATTTACTGCTTTAATTTTATTATATGTGCTAATATAAAAGTGTAAGAATATGGCTAAGGTATCGTGTGTACTCCACACTAATTTTAATAGTTTTATGGCTTAATTATGATATATATGTTAATATGAAAGTGTAAGAATATGGCTAAGGTACCGTGTGTACCCCACTAAATCTTGATAGATTTACGACTTTAATTTTATTATATGTGCTAATATAAAAGTGTAAGAATATGGCTAAGGTATCGTGTATACTCCAACTAATTTTAATAGTTTTATGGCTTAATTATGATATATATGTTAATATGAAAGGGTAAGAATGTGGCTAAAGTACCATGTTATGGTACAAAGTACTGTGCACGCTTTTCCTACTTCTACTAGGATTATGAAATATGTTATACTTAACATGTGAAAAGTGATATGAAAGTGAATTTAAATATGATATGCATGATATGAATAATATGGGGCATTCGGGTTATTTGTGAAAGGGAAGTGAAGGTGATGACTTGGTCTCACTAAGTGAAACGTGATGACTTTGGCCTCACTAAGAATATGTGATGACTTGGTCTCACTAAGAATATGTGATGACTTGGTCTCACTAAGAATATGTGATGACTTCGGTCTCACTAAGAATATGTGATGACTTCGATGGAGTGTAGCGGATGGAGGGTTGACTTAGTAGTCCCCACTGTGTGCAGGATGGTACGGATGGAGTGTAGCGGATGGCATATAGGTTTGGTTTCTAATTGCATCATTATCTTGAATTATTATATGAACATGATATGTATGGTATGCCTAATTCTATTAATTTTGGTGTTGGTTACACATTGAGTCTGTTGACTCACCCGTGGTGGGAACATGTTTCGGTGATGAATAAAGTGATGGACCGGACTACAGAACTTGTGGTGGCCATGCTCGATTCAAGTTTTATTTAATTTGGACATTTTATTTTATTTAAGTACTCAAACTTTATTTTGGGTTTTATTTTATGTAATAAGGCCATAGTGATTATTTTATTGTTGTTTTAATTACTATGTTACTTAATTTATGTTATTTAAAGATTAAGTCAATTTTATTTAAAACAAACTCTAAATATTTTTTCAACTGAAATAAATAGATTTTCAATATAAAAATAAACTTGTTTTCAACTCGAGCCCAACCCAAAACAATCTTTCTTTAAAAGCACATAAGTTTTCCTAAGTAACAAAAGAATTTGAAACGGTTTTCACCGGAACATACCAGATCCGGTCAAGGCTCGTGGGCCAGGTTTGGGGTGTTTCAGTTTGGTATCGAGCCCGCTTTTAAACTCTCACTTGGGTTTAAGGCCCAAAACGTTTTCCAAAGTAAGCCCAAAAGGAATTTTCTCAAAATTTTCAGTTTTTTCGGCATGGCCCACTAAGTCTCCGCAATTCGATGTCCACCGTAAGTACTTTTGACTTCTGAAGTGATTTGAATATGTGAAATGTATGGGCTTTTATGGCAACGTAGATTAGTCTGATAAGTATTTGAACCCTAGGACTAGTGTACCCCAACAAATACATAAGACTTAAATATCTAATTAAACAAACCTGTGGTTAAGTCACCGAGTTAGGGTGTGGCAACCATGGTACGCATGTCTAGGATTGGTTTCAGTGGGAGCTTGGTATTTAAGTAGTCCGCGTGACTCACCTCCTCTCCACTCAAATCCTACCCGTGCGTAGCCTCGGCTCACCCTAACCAAGAGGACTTATACACTGCTAAACCCCTAACTAAAACCCGAAAGGGACTAGCCGTATTTTATGGAAACCCTAGTTTTAAAATTTCTAAATTATTTTCTTGATTTGAAAAGATTATTTTTATAAATTTTCCTAAATATTTCGATTTACAAATGTATTTGAAATACCCCTAGTGGTAAAATTATAAAAATGCCATTGGTTTATGAAATTTTCAAAATACCCACAGTTCCTATCAAAATTTCATTACGTTATAAAATGTTCAAAACCCTAATTTGCAAAATGACAAAATACCTTGATTTTGAAAATTACAAAATTACCCTAACTTACCAAAATTTCCAAATGACCTCGATTTCTAAAATTTTGCAAATTCATCGCTTTGGAAAATAAATTTCTCAAAAGAACCCTCAAGGTTTTGTAAATTTTGAAATATCCTGAATTATTAAAACTTTACAAATTTACCTCGGTTTATTACCAAGATACCCCAAAATTTAAAATTATCAAATACCCTGGAATTTTCAAATTTACCGAAAAGCCCCGAGATTTTAAAATTTCCAAAATAGTTTTTGACAAAATCACCAAGGAACTTTTTTATTTCTTTTAAAAAAATACGAAAATACCCCTGTAGGATAAATTACAAAAATACCCCTGGGTAGTGGAAAAACAACAACAATGCGAACTACAACATTTCTCTGAATGAACGAAAGTTCATAATTGATTGATGGATCTATGAATGTAAAGACTGTGTGCATGTATGAATACGAAAGAACCACTTCTAAAAAATTCTTTCCATAAAACTTCTTCGCTGTTAATCGGTGAAACAAAATTTTTTAAATACATAAAACTTCTTAATCGATTAAATTGCGACGTTAGAAATGAGTTCTAAGGGCGTGAACTTAGAGATTGTGCTGAAAAGTATGATGGTTCTGTTAAGATCGAGTGCACAGACAGTAAGTATAGTGCGTGAGATTGTACGATCATTAGTAAGTAATTTCGAGGACTAAATTATTTTTAAGGAGGGTAGAACCGTAACATCCTAGATTAGGGGTTATGCGTTTGTGCATAATTCATGAGTAGTAGGTTTTGGCGGTGTTTGGAAGTGAATTAAGAGTTTTAAAATCCTAGGATGGAAGAGAAAGCTTTGGACAATTATTGGTTTTAAGTTAAAAACAAGAAGTGATGTGGAAAAGCTGACGGGCGCCACCTAAGGTGCAAGGGTTATGGCATCAAGTGAAGTACTTTGAGGAAGAGGTTCAATCCCATTGTGTGCATTTTAAAACCTTGAATGTAACATCCTGAAATTAGGCCTAGTAGGATTGAGCCCAATGGGCCTTAGGCGTAGTAGCGTTTAAAATTTTTTGGAGAATAGGAAATCGGCTTAAGTGCAAGTTAGACCTTTTAGATAAGTGATTTTGGAAGGTTGGGGCTTCTATGAAGTCCCGGATCAAATATTAGCTTTGGAAAAATTTTGGTTTTAGGTGAAAAAACCTTGGAGGTTGGCGGGTAGGCCTTAAGAATAAAATGTGGAGGAAAATGACAAAGTGGTGTGTGTGGTGTAGTGGCAAAGTGACGCCACAAGGAAGGAAGGAGGTCCAAGGTTCTAGTTGTAGCGTTTGCATTCCTTTTGATTATTTTTATTAAATGAATTTAGACCTTGGCCATAGGGTTATATTTAATTGCGCATGGTTTGAGGCACAAGGAGCTAGTTGGTAAAGTGGCTAGCGCGTGGATTATGTTATAAGGGAGCCCGGTTCGAATCTCATGAGAAGCAAGGAGTATTTATTTTATGAGTGGACTGGTAAGAGTTTCAGTTGAATTTAAACTCATCGACGAAGGATCCCACATCGGAAAGATACAAGGAATGAAGGTGAAGAGCTAGCTATATAAAGAGCATGCCAGAGAAGGGTTAACATACCTTGGTGGGCGTTGGGCATGGAGTGGTCGCAGCGTGGTTTAGCACCGAGTCCTATCGTGTGTAACTCTCTACTCTAGTTGTAGAGCGGCAAATGCCAAGTTCCAACACGGCAATAGTAGCCACACGAAGCGCATGAAAGACGTGTGGGGCTTCAACGCGATAGTTGAGGCCATCAAGAGTATTCTTGTGGGTGGGTCATGAGGGTCGCGATGGGTCGAAGTATTCCCAATGGGCCCGTGAGGCCCAATTGGAATAAATTGTATGATGATATAGTAAATAGTGAACTAGACTAGGTGGAACTTATATACGTGGATAGATTTGTGTTAGGTGGGCCACACGAGCGCAGGGCTCGAATGGGTCAAATCGGTTTTAGGCCCAACAAATCAAAGAAAGACCGAAAATGGTAGTTGAGTCATTAAGGCGACATCGCACCTTTAGAAAGGCCATTCCGGTACAAAATTATGAAAATACCCTTGGTGGGTAAATTACTTAAAATACCCTTGGTGGGTAAATTATGAAAATACCCTTAGCGGGTAAATTACTTAAAATACCCTTGGTGGGTAAATTACTAAAATACCCTTGGTGGGTAAGTTACCAAAATACCCTTGGTGGGTAAATTACTAAAATACCCTTGGTGGGTAAATTACGAAAATACCCTTGGTGGGTAAGTTACTGAAAATACCCTTGGTGGGTAAATTACTTAAAATACCCTTGGTGGGTAAATTACTGAAAATACCCTTGGTGGGTAAGTTACTTAAAATACCCTTGGTGGGTAAGTTACTAAAATACCCTTGGTGGGTAAATTACTTAAAATACCCTTGGTGGGTAAATTACTTAAAATACCCTTGGTGGGTAAATTACTTAAAATACCCTAGGTAGGTAAATTACAAAAATACCCTAGGTAGGTAAATTACAAAAATACCCTTGGTGGGTAAATTACGAAAATACCCTTGGTGGGTAGATTACGAAAATACCCTTGGTGGATAAATTACGATTATACCCTTAGAGGTTGATTAGCATGATTATGTTGTTTTATGTCTATCTGATTATCATGGTAATTCATGTTATACTTATATTTGATATATGTCTAGCATACATGACATACTGCATACACGGATTATTATGTCATATTGCACGGGTATGATGAGAGGAGGGGAAGATTGATATCGTGACTTGGTCACCGGTGATTTGGTATCACATTCGTGTCTTCTGGACACCGAGGTTTGGCACCTCATAGCGACTCGTCCTCGTGGTTAATACCACCGTGGGTTGGCCCCACTTTTGAGATATGGGATCGTCGCCATGATTTGGTATCACATGTGGGTTGGCCCCAGAACTTGATGATTCGTGACTTCGATCACCGGTGGTTTGGCACCACCGGTGGTTTGGCACCACCAAAGGATTTGGTATCACATTCGTGTCTTGGACACCGGAGGTTTGGCACCTCATAGCGACTCGTCCTCGTGGTTAACACCACCGTGGGTTGGCCCCACGATGGATTATTCGTGACTTTGGTCACCAAAGGATTTGGTATCACATTTATATCGTGACTTCGGTCACCGGTGGTTTGGCACCACCAATGGTTTGGTACCACACGGGTAGAAAAGGAGTTATGGATGGCTAGGTTGGGTGCATTATACATATATGTTGCTTTGTTATAATTTGTGTAAGTATGTGGTATTTACCCGAGAGGGAATATGCATCGAGTCTTGGTGACTCACCTTCTCCTTATCTTTTCGTGTGATTCGTGAGTTTGCGGATGAGGAGCCGGATGAACTCGAGGAGGCCATGCAATAAAATTTGGTTTTACATAAATTTCCAATTGGGTACTTTATTTTAATTTGGTTTTCATATTTTATGGATTTGTAATAAGGCTGCTTAATTATGTTTTGGATTATTTTTATGTTTTGAATATGTTTAAAATATGGCTTTTAAATTACTTGGTTAATTTACTAATTGAGCCCAAAGTTTTCTAAACTAAAACTTGCAATGGTTTTAAAAATCTTACCATCGGGTAACATGAATAGTTCAATAGTAAAATTACAAGTTAAATATTTTCAATGATTAAGTGATTTCCAAAATTCAAGTTTCTATACTCAATTGCAAACGGATTTTCCAAAATGATATTTCAATTTTCTTAAAAGATATAAATGTTTTCTATCCTATGATTTATCATCTAAGTTTTAAAGTTTTATGTAATTTCAAGTAAATTTCAATTTTAACTTATTTTCACAAATAAAGAATTACAAAGAGTTTTTCACAAAATTTAATTGTTAATTCGATTCTTTCAAAAATTATTTTCCTTAGTGACATACCGATTCTATTGTATGTATTGACCTGGTTTGGGGTGTTACATTGAAAATGTAAGAAAATGTATGGAAATGTATGGAAATGTAAGGAAATGTATGGAAATGTATGGAAATGTAAGGAAATGTAGGGAAATGTAGGGAAATGTAAGGAAATGTAAGGAAATGAAAGGAAATGTAAGGAAATGAAAGGAAATGAAAGGAAATGTAAGGAAATGTAAGGAAATGTAAGGAAATGTAAGGAAAGTGAACATTTTTGGAAGCCTGAGAATGTATGGAAATGTTACGTTAAAAATAGGAAAGAGACCATTTTGGAAACCGAAGTAAAATAGGAAAGTGACCATTTTGGAAACCTAAGTAAATTAGGAACGTAAACATTTTGGAAACCTAGGAAATGTCAAGTTTACAGAGCCGAACGAAAATTTTTGGAAACCTAGAAATGACTTAGAAATGTCGAGTTTCAAAGTTTAAAAGAGGTAATTAAGGCAAGGAGGCCTTAAAAGAAAAAGTACGTGAAATTTGACACACAAACAAAGCTTGGAAAAGTGGATCAAGATGCCACTTAAAGCCCAAGGAGTGACGCCACTTAGGTGGATAATTTGGGCCTCAGATGGCCACAAGGAGTCCAATAAGAACAAGTTTATATTCGGCTCATCAAGGAAGGGGTGGACGGCACCTAGCTAAAGCTTTAAGTGATTTTTATTTAATTACTTAGAGAGGAAGCAATGGACTGCAATAGGACTCTTAAGAGAAGAGTTTTATTCCCTTTAGAATTTGGCTAAATAGGTGGATAAATGAGGAATTATTTTTAATTAGGAGAATGAGGAAGAGTGATGGCCAAGTAAAGGATTCTTGGCCTAGTAATTTTGGCTATAAAAGGATGAGACTAGGGCTATTCATTATTCATTCTCCTCTCTTTCTTCTACCAAATATTCTTTCTCCTCCCTTTTGAAAATTCTTCTTGAGCATCCATTCTTTTCTTCTTTTCTTTTAGCCTCCTAGCCGATTCCTTCTAAGCCTATTATTCCTCTCTTCTTTCATCTTTGAAACCGAATACATAAGGGATCATAGCCGATTATTCATCAAGTCTCTAAGCCAATCTCAAGTGGTGTCGGGAGGATCATCAATTTCAATATAAAGGGTAAGGATCTATAGTTATAATTATAATACTTTCTTTTAAGCCAAAAGTTAGTCTAATCCCTCCTATATCTTATTGATCGAAATATGGAAGGTGAATTTCGGTATTTTAGATCTAAGGTATTTCGGCATCTCCATTTATCAGGAGGAGAGTTTTGGGATTTAAAATCTACAAGGTAAGCACCTAAAAGCATTCGGCCAAGGCTTGTATGATTACATAGATCGGTTCTTTAATTATTAAAAAGCCAAAAACTAACCTATGTTGAGATCTAGGGTTGACCGAATATTAGGTGAAGGAAAACCAAGTTTTCGGGATTTGAATAAACATCAAATCGGCATCAAAGGTAAGTCTTTTTACAAATCCTACTAGGATTTGGATATTATAGTCAAATAGAATTTAGGCTAAGTAATAAGTGATAAATCAAATGTAGGGACTAAGGATCTAAATATTAGATCTAGCTTTTCGGAATCTCAAGGAATCGCTAAGCGAAACAGATGTGTACCCCACACTAAATCTTGATAGATTTACGGCTTTAATTTTATTATATGTGCTAATAAAAAAGTGTAAGAATATGGCTAAGGTATCGTGTGTACTCCACACTAATTTTGATAGTTTTATGGCTTAATTATGATATATATGTTAATATGAATGTGTAAGAATATGGCTAAGGTACCGTGTGTACCCCACACTAAATCTTGATAGATTTACGGCTTTAATTTTATTATATGTGCTAATATAAAAGTGTAAGAATATGGCTAAGGTATCGTGTGTACTCCACACTAATTTTAATAGTTTTATGGCTTAATTATGATATATATGTTAATATGAAAGGGTAAGAATGTGGCTAAAGTACCATGTTATGGTACAAAGTACTCAGGTACGTTTTCCTACTTCTACTAGGATTATGAAATATGTTATACTTAACATGTGAAAAGTGATATGAAAGTGAATTTAAATATGATATGCATGATATGAATAATATGGGGCATTCGGGTTATTTGTGAAAGGGGAAGTGAAGGTGATGACTTCGGTCTCACTAAGTGAAACGTGATGACTTCGGTCTCACTAAGAATATGTGATGACTTCGGTCTCACTAAGAATATGTGATGACTTCGGTCTCACTAAGAATATGTGATGACTTCGGTCTCACTAAGAATATGTGATGACTTCGATGGAGTGTAGCGGATGGAGGGTTGACTTAGTAGTCCCCACGGTGTGCAGGATGGTACGGATGGAGTGTAGCGGATGGCATATAGGTTTGGTTTCGGAATTGCATCATTATCTTGAATTATTATATGAACATGATATGTATGGTATGCCTAATTCTATTAATTTTGGTGTTGGTTACACATTGAGTCTGTTGACTCACCCCGTGGTGGGAACATGTTTCAGGTGATGAACAGTGATGGACCGGGACGGCAGAACTTGTGGTGGCCATGCTCAGATTCAAGTTTTATTTAATTTGGACATTTTATTTTATTTAAGTACTCTGAAACTTTATTTTGGGTTTTATTTTATGTAATAAGGCCATAGTGATTATTTTATTGTTGTTTTAATTACTATGTTACTTAATTTATGTTATTTAAAGATTAAGTCAATTTTATTTAAAACAAACTCTAAATATTTTTCAACTGAAATAAATAGATTTTCAATATAAAATAAACTTGTTTTCAACTCGAGCCCAACCCAAAACAATCTTTCTTTAAAAGCACACAAGTTTTCCTAAGTAACAAAAGAATTTGAAACGGTTTTCACCGGGGAACATACCAGATCTGTCAAGGCTCGTGGGCGGGTTTGGGGCGTTCACAACCCGTTTGCCTAGGTTTCCATCCGCTACACACCCCCGTACCAACCGTTCACACCATTGGGGATTTCTACAATCGACCCACACCACTACACACCATGATGGCAGTCATGCTGCTCATCCACATGTGATGGCTGAAGCCCTTATAACATATAATGGCCGAAGCCCGTATAACATTTAATGACTAAAGCCCGTATAACAGTTCACGGCATTAGCCGCTACACATATAACGTATAACTTCCTCCTTTCATCAACCCAACCCATGCAATCACATACAAGCATTTTACTTATAACATTTAAATAGATTATTTACTAACCTGGGGATCCGCTTTTACCCTTCTTGGGCTTGCATCAATAAACCGAGATTTTGGCATTTATCAAAACATAAAAAAACATATGGACATACAATAATAGGCAGATCTAGATGGTGGGGAGGTATTACACACCTGGTTACCGCGAAAATCTATTATCCCTAACGTAGAGCCTTATTTGTCGAATCCGAAAATCCCTAAGAAAACGCCACCTTCCTACCTTCGCTTTTTCCACCAAATTGGCACAGAGACTTTTAATGAGATGATTCGCTACTAAAAGCGAGAGGGAAAATCGACAAAGCGTTAAATAAGTGTTTCGGGTTAGATTTGAATGAAAAGAAAGAGTGAAATCGCATAGAATAAAATCCCGAAACTTACCAAATTGCTAAAGAGTATGTGGCTTATGGTGCACCTTCGGGAAACAGAAACCTCCATTGTAGATTTGGCTATGTGAGATGATAGTATGACTCAAATGAAATTCAGCTTTTAGAAAAAGAAAAAGAGAAACTGTAGGAAAGGCTTGGAAATTTCGGCAGAGAATGAGAGAAAAATAGGGTTTCAAAATACCAAAATTGAAGAATACTACTCCCTATTTATAGAGAAATTTTAGCATATCATCCACACACAGAGTTGGAATTTTGGCCAACTCTTCCCTTCTCCTGATAGCCTTTATCTCACTAGATAACCCAATCCTTATCTCCTAAAAAAAAAATAGCCCTCATCTTTCTCTTCATTATCTTCCTATTTATCAAGAAATAAAAGAATTAAAATCCCTATTTTGTAGCTAGTGTGCCGTCCACTCCTAGGGCCTGTAAGTGCCGAATTTTCGTCTTAAAATTTGGGCTCTAAGTGGCCGTACTAGGCCAAAACTCCTCCCCCCTTATGATGCCACCTTATGCCCACTTAAAGCTCCTCAAATCTTTGGGCCACAAGCCCAGCTTGTCACTTAATTAACTATCTACTTAAATTATAAGCTAACACCATGTATTAGCCACCTAACCCATATTTTTAAAGCCCAATATATCACTTTAAAATACCCAGAGCACTAATTTAAACCTTATTCCACATATTTAATCAAAAAGTCAGCCTGATCCTTAGAATCTCAATTTAACATATTAAACTATCACCTTTATTTATAGTATTGTCGTAATCAACTGAGTTTTCCCACAGTCTTTTCCCAAAGTTTCATTCTTTTGTCTTTGCCTCTAGTTTAGTTTTTCATTAGTTTTAGATTAATAAACCAATCACTCCATATTTTAGGCTAAATAATAGAAAGAAATTGAGTAGTAGTACTTTTAGGTTCCTTTGGGTTTGATAAAATAATCTTGCCTAAACTATACTATTGTTCGATAGGTGCACTTGCCTCAATCATTGTCATAGTTAGTCTACAGGTTCGATCATTCTTTATAAATATTAAAACTCAACTATTTGACACGATTACTATGGAAATCGAAAAATAAGACCATACCGGGTTATGGCATGTGAATGTAAGACCACGGCAGGGCCATGGCAATGTATGTGTAAGACCATAGTGGGACTATGGCATCGAAAAATTGAAGTACTCGTACCGTAAACATTTATAAATCCGGAGTGATTTGGTAAGTGAATTATGGAATTAATATATAAGTCTTATTATTATTACTAGTATCAATCCAAGGTAGGGTATATTTCGTGATATTGAAATAATTCAAAGGGTAAATGAAAGACGAGAACGTGTATGAGATTTGTACGAGATGGTACAGGTGTGTGTAATAACTATTTTAACATTGAATCGAGAAATTGATGATGAAAGTATATAATTTGGTGAATGAGTATTTGAAAGGTTTGTTAGCTAAAATAAGCTACATGTTTGTGTATTCAAATTATTGAATTATAGTTATGTGATTGCATTAAGTTTATTTCATATGAGCTTACTAAGCTTTGTAGCTTACTTTGTATATTTTCCAGTGTTTTATATTGATATCGAAGCTAGCTCAGATTTGAGGATCGGCGAAGATCGCTTCACACTATCCAACTATTACTCGGTACCTATGAGCTTGGTATTTTAAGTATATGGCATGTATAGGGACTTTAAGTCATCTTGGTATATTTAGCATGATTATAGCCATTTATTTTGGCTTGTAAATATTAACTGTTAGGTCTTGTGTTAGTTATGTAAGATGGCTTATGTTGGTAATTGTGTGATGTGTGTATATGTATTAATGCCTCTTAGTGATGTGGTTCATGATTGTTTGAGAATAGGATTGTTGAATACAACCTTCAAGGTACCTAATGGTTGATGAATTGAGAATAGTTGTGCTTGTGGTTTTGAGGTAAGAGATGCTTAATAGAAATGGTATATATGAATGTTTTGGAAATGTGAAAAAGGTATAATTTGAATAGGCAATAATATGGTATTATAAGTATGATTATGTCTTGTGAATTGAATTGGTTGATGGTTGTGTGATGATTGAAGATTTGTGGTTATTGGTATGCTTGTGAAAGTAGGCCAAATAATGTATATTGTTAATGGTTATTGTGATGTTTTGAGAAGACAAGGATTAGTATGAATTTAGATGACAATATGTGGTATATATATGTTTGTATTGAGTGGTGATGGAAATGGCATAAATTATGCTTGAATTGGAATTGAATTATAGGTCCATTGATTTTATGTTTTGTGCCATATGGGTGGTATAGTTGTGCCTAAGTTTGGGAGGCAAATTGGCTTGGTAAATAGCCTATTTTTGTCTACAAGGGCAGAGACATGGGCGTGTGTCTCAGTCGCGTGAGACACACAACCATGTTACATGGTCGTGTGTCCCCTGGTGTTGAAATTGCAATGAAGTTAGTATGCTCCACACGGTCTAACACACGGGCGTGTGATCAGCCGTGTGACACAAGTCAGTATACCCCATAATTTGCACACAACCTAGCACATAGGCGTGTGACTTAGCCGTGTTGCATAAGTCAATATACCCTACAAGTTTGGCATGGCCTAGCACATAGCCTGGCACATGGGCATGTGTGGCCACTTCGAAGGGCACACGGGCTAGACACAAGGGCGTGTGGTTGGCCGTGTGACCCAAGTCAGTAAGCTTACTTGTTTGGACACGGGGTAGGACACGGGCTAGGACACAGCCATGTGTTCCCATTTCGAATGTCCACACGACCTATGACACAGGCGTGTCTGGTGGTCGTGTGAGACACACGGCCTAGCCATACGGGCGTGTGTTCCCTATTTTTGAGAAAATTTTCTAAGTAGTCTAAGAATTTCCAAAGTTATCTGTTTAGTCCTGGACCACTCTTAAAGCATGTTTAGGGCCTCCTAGGCTCGAACTAGGGACATATTGATTGAGAGTGAGTGATGAATGTTTGTATTGAGGAAATGTATGCTAAAAGTATGTGTAAATGTGTTGTAAGTTCGGTAATGCTACGTAACCCTATTCCGACGTGAATACGAGTGAGGCGTGTTACAGCCAAGCACGATAAGTAAATGTCTTTTCCATTCCTTAAAATTAGTCTCACTAAACATGGGTATAGAATTAGCAGATATTGTGGTAGCAAAAGATAAACTAGTTGAATCCAGAACAAAATAGATAAAAACAAGTTCACATTAATATTTATAAGTAAACAATAAATTCAAAATAATTGATAAGTTATAAAAGTAACATATTTTAATCCCATTCTCAATGCATTTTTGGATGATTAATTATGCAAATTAGTGAATTTAATGTTCCTAATCCTTTAAATTCATGTTTCTATACTTAGAAGAGCATTTGGGAGTGAAATGAGCGAAAAATGAGCCAAAATTGAACAAATAGAGCTATTTTCAAGAGCCACATGGCCTGGGCATTTCCACGCGGGCTGGACACATGCTCAAGTGCCAGTCCGTGTCAATTTTGCATCCTAGTTCCCAAGTACACTGAAAAACCCAATTTTTAGGCTTTCTAAGAATTCTAAAGTCTATAAATACCCATTATAAGGGGGAAATCAGAGAAGATCGAAGAAAACACTCGAAGAACACCATCAGAATCAACTCGAAAGTGGATCTCCATCAAGATTGAAGATCTCCTTTTAATTTCTTTTGAATTTTCATTGAGTTTCTTTATGTCTTGTGGTTATTCTGACTTTGAGATGTTTATGTTCAGGATTATGAACTAAATTCCCTAAATACCTAGGGAAGATGAAAACTATGATGAATCCTTTTATTTAATTTTTGTTTTTATGCGATAAATACTTGATTCTTGTTCTCAATTATGTATTCTTATTTCTTGTTTTAATATTTTTAGGATATTAATTCATGTCAATGTTCTTATTTTAGTGGAGGAAAATTCTCTTTAATAGTAGATCTAGTATAATTGAGTGGAGTTGCATACAATCCTAGAAATAGGACAACATAAATTTACCAGATTAGAGACAAATCTAATAAGGGAATCCATAGATCAAGTTAATGCGATGATAGGGGTTTTCATTAGAAAGAGATTTCAATTAATCAACCTAGAGTTAGTTGTTCTTACTCTCGAAAGAGATATTACCATAATTTAGGGATTTCTACGAATCAAGACACAAGTGAATAAATCGTTTAATTCAGATTCATAATAAAAGGTGAAGTCTAGGTGGATTCTTTCTTGGGTATTGTCTATCTCGTTGGTTAATATTCGATTATTTCCTCAATTCATTCTCTGTTGCGTTCTTCTATAAAATAGTTTGGTAATTTTAGATTAAAACACAACCACTCCAATTTTTTAACTAAATAATAAGAAGACAGTAATTACTAGTACTTTTAGTCCTCGTGGATACAATATTCTCTACTCACCATAGCTATACTATTGTTCGATAGGTGTGCTGGCCTTTTCGTATTTATAGTTAGTTTAGTGATCATCAAGTTTTTTTTGGTGCCGTTGTCGGGGACTAAAATATTAGGAACAATTGATTTTTATTAATTTAGCCATTTATTTTTATTTTGTTTTATTTTTGTTTTAAGTTTAGTTTTTACATTCTAATTTTTCTTTTATTTGCTTCTGGCAGGTTCCTTTAGTTTATGATTAGAAGAAACTCGTCGGGACCATTACTATTTGATGGTGAAATTGAAAGTATTACTCATAGAAATCGTAGAGACGCAAGGCAGAGTTGAGAAAATTTAGTAGATGAACAAGAGGAAATTATTATTACTGAGGAGATGGGTGATAACCAGAATAATCAGCTACCTCCTACAGTTGTTGCAAATCCAGACCTTGTTCATCGTACTATGTACGATTATACTAAGCCCACTCTAACTGGGGCTGAATCGAGTACTGTGAGATCTGCCACTACTGCAAATAATTTTGAACTGAAGCCGAACACTATTCAGATGATACAATAGTTTGTTTAGTTCGATGGTTTGCAAGATGAAGATCCAAATACTCATTTGGCTAATTTCCTAGAAATCTACGATATTATCAAGATTAATGGCGCCACTGACGACTCCATTCGCTTACGGTTATTCCCTTTCTTGTTGAGGAATAAAGCTAAGCAGTGGTTGAACTCTTTACCACGAGGTTCCATTACTACATGGGTTCAAATGACCGAGAAGTTCCTTCTAAAGTACTTCCCACCGGCTAAGACAACCAAGTTGAGGAATGATATATCCTCCTTTGTGTAGAACGATTTAGAAATGTTATATGATGCATGGGAGAGGTATAAGGACTTATTGAGATGGTGCCCTCACCATGGGTTACGTTTATAGTTACAGGTTCAAACCTTCTACAATGGTTTGAATCCCTCAACTAAACAGTTGATCAGTGCAGCAGTCAATGGAACTCTGAATAATAAAACACCTGAAGCAGTTTATGAATTTATTGAGGAGATGACATTAAATAATTATTAGTGGCAAGTCATAAAGACGAAGCCGATGAAAGTTAGCTGGTGTTTTTAACTTAGATGTGATCACCATGTTATTGAATAGGTAGAACTATGAAATAAGAAAATTGATGGTTTATGTGTTTCTACGTAGGTACATCTGGTGATGCAATGCGATGCAAATGGAGGTGGAATAAATAATCCAAAATATTTACCCTTCGGTTCTAGCATGGAGAATGAGCAAATAAATTATATGGGTAATAATTCTAGACCTCAAATTAACCTTTATAGTAATAACTATAATGCAGGTTAGATGAACCACCCAAATTTCTCACGGGGTGGTCAAGTAAACCAAAGATCACAACCCCTCTGGGCTTTCAACAACCTTATCAGCAAGAGAATAAATCGAACCTTCAATAGATGTTGGAAAATTTTGTTTTGGTTTCAGAGACCCTGTAACAGTCCAGTTTATACCCTAGTCAGAACAGTGGTTTCGGGACCACAAATCTGAGTTCGAATAATCTTTTAATATTATTTTCTGTGCCGTTGTTATGTGATTAGCATGTGATAAATTTCCATAAGCTAAATTGTCCATTTGTGTGTTTAATTTGATGCAAGGATGAAATTGCATTAAAGGTGAAAGTTGTTTGCTAATTGTTAAAGTACTAATGTGATGTGGCTTTGTTAATATGGAGACTTAATGTTGTTATTATACCACTTTATAGTTAGTGGATGAATAAAATACTAATATACCCTTATTACATGTTTGTTTTATTTATTAATTGGATGGGTATTTTAGTAAAAAAATTATTATTATATGTTTTAATAAAGTAAACATGAAAGGTGGCCATTAACCTTGAGTCATCCACCGAATTTTTGAATAGAAAGGAAAGGGTTAGACTTTGTTTCATTTGGCTAAAGTTCAAGCTTTAATCGGGCATGTGTTTTTGATCGGTTTTTGATAAATTTTACGTTTTTGCAATTGTTGCTTTGAGAGCTATTAAACCCATGTCTCAATTTGATGAATTGATATTGTTTGTGTGAGATGCCATTGATGATATGTTAAGCTTTTTGATGATTTTTGGTGCTAAATGAAAGATATGAGATAGATGGACATACTTTGTTCTTGAATTTTGATAAATTTAGATAATTAGGGCTAAATTGAGAAAATAGTAAATTGGACTAAATTGCAAATTTGATGAAATATGTGGACTAGTATGAGCATGGGTAGTATTCGGTTAAGCATGTGTTTGTGCAAATTTGGTGTATTTGATGTTTTGAGAAAATTTGGACTAAATTGTCTAAATGTGAAAAGGTGAGGGCTAAATTGCACCTTGCCCTAAATGAGCATATTTGGATTAAATTGAATGAAATAGTGAATAAAAGGATTAATTCTGAATATGTTTAGATCAAGAACCGAGGAAAATGGACTTAGATCGCGGGAAAGCAAAAGTTAACGAGTAGTCGTTTTCATTCTGAAATATTGAATCCGAGGTAAGTCACTATGAAAATAAACGTATTCGTATGATATTATAGTTGTTTGTATGACTAATGTTGATAACGTATACCTGTGAGAGTATATGCTTATGAATTCCAAGATGAGTCTGACATAGTGATTAAGTTTGAGAAGTCTCGATCGAACCTAGGAATAGATAGTATTAGCTATGTCATAACAAAGGTATCTGTTTTGTTTTATCATGTAAGACCACGTCTGGGACGTTGGCGTTGATTTGAAATTTCGTAAAAGACCTCGTCTGGGACGTAGGCATCATTATCTGATTATATATAAGACCTCGTCTGGGACGTAGGCATCATTATCTGATTAATCAAATTGGGTCTTAGACCAATAAAAACTCACCAATATTATCTTATTTGTTGTTTCTAACTAATATTATTTTCGAAGTTCTAAATTTCATCTTTTTTTTTTTTACTTGTAGGTAGCCCAATACCAATGGTAAATTTAACAAGAAGGTAAACATGCCAATTTTGACTTTCATCCTATCTGATTTCACCATAAAAGCTTAACAATTTTAACTTCTTCAACTTAAATTTAAATTAATTTGAATTGAACAATTTAAATTTAAAATAATTTAATTCTAAATAACTTAAATTTAAATAACAAGTAATTTAGAATAACTCATATTTGAAGTAACCATAACTCAAAACAATCCGGACCTATAATGACTTAACTCAAAAACTAAGTCTCTTACTGAAATGACTTAAAGCAAATCAAACTTGAAATTGACCCAAACCCTAAATAACTTGAAAATTTTAAAATCTTAATTAACTTAATTTAAATTAACCTGATCCAAAACCAAATTAATATGCACAACTAAAAAATCATCTAGATTAATGTCCAACAAGTTAATTCATGTAATTGCCTTTTAAAATATTTGACATAGTTAAGTAAGCAACCCTATGTCGGGCGACATAACAACTGCATTTCATTAAGAGGCTAACTTATTACATGAGGTAGCTTCCATGCCAACCACAACAACTGCATTTCACCAGTTTTAAACTCCAATATCCATTAGGAGATGACCTACCAAATATCTTTAATATTGACCAAGCTTTCTCCTTTTTCAACCATGTATGATCAAATATCACCAACTCCAAAGGCCTATTCCCACCGCTCCAAGACCCCATATAAACCCCTTACACCATGCTTTCTTCCTCACTCAAAACTAGCTATTAAGATAACGAGACTTTGTTTCATCCGCTTAATAGAAATGGCATCTTTCAATTGCTTTGCTTTGGCATCCTTCGTGGCTTTGTCGTCTTCAAGCATTGACGTTGGCCTAGCACTCGTCACCTTCAAAGAATCGCCTCCGATTCCAACATTGCCTACAACCACACTCCCACCATTCCCATCTATCCCTAATCTCCCACACCATCCATACCATCTTTCCCTAGGCTGTGGGCGCTTCCTCCACTTCCTACCATGCCCGCTTTGCCCACATTGCCTAGTGTACCAAGGGCCACATTGGCCCCTCTACCAAGCATGCCTTTGATTACAACAATCCCAACTATAATTCCTTCTATTCCATTCTTCTCTCCACCACCTTCTCCTTCTAGTCCTTAAAATCCCTTTTGCTAGGTGATGGGTGGCTATTCTAAGCCATAGTCTTTTTTGTCCACCACTTATATTGCTTTGTATAAATGGGAGTTTCCTCAATTCCCATGATTTGTTGTACTTTATACTTATTTTGCTTATTATTGGATCATATACTTATTATATATATTATTTTCATTAATTAATTAATTAATTATTGAATCCATTGTTAACACGAGTTTATGAAAGTAAAATAAGAATGAAATAATAAATATAGACAAAATAAATTAATTATGATATAAAGTTTTAGTTTACTAATGCTTCACCGCAATTAGTTTACATTTTTTTACAATTCAAATCCAAATTATTCTTAGAGAAACCATAATTTGAGGTTAAACTAACTCAAATTATTCTAAGGTTAAACTGACCTAAATTATTATTTGAAAAGGTAAACACTTGACCAATAAACTACAATTTAAGATTAAACTAGTTTACATTTTTAATGTTAAAAGAGGATGAGTTTCTTTTATTAGATTTAAACCATGGTGTTTAAAGAGAGGTTTGTCATTAGGCAATAGCTATCGACAATTTTTGTAATAGTGGGTCAATCGAGATCAACAAAGGAAGTTGGTTTCACTAAAACTAAAAATAATAGTGATAATGAGATTAGTTATTATAGTGGTGAAAATTAAAATCAACCTCATAGTGTATATTTAAATTCATATGCAACACTACTAGTGAGATCAAAATTGAAAATAACTATTAAGGTCATTGAATTGAAATATAGGTATATGAAAAATAAATAAAAACCAAATCAATTAAACTTATATTTGAGTTAAACTATAATTAAACATTAACTTTATAAAAATACTTATATTATATTTAAATTAAATAATATACGAAATATATTATATTAAATCATAATGAAAATCATTTCATTATAAATAAATTTTCATATACCAATGCATACTTTTACCAAGATCCAATTCGTAAGTATAAATAGGTCTATATCAATGTATTGGTATACACTCATCTATATCTAAAATATTCTCCAACTTAATTTAACATTAATTAAATTACTTAAAATAATTAATTTTTTAAATTATAAGCAAACATTTTTATTCTTTTGCAAATTTTAATCATGTTGTTTTTCCCATAAGTTAATATTTATTTTTTCCAACAGCTTTTTTTTAAAAAATTAGTAATTTTATGTAATTTTTACATGTCATTAACACATAATTTTGGTAATTATTTTATCCTAAACCCCAAACCAAAAATCCCGAACCTTGAACTCGAACCATGAACCCTAAACCTTAAAGTTTAAGATTTAAGATTTAAGGTTTAAGATTCAGTTTTGGATTTGGGGTTTGGGGTTTATAGTTTAGAGTTTTAAGTTCAGGATTAAGATTCAAATATTCAAGGTTACGAGTTACGAGTTTAGAGTTTATGGTTTAAGGGTTTATGGTAATGGGTTCAAGTTTAGTGTTTAAACTTAGGGTTTAGGGTTCATGATTTTGAGATTTTAGATTTAGGTAAAATAATTACCAATATTATAATAAATAATTTTGATATATAAACATTTACATTTCAACAATTTTTTTTTATGCCATTGCGACATAGATTTGATAATTTTTTTTACCATAAACACTAAATCTAGAATCTAGAATCTCGAACCCAAAGCTTAGAAACCCAAACCCTAAACTTGAACACATAACCATGAATACTAAATCTAGAATATCGAATCCTAAACCCTAAACACTAAATTTTAAACCATAAACTCTAAAAACATAACCCTAAACAACATAACAATAAACCATAAACTAGAACCCATAGCTCTAAATCCTAAATCTAGAATCTAGAATCTTAATGTAACATCCTAAATAATTGAGTACCATTATGTTGCTAAATGTTAGTTCGGGTTACTTGGAGTTAGAATAAAAACATTAGTTAAGTGTACCTTAGAGCAAAGAAATTAGGTGACATTGAGACTTCAGTTAATTAAGTACTAAAAGAAAGCATAAGATGAGTTAATAGCATAGTGGTGATGGCGCCATGAGTTAGACATGAGGGAAGAGGTTCGAATCTCCTAGCTTGCAACTTGAAAATTTTTATTTTTTTGCTTCCATCTATCAAGTGTCGGCCAAGAAGCAAACATGGAAAGTTTGACTTCTTTATTTTTGGTATGATGGCTAAAGGATTAAGTAAATATTTAAGTTGAGGAAAGAAATCATTAGGATAAGGTAAGTAAGGGGAACAAATGGCTTAAATTGGGAAGTGTGCTATGGAAAGAAAGGGTGGCAAAAGGTTGGCCTTTGATAGCCAAGTACTTGGACGGTTTTTGGGCAACGGGCTGGCCGAAATTTTAAAGGCATTTAGATGAATTAGGGGCTAGTTGGGCATATTTTCTTCTTTTGGTCATTTGTTAATTTTTCTTTTCCTCTCAAAGCTTGTTTCTCTCAAATTTCCCCCCTTAGCCGAATGCCTATTGAACAAAGGTAAACAATTTTTGTTTTGTTCTCTTTTCTTTTGGTCATTCGAGTTTTGACCATTTAGGTCTTAATTCACCTATTCTGTAAAAACTTTTCCCCTTGTGCCGACACCATCATCACACAAATGAGGTTAATCTTTTTCTTTCTTCTTCACAAAACTGATTACACAATCCTTCCAAAAACTCAATTCTTTTTCTTCTCTTTTCTTTCTCCTTTCTTTTTCTTTCCTTCTCCTTTTCTCACTTGGAACCGAATCATACTATCTCCATTGTTCCATTCTTTTACTTTTCTCTCAATTAAAAATCTCCACAATAATCTCTCTCATGGCCGAATGTTAACTTGTACTTGTGCCAAAATTTCTTTCATTTTCTTGATCAAAACCGAATTCTTCTCATACAATTTCTTCTAATCGTGAGCATTAGTGAGATTTTGGAGGTAGAAACTCAAGGTGATCTTTAGAATTTTGGAACTTTGGAATCGATTTCAAGAATCAAGGTAAGGAGTTTTTCTTTAAGGATTTAAATTTATTATATTAGTATAGTTTGTATTAATCGATTTCGTTTTAGGGACGAATCGCCGATCGCTTCTCAAGGAACGAAGATAAATCGTGGTAAGCCAAATCTCAAACCTTGCAAATCGTTAGCCATATTTCAATATTTATAGTCGGACTAATGATCGTATATCTTTAGAGACTTTCAAGATAGAGGCGAAAAGGCGTCCCATAGCCTTCGAAAGAGGGGCGGTTCCACAAATCCCCCTATTTATAAACGAAGGGCTGTTTTGGGAATCCGGGATTTTCCATCGGGTTGCAGACCTTCAACCGAGGAGAATCAATTGTTTGAGGTTATTCGTACTCCCGAGCCTTTGTACATTCGTGGATTCTCATCGGGCAACGAATCAACAATCGAGGAGAAACCAAAAATAGAAGTGGTTCAAAATCAAAGGGGTAAGGATTTAGATCGAATACCAATAGTGTATTTTTGATAAATGATAGTATTCTAATTGTTCGTATTACGTTTAGGTGTTGACGAGCAGGAAGGTTTAGTACTCACGATATCAAGGTGTGTAACTTCACACTTTTCTCGGGTTGGATGTCATTTGTAGTAGTGAGTAAAATCGTAAAAACGACAAAATCGGTATAATACGTAACAATTGATATTTTGGTGAAATAACATGAAAACGATTAAAATTGTGAAAAATTACGAAAATGCCCTCGATGAGTTAGTTGTTAATATGTAAAATTTTATGTCTCGTAAAAAGGGGCCAAAAAGTATGCTAGATAGCTAAATGGGCCGAAATCTCAGTTAGATCGAAAATGGGCGAAATCTCATTAGATCGTAAATGGGCGAAATCTATAGATCGAAATGGGCCAAAATCTCATTAGATCAAAATGGGTCAAATCTCATTAGATCGAAAATGGGCCAAAATCTCTATTAGATCGAAAATGGGCCGAAATCTCAGTTAGATCGTAAATGGGCCATAATTTCTGTTAAATTGTTAAATGGGCCAAAAATTTATGCCAGATCGCTAAATGGGCCAGAAATTTTGGTAGATCGTTAAATGGGCCAAAGATGCTAAATAGTTATATGGAATAAATGATATATTGTATTATGGGCCTTAATAAAAACCTGAAATATTGACTTATATATATATATATTGGGCCTTTTTGATAAAATCATCATATGTACATAGGCTACTTTTCAAACATGTTGCATGGGTTGGGATTAACGATGAAGAGAAGAAAGGCCTGTTGCCAAAATCTAGTTCGGTAGCTTGCCACAAAATAATTAAACGGCTGATTGCCTCTAGTTCGGTGGCTATGCCACAAATATTTTAATGGCTCAATGCCTCTAGTTCGGTGACTTTGTCACAATCTAGTTCGGTGGCTCTGCCACAAATATAAAATGACTTAATGCCTACGATTGGTGTGATGGCGGGTGGGTTGACTTGATCCCACAGTGTGATGGTTGGTACGGTGGTGTGTAGCGGATGGAAATTAGGTTTGGGTGGGAAAATTTCATTTTGCATGCATTCCATTATTTATACTGTTAATCTTGATAATGGGCTCAAACTCAAAATTATGACTTGATGATCTGGCCCAGTGGATTAAGTAAGTAAGTTATACACTGAGTTCTGAGTAACTCACACCCTCAAATTTTTCCTCTCAAGTAATGGAAATTGATGTGGACTTGGGCCGAGGATGACTTCGTGGAGGCCATACTGCAAACATGGGTTAAATAAATTTTTAACTTTTAAATAAGTACTTTCATTAAATTGCTATTTTGGGTATGATGTAATAAGGCCTCTATTATTATTATTTTATGGATTTTATGTGTGGTTGGTTTAAAATTTTGTTTTGGATATTTTAATATGGGCTTATGATTATTATATAATGTTTACTTAAAATAAATTGAGTTTTTAAACATACGAGAAATTTTAACTATTCTTATTTCTCAAATACATCAAACTTAAAATTATTTCTCTTAGTTTTTATTAAACTTTAATTTCAAAAGGGTTTTGAAATACCGATTCATCTGAAATTATTAAGATAGTTCGATCTGTGTAGCAAACCAAATCCAGTCTTAATGCATAGACCCGATTTGGGGTGTTACATTTAATGGTATCAGAGCCAGTTTCAAAAACTCGGCTGTGGTTGGGTTCAATAAATAATTTCTGTATAAAATTATTTCAGTTATGTTTTAAAGATCAGTATGGCACCACAAGCATCCGGCAACAAGTCAAGTAAGTATTTATTACTTAATGATTATTATGATGATCATAGGAACACTCTAGAACTTCTAGTTTTAGATGTTGAAAATCGTAGAGATTGAGACTATAGGTTATGGTTGCGAAAAACAACTTTCTCTCTCAAATCTCATAAAACATCGTTAATAAACACTGAAACAATTTTCTGATTCATAAAACTTGTAATTTGTAACACCCCAAACCCGGCCCATTTGCTATGTCCGAATTTGAAATGCCACTGCGGAAAAACGTTTGAAAAACTTTTGACTTAGAGTTAAAAACATAAAAATTTGTTGTCTTTACTAAAACATTGTGTAATTAAAGTTCCAAATAAAATTAAGTTGTTTAAAAATAAAACATTTTCAAATAATAATATAATCGACAATCCAACTTAAAACATAATAAAAATCCTTAAATACTTAAAGTGGCCCTTATTACAATAAATAACTTTTCATAAATAAAATGTGTAAAACAAATAAAATATCTTCTGCATGGGCCACCTCGTATCCACTCCAACCCGGCCCGAGCATCACCTGTAAGGTTTGAGAAAATTTTGGGTGAGTCACACAGACTCAGTGTGTAATTAATCCTCTGAATTCCACCCACATGTTAACCACATATTAACCCATATATCAGATATTAATGCCACATTATTCATATAATTTCACTTATTGGGCTTGGCCCATAACCATATCACATTCTTTAATAGGGCAATTAACCACATGTTTCCACATACTGGGCTTGGCCCACTTTCACATTATTCCACATAGCATATTGGGCTTGGCCCATTTGCACATTTGTTCATATCACATGTTGGGCTCGGCCCATTTTTACATATATTCACATACACAATTATGCAACTATGAAGCCCAACCCTACCTAGGGTCCATCCTCTACACACCCCGTATCCAAATTTACCACACACTAGGGATTTTAAATCACCTCTCCTTTTACTCCAATATGGCAACAAATGTCGCCCACGCGAACTTAATCGCAATTAGTCCACAACGCGACCTCAGTCAGCGCCAATTCACGATGTAGCCGAAGCTATCATCAAAACCACGATGAGCACAAAGCCATCAATAACCACGATATGGCACATAGCCTATATCAATCACGATGAGGCACAGAGCCATTCATCAAACCACGCGAACTAAATCGCAATTAATCCACAACGTGACCTTAGTCAACGTCAATCCACGATGTAGCTCAAGGCTAACATCAAACCACGTACTCGAAGTACACCCGTACCTTCTTTCATATCATATCCCAACCCATGCACATGCAACATTCCATAATGACATAATATAATGATGCATGAGCATGTTCATCAAGCATATTATCACATATTCATATTAGAAATCACTTTTATCGATATGGTACTTATGGATTATCGACATACCCTTGAGGGTATCCACATCACAATTTCCATTGCACTAGTTAGTACATATTTAACACATACGGATATAACACAAATACCAAAAATAGTAGGCTAACTACACACCTGCCTATTAGTGAAATCCCGAACTACTCGAATCTAACACGATCTCGAAATGTGGTTCTTCCTTCTCCTAAATGCCGATTTGGTCTCCTACCAAATCCCAAATCACACTCTGAGTTCCCTTCCTTTAGCTACACATAAAAGAACACCTTTTATGGCACTATGAACATTCGGCCAAACCACAAAACTATAAACAAAACTATTCGGGCATACCATCAAATCCCGAAGGGTTATCGAATGAAATATCAAATCTTACCTATTGGCTTACCCAAAACGAGAGACAAAGATACGAGGCTTAGATTGATTGTTTCCAACGTCCCGAGGAGCCTAAAAGAAATCTGTTCCTAGAATGGTTAGAACCTTGCAACAAATGCCCATAGGTTCGGCCTTTGTCCACAAGAAAAATGACATAGAAAAGAGAAAGAAAAGAAGGAAAAATGGCCATGAACACTTACCCTTTTCCAAAATCGATTGAAGAAAACCTTAAATGAATGCCTAACCTTGATGATATTCGGCCAAAACAATCCCAAAAGAGAGGAAGAATATTCGGCTATGGTGAAATAAAAAGAAAAGAAGAAGAAAAAATAGAATGTAAATGGATGTTTTAACTTTGAGTAAATGAAAAAGAAATGGAATTTGAGATGGAGAAAGATTCGGCTAAGAGAGTGTAAAAGAAAATGTGATTATGAACCAATATCAAAAGAAGAAAAAGAGAGATATGGGAGAGAGAGGTTCGGCCAAACACCTATTTGCCCAAAAGAAAGTGCACAAAAGCCAAGTGAGGTTTCGGTTTCAAGAGGAAAGATGAGAGAAAGAAAATAACATTTTTGGTTCAAACAAAATGAAGGCTAAACCAAAAGCAAAATTTGCACAAAATGCATAAGATATATTCGGCCAAAGAGAGAGTTTTTGGAGAGGAAAAACAAATGCAAAAAGATGCACAAAAACTAAAATTGGCCAACTATCCCCCCTAAGCTTCCTATCATCATTCGGTCACCCCCCTAGCCACACATGCCGTCCACATACATGCACTAAAGGCCTTGGAATACTTTCCAAAACATCTTCCTAAAACCAAGCCTTATGTCTCCCCAACCTTCCATAACCTTAAGATTCTTATCCCCAATTTCATGCTTTCCTTAAACCAATATTCAACTTACCAAAAATCTTGAAAGTCCAACCTCATCATAAATAAAGTTGATCGAATATAAATGCTAAGATAAACAAAAATAAAATCCTCAATATGCTTTTCATGCTACTCGAACCACTTCCCTCAAGCAACCTTTCAAGCTCCTTATCCACTATGCCACTAACTACTCATGTGCTTTAATTTAACACTTAATTTAACTTAAGTGTCAAGCTCACTTAATCCACTTCATTAAATAAACCATACTAACAATTATTCTAACTTCGTAAATAAATCCAAACCTTCACAAGACTATGCTAAACACACAAACAATCCTACCTGAGCTAACACAAGTAACAAGATGATACTCAAATTTTTCCTAAAGCCCAAGGCCCAATCCTACTAGGCCCAATTTCGGGATGTTACATAATCAGATTAAATCAAATTAGTCATCATGAGCACTAGAGGACGTGGTCGAGGACACGGTAGATGTGGCCGTGGTAGAGGACGAGGTGCTGCAACTGAAGTACCAAATCATATACCGGAAATGGATGCACCTGCGTCACTTGTAAGTGAGACGGGATCACAGGATCATATAGAAGAAGATAATGCTTTGACACAAGCAATGCTGCGAGTCCTAGAAAGGGTCGCTGGAACTAGAATTGGGCCAACAACTCGTGGGTCAATTTCGGAACGACTCAAGTCAAATAATGCAAAAGTTTTTAGAGGAGTTTTCGGTGTAGCTCCGAATGTCGCTGAATATTGGCTCGAAGCTGTGGAGCGGATTATGAATGATATGGATTGCACTGTCGAGCAAAAATTGAAAGGAGCTGTGTCTTTGCTAAGAGACGAAGCGTATCAGTGGTGGCTTACTGTTCGAGAAGGAACCGTAGCTGCCCTGATTACTTGGGAATTCTTTAAAGCTGCCTTCCAAGGGAAATATGTTGGAACGAGTTACGTAGACGCCCGAAGGAAGGAATTTCTGAATCTTGTCCAAGGGAGTAAGACAGTGGCAGCATATGAAGCTGAGTTTTTACGCTTGAGTCGCTATACTCGGACAATAGTGTCAACGGATCATGAACGTTGTGTGCGATTCGAGGATGGGCTGAATGATGAGTTGAGGGTTCTGATTGCCCCACAACAAGTTAGAACTTTTGCCACACTTGTGGAGAAGGCCAAGATAGCCGAAGAGGCTAAGAACTCAGAACGTCATAATCGGGAAAGATTTAGAAACAAGAGAGATATACAGCAGTCGGGTTCTTTAAAAAGGTTTCAGAAGAGGTCTCTAAATGATGAACCGGCTCAAGGTAGAGCACCTGTAACTAATAATCAAGGCCGAGATTGTGCTGAATGTGGGAAAAGACATTCTGGAGAGTGCTGGAGGAAAACGGACGCTTGTTACAAATGCGGTTCAATGGATCACCAGTATAGAAATTGCCCTCGACGTATGGATACGACTCAGGAAGTTCGTAATACTGATGCACAGTCGGCCAGAGGTACTCAGTAGCCACCGAGAGGTCGTGGACTAGGTCGTGGTGGTAATAGGGCTGGACGTGGTCAAGGTGCACCGGGTCGAGGCAATGGTCCTAGAGGTAACACGGATGTAAGACGGCCAGATCGATCTATGCGATTAGACGCCATGAGGATGGCAATGCACCGATGTAATAATCGGTACGTTCTTCATCTTCGATGTACTATTCTTCGCCTTAATAGATATTGGTTCTACCCACTCGTATGTTGCTAGCTCTATATCGGGAAACCTGAATCTAGAATCTGAAATTACCGATAGTGAGATGACAGTAATTAGTCCTTTAGGACAGTCCGTAATTATAAATAAATTCAAGAGGAGGTATTCTTGGTGAATTTGATGGAATTACCTTTCGGCGAGTTCGATCTCATTCTAGGCATGGATTGGTTGGTTAAACATCGGGCGCATTTGGATTGTGCTGAAAAGCAGATGTCATTAAGAACTTCGGATGATAAGGAAGTAATAATGATAGGTGAACGAAGGAATTACTTGGCAAACGTGGCGTTGAAGGCAGAAAAGTTGGTACGGAAAGGGTATGGAGCATTCCTAGCTTTCATTTGTGCTTTGGATGCCAAAGAGTTATTTGTGGATGATGTGAGAACGGTAAAGGAATTTCGAAGTATTTCCGATGAACTTTCGGTATACCTCGGATCGGGAAGTAGAATTTGGTATCGAGCTTTTGCCCGAAACGGCTCCTGTGTCCATTGCTCCTTATAGAATGGCATCGAAGGAGTTGAAGGAGCTTAAAGCTCAAACTTAAGAATTTCTAGATCGGGGATTTATTCGATCGAGTGTGTCTCCGTGGGGAGCACCAGTTTTGTTCATGAAAAAGAAGGATGGATCGATGTGTATATGCATTGATTACAGATAATTGAATAAATTAACGATCAAGAATAGGTATCCTCTGTCGAGAATTGATGACATGCTTGATCAATTAAAGGGAGCTTCAGTTTTCTCCAAAATTGATTTGAGATTTGGTTATCACCAGCTTAAGGTGAAAGAAGCAGATATTTATAAGACGACATTCAGAACTCGTTATGGACATCATGAGTTTGTAGTGATGCCGTTTGGATTAACCAATGCACCAGCCGCATTTATGGACATGATGAACCGAGTCTTTCAACCATACTTAGACAGGTTTGTGGTAGTGTTCATAGATGACATTTTGGTTTGTTCAATAAATGATGAGGAGCATGACACGCATTTGCGTATTGTATTACAGCTACTTCGTGATAAACAACTTTATGCCAAATTCAGTAAATGCAAATTTTGGCTAAAGGAAGTGACTTTCTTGGGTCATGTGGTATCAGCTGAAGGAATAAGGATGGATCCTTGGAAGATTGAGGCTGTACTGGATTGGAAACCACTAAAATCGATAGCTAAAATTCAGAGTTTCTTAGGATTGGTGGTTACTATAGACGCTTTGTTGAGGGTTTTCGTTGATTCTCGCACCTAACTAAAGCTGCTGCGGAAGGGAGTTCCAGTATATTTGGACCGAAAACAACAAGAAAGTTTCGAGAATTGAAGAAGATTCGGCGGAAGCACGGTTTTAATTCAATGGGAGGTGGAAAGGAATTCTTGCTTATTGTGATGTGTCTCACATGGGTTTGGGTTGTGTGCTAATGCAAAATGGAAAGGTGGTGGCCTATGCTTCTCATCAATTGAGACCGCACAAGTAAACTACCCTACTCATGATTTGGAGTTAGCTGCGATGGTCTTTGCTTTAAAGATTTAGAGGCACTATCTCTACGGTGAGAAGTCTATCATCTACACGGATCACAAGAGTCTTAAGTACCTCCTTACCCAAAAGGAGTTAAATTTGAGACAAAGAAGATGGGTGGAATTATTAAAAGACTATGATTTCTCAATCGAATATCATCCTCGGAAAGGCTAACGTGGTAGCCGACGCGTTAAGTCGTAAGGCAGTATCGATTTAAGAGCAATGTTTGCTCATTTAAGTTTGTATGAGGATGGTAGTTTGTTAGCGAACTTGGTGAAGCCTCGTGGTTGGAACAAATCAAGGAAAAGCAGACACCAGATAAAAAGTTGGGACTTTTATTTCAGCAAGTTGAAAAGGGTGAAATAGAGGATTTTGGTATAAATATGAATGGAGTCTTGTGCTTTCGTGGAAGGTTTTGTATGCCTAAAGACTCGAATTGAGACAAATGATTCTCTGAGGCGATAGTAGCCCTTATGCTATGCACCCCGAAGGAAATAAGATGTACCGAGATCTCCGTGAACAGTATTGGTGGCCAGGGTTGAAGCATGAGATTTCTGAGTTTGTAGGAAAATGTTTGACTTGTCAGCAAGTGAAGGTAGAGCATCAATTACCGTCAGGATTGTTACAACCGTTAAAGATTCCTCTTTGGAAATGGGAGCGGATAACTATGGATTTTGTTAGTGGGTTACCTTTAACACTTACTAAGAAAAATTCTGTATGGGTAGTAGTTGATCGTTTGACGAAGACTGCTCATTTTCTTTCGGTTCGTACAGATTATTCATTGTAAAAATTGGCAAAGCTGTATGTATCCGAAATCGTGAGGTTGCATGGGGTACCAGTGTCTATTATATCAGACAGGGATCCTAGATTTACATCATGATTTTGGAAAGCTCTGCATGAAGCCTTGGGGACAAAGTTGAATTTCAGTACGGCTTTTCATCCTCAGTCTGATGGTCAGTCGAAAAGAGTAATTCAGATATTGAAAGACATGTTAAGGGGATGTGTGATCGACTTCAGGGGAAGTTGGGAGGATTTTCTACCATTGGCAGAATTCGCGTATAACAATAGCTATCAGTCTAGCATTCAGATGGCACCCTATGAGCATTGTATGGTCGTAGGTGTCGTACTCCTACTTGTTGGACTGAATTGAGCGAACGGCAGATTTTGGGTCCTGAGATGATATCTGAAATAGAGGAAAAGGTAAAAGTTATTCGAGCACGGTTAAAGGAAGCTTTGGATAGACAGAAGTCGTATGCAGACCTGAAGCGTAAGGATATCGAGTTTGCTGTGGGAGACCAGGTCTTTCTGAAGGTCTCACCTTGGAAGAAAATTTTCAGATTCGAAAAGAAGGGCAAGTTGAGCCCTAGGTTCATCGGGCCATATCATGTGATGAAGCGTGTTGGTCCAGTGGCTTATCAGATTGAATTACCTCCGAGTTAGGTCAAATTCATAATGTTTTCCATGTTTCCATCTTTGAGACGCTATAGATCGGATCCATCTCATATAGTACCTTAGAGGAAGTGGAATTAAATTCAGACTTGTCTTTTGAATAAGAACCAGTGGAAATTTTAGACCGGGATGTTAAGGTGCTAAGAAAAAATACTGTGCCGTTGGTCAAAGTTTTATAATCACGGAGCGGAGGAAGCTACGTGGGAGCCTGAGGAAGCTATACGGCAGCAATATCCTCACCTCTTTTAATTAGGTAAATTTTGAGGACGAAATCTTATTTAAGAGGGGTAGGATTGTAACATCCAAAATAATTGAGTACCATTATGTTGCTAAATGTTAGTTCGGGTTACTTGGAGTTATAATAAAAATATTAGTTAAGTGTACCTTAGAGCAAAGAAATTAGGTGACATTGAGACTTAAGTTAATTAAGTACTAAAAGAAATCATAAGATGAGTTAATAGCATAGTGGTGATGGCGCCATGAGTTAGACATGAGGGAAGAGGTTTGAATCTCCTAGCTTGCAACTTGAAAATTTTTATTTTTTGCTTCCATCTATCAAGTGTCGGCCAAGAAGCAAACATGGAAAGTTTGACTTCTTTATTTTTGGTATGATGGCTAAAGGATTAAGGAAATATTTAAGTTGAAGAAAGAAATCATTAGGATAAGGTAAGTAAGGGGAACAAATGGCTTAAATTGGGGAGTGTGCTATGGAAAGAAAGGGTGGCAAAAGGTTGGGCTTCGATAGCCAAGTACTTGGATGGTTTTTGGGCAAGGGGCTGGCCGAAATTTTAAAGGCATTTAGATGAATTAGGGGCTAGTTGGGCATATTTTCTTCTTTTGGTCATTTGTTAATTTTCTTTTCCTCTCAAAGCTTGTTTCTCTCAAATTTCCTCCCTTAGCGAATGCCTATTGAACAAAGGTAAACAATTTTGTTTTGTTCTCTTTCTTTTGGTCATTCGAGTTTTGACCATTTAGGTCTTAATTCACCTATTCTCAGAAAAACTTTTCCCTTGTGCCGACACCATCATCACACAAAGGAGGTTAATCTTTTCTTTCTTCTTCACAAAACCGATTACATAATCCTTCCAAAACTCAATTCTTTTCTTCTCTTTTCTTTCTCCTTTCTTTTTCTTTCCTTCTCCTTTTCTCACTTGGAGCCGAATCATACTATCTCCATTGTTCCATTCTTTTACTTTTTTCTCAATTAAAAATATCCATAATAATCTCTCTCATGGCGAATGTTAACTTGTACTTGTGCCAAAATTTCTTTCATTTTCTTGATCAAAACCGAATTCTTCTCACACAATTTCTTCCAATCGTGAGCATTAGTGAGATTTTGGAGGGTAGAAACTCAAGGTGATCTTTAGAATTTTGGAACTTTGGAATCGATTTCAAGAATCAAGGTAAGGAGTTTTTCTTTCAAGGATTTAAATTTATTATATTAGTATAGTTAGTATTAATCGATTTCGCTTTAGGGACGCAATCGCTCGATCGTTTCTCAAGGAACGAAGATAAATCGTGGTAAGCCAAATCTCAAACCTTACAAATCGTTAGCCATATTTCAATATTTATAGTCGGACTAATGATCGTATATCTTTAGAGACTTTCAAGATAGGGCAGAAAAGGGCAGTCCATAGCCTTCGAAAGAGGGGCGGTTCCACAAATCCCCCTATTTATAAACGAAGGGCTGTTTTGGGAATCTGGGATTTTCCACTGGGTTGCAGACCTTCAACCGAGGAGAATCAATTGCTTGAGGTTATTCGTACTCCCGAGCCTTTGTATGTTCGTAGATTCTCATCGGGCAACGAATCAACAATCGAAGAGAAACCAAAAATAGAAGTGGTTCAAAATCAAAGGGGTAAGGATTTAGATCGAATACCAATAGTGTATTTTTGATAAATGATAGTATTCTAATGGTTCGTATTACGTTTAGGTGTTGACGAGCGGGAAGGTTTAGTACTCACAATATCAAGGTGTGTAACTTCACACTTTTCTCGGGTTGGATTCATTTGTAGTAGTGAGTAAAATCGTAAAAACGACAAAATCAGTATAATACGTAATAATTGATATTTTGGTGAAATAACATGAAAACGATTAAAATTGTGAAAAATTATGAAAACGCCCTCGATGAGTTAGTTGTTAATATGTAAAATTTTATGTCTCGTAAAAATGGGCAAAAAAAGTATGCTAGATAGCTAAATGGGCCGAAATCTCTGTTAGATCGAAAATGGGCCGAAATCTCTGTTAGATCGAAAATGGGCCTAATCTCATTAGATCAAAATGGGTGAAATCTCATTAGATCGAAAATGAGCCGAAATCTCTGTTAGCTCAAAAATGGGCTGAAATCTCTGTTAGATCGTAAATGGGCCGTAATTTCTGTTAAATTGTTAAATGGGCCAAAAATCTATGCCAGATCGCTAAATGGGCCAGAAATTTTGCTAGATCGTTAAATGGGCCAAAGATGCTAAATAGTTATATGGAATAAATGTGAAACACCCCAAACCCGGCCCAAAAAGCCTGACCGAATTTGATATGTTCCTCGAATCTAACTTTAGCAAATTCCCATTTTAATTAAGAAAACTTGATGATTTTGTAGAAAATGCAGTTTAACTTAATATTTTAGCTTGAAATCAAATTGTATAGTAAATTTATGTCTTTTAAAACATTATTTTAGAAGGAATTAATAAATTAAAAGAAAACCAAATTTAAGGAATTTACTTTAAAACATATATATATTAGTGATAAAAACATTTTTAAATTATTTATCGAAAAACCATTTAGTTATTTAATTAATATTTGTTCATGGCAAAATAAAAGTCCAAACACAAAAATTAAAAAGCAGTTTATAGTGGCCTTATTACAAAAATAGCAAACCCATAATAAAGTCTAAGTAATAAAATTTAATATGTTTAAATTGGAAAGTCTTCAAAATACTTGATATGAGCATTGGCCACCACGAGTACTTGTGCAATTCGATCCATCGCACTACTGAATCATCGAAAAGTTATCCCACAAAGGGTGAGTTATAAAATCAATGTGTAACACATACATTAAAAAGCCCATTTTATCATATGCCTTAAAGCCCAAAAATTACACATATGGCCATAGGCCCATTTAGCTCATATTTAGCCCAAAAGCCCATTTTCATAGCAGATCAAATAATAATCATTAAAAATCACATGATTAGATACACATAATGAAATGCAAACCCGGCCCACCTAAATATCCATCCGCTACACACCACCCGTACCAACCAACACACCGTGGGGATTACTAAATCGACCTCCATCTCACTACACACCATCGAAGGCAGTTGCTGCAGTCAACATGCACATCGCCCTTATAATTTTGTGGCAAGGCCACCAGACAAAATTGTGACCGAAGTCACCGGATTTCAAATATGTGACCGAAGTCACCAGATTCACATATGTGACCGAAGTCACCGGATTTCAAATATGTGACCAAGTCACGGATATTGTGGTAAAACCACCGAATACTTCCCTTTATCAAATATACCCATATGCCCATGCACATACATATTATTCATTTTTCATGCCATTTACCCCAAAATCATATATATCCATACATATTTCACATTTATGCATATAGCAAAATTAACGAAATATTGGGGTAAACATACACAATTTTGTATACCAATGATTGGTATCCACAATCATTTTCAACACATTGTCATATAATCACATTTAAAAATATAGATCTATGAGATTTTAATGTAGGGTTACACACCTTATGATAGTGAGAATGATACCTTCCCGCTCGTCAACGCCTAGTTGATTATCACACTTGGTTAAAATATACTATTACTAATAAAACTATATTTATTGACGAGAGATCTAAATCCTTACCCTCGGATTCTCGAACAACCGTTATTTGTGGTTTTTCTCCGCTAGATGGATCAAAACCCGCAGATATCCCACCAACGTAAAGTGGTTCGGTTGTACGTACTACTTCAAATAACCGATCTTCGTTAGCGAGGTCCACAACCCGGTGGAAAATCTCTTACCGACATGACCCTTCGTTTAAAGTTCGATGGTAAACAAGCCTCCTCTCTTCCAAATACTCCGTCGCTCTTTTCTTACCTATCTTGTTAGTCTCAAATCACCCTAAAAATAAAAGTGATTAATAGTCTATCTAAGGAAATTGATATAACCAAAAGGGATAATCTTACCTTGGATGATTTCGAAAGGTCACTTCTTAAAAGTTGGCTTCAACAAAGATCCTTAAAAATCCTTTCCAAGGATTCGGCCTAAGAGAGAAAAATAAGAGGATTTATGTTTTCTAAATCAACTATAGTAAAAAGAAATAAAGAAAACAATTGACAAAACCTTACTTGATCACTTTGAATATTGGGCCTTGAACAAAAAGAAGAGAATAAAATGATGATTCAGTTTGCACAAAAGAGAAAAGAGAAAAAGATAATGATTTATGGCTAAAATGGTTTCGATTTTCAATAAAAGAAAAGAAAGATTTAGATGAAAAAGAAAGGTGATTTGGTTTGACAAAAGAGAAGGAAAGTATGTTGATTTTGGTGTTGATAGGAAAATAGTTTCGGTTGAGAGTGAAGAAGAAAGAAAAATGAAAAGAGAAGGAAAGAGAAAAGGAAGAAAAAGAGAAAGAGAAAGAGAGATTAAAAGAAGAAGATGATGATAATGATTCTCAAAAGAAAGGAGATAGGTTTAGAGACCTATGCACATTCGGCCAAGAGGAAGAAATTGAAAAAGAAAATAGTTCTTTGCACTTTGGTATTTTCGGCAATGAGAGAAAAAGAAAAGAAGAAAATGTTTTCCAATCTTTTGATGCTTATGACTAAAGAAGACCACAATTTGAGAGAAAATGTATTTTAACCAAAATGGTCAAAATGAAAGCCAAAACAAAGAGAAATTTTTACCTAAACTCAATAACAAATTCGGCTAGGGGAAAAACTTTTGGAGAAGTGAGAAAAGATGCACAAAAATGCAAGACTTTTTGGCCAACTTTCCCCCCTAATGGCTAAGCAAAATTTCGGCCAACACATGCCAACATTATCCCCCTTTTTCCTCCATGCTTCTTCCCCATCAACCCTTAGATTGCTATCACCATTTACTATCCCCTTTAGCCCCTAAAATCGACTAAATTCATGGTCAAATGACCATGAAAAAGTTTCCAAGACAAGGCCCTTACTTCAAGCCTTTTGTCCCCCTCATCTTATCATCCTTTCATGATTCCATACCATAAGTTTTAGCTTACCTTTTCCATATGGTCAAATAACCAAAATTAAAAAGATGCTCATCCATTCTGGAAAAGTCTTGGCCGACACTATAGGGAAGGAAACAAAAAATAAAATCCTCCCATTTGCTAGCTAGGGGATTCGAACCTCTCCCCTCAAGCACTCATCCATGCATCCTAACCACCTTGCCAATTACTCATCTTATGCTTAAAACTCCTTGTCATTATTTCTTAAAGCCTAACATGCTTAGCTCCATCTTAATTATTAGAAATTTAATAAATCACTAAGCATTCACTTAATTAATGAAGTTCAAAATAAACTTCCAAAACATACTCAATCATAATTAAGCATGCAACATCATTCAATTAAGTAAAGATGCATAACCCCTAATTATCAGGATGTTACAAAATGATATATTGTATTATGGGCCTTAATAAAAACCTGAAATATTGACTTATATATATATTGGGCCTTCTTGATAAAATCATCATATGTACATAGGCAATTTTGCATACATGTTGCATGGGTTGGGATTAACGATGAAGAGAAGAAAGGCCTGTTGCCAAAATCTAGTTCTGTGGCTTGCCACAAAATAATTAAACGGCTGATTTCCTCTAGTTCGGTGGCTATGCCACAAATATTTTAATGGTTCAATGCCTCTAGTTCGGTGACTTTGTCACAATCTAGTTCGGTGGCTCTGCCACAAATATAAAATGGCTTAATGCCTACGATTGGTGTGATGGCAGGGTGGGTTGACTTGATCCCCACAGGTGTGATGGTTGGTACGGGTGGTGTGTAGCGGATGGAAATTAGGTTTGGGTGGGAAAATTTCATTTTTACATGCATTCCATTATTTATACTGTTAATCTTGATAATGGGCTCAAACTCAAAATTATGACTTGATGATCTGGCCCAGTGGATTAAGTAAGTAAGTTATACCTTTGAGTTCGAGTAACTCACACCTCAAATTTTTCCTCTCGTAATGGAAATTGATGTGGACTTGGGCGAGGATGACTTCGTGGAGGCCATAATGCAAACATGGGTTAAATAAATTTTGAACTTTTAAATAAGTACTTTCTTTAAATTGCTATTTTGGGTATGATGTAATAAGGCCTCTATTATTATTATTTTTATGGATTTTTATGTGTGGTTGGTTTAAAATTTTGTTTTGGATATTTTAATATGGGCCTATGATTATTATATAATGTTTACTTAAAATAAATTGAGTTTTTAAACATACGAGAAATTTTAACTATTCTTATTTCTCAAATACATCAAACTTAAAATTATTTCATTGGTTTTATTAAACTCTAATTTCAAAAGGGTTTTGAAATACCGATTCATCTGAAATTATTAAGATAGTTCGATCCGTGTAACAAACCAAATCCAATCTTAATGCATAGACCTAGTTTAGGGTGTTACACTTAAACCATAAACCCTAAACTTAAACCCATAACCCTAAATCATAAGCTTAAAATCTCAAACCTTAAATAATTAAACTAAAATCTCAAACCCTAAACTCAAACACATAAGCATAAACCATAAACCCTAAACACTAAACACTAAATTTAGAATATCAAACCCTAAACATAAAATATAAAAGACAAAACCCTAAATCTAAAATTATAATATTTAATAATTAAACCCTAAACCCAAACCCTAAACCTTAAACTCTAAAATCAATAATAATAAACCCTCGAAAACTCAAACCCATAACCGTCTATCTTAAACCATAAACCATAAACCGTAAATCTAAAATCTCAAAACATGAACACTAAAATATATAAACCTAAACCATAAATCATTAAACCTCAAACGTAAACTCAAACATATAACCTAAACCCTAAATGTTAAACCTCAAACTTAAAATCTAGAATCTCAAACCTTAAACCCAAAACCCTAAAGCCCAAACCATAAACTCAGACTAATAACCCTAAATCCTAAACCTTAAATATAAAATCCCAAACCATAAACTCAAAACCTAGAAAACCAAACCCTAAACTATAAACTCAAAAATTGAAGTCTATAAACCTTAAACCATCGAACCCACAACCATGAATCCTAAACACTGTGTAACATCCTAAAAATGTAGTATCGATATGTTGCATAATTTTGGTGCGTAGTTAGTGAATGATTTAATTTGTGTGTTTGATATAGTCTTGAGAAGGCTCGGGATTTATTCGGAATTAGAATAAATTTTAGTAAGGAGTACTTTATTGAAGTGGAACAATTAACCCTGATGTTTAAGGAAATTAAGTGGTAAAAGATAGCATAATTGAGCTATTAGTTAAGTGGTTATGCGCTACATGCATGGTCATGAAGGGAGAGGTTCGAATCCCTTAGCATGCATTTCGTGAATATTAATTTTTGCTCCTTCCTAGCAAGTGTCGGCCAAGCATCAAATTTTTGGTAAGTTAGACTTTTATTTTAAGGTATGATGGCTAATGGATATGGTAAGAGTGAACTTAAGGTAGGGAATCATGAGAATATGGTATGTAGGGGGAACACAAGGCATAAAACAAGGGTGATGCTTTGGAAACTTTTGGGTGGCTAAAACATTGACTTTTGGCCAATGTACTTGGACGGTTTTGGGGCTAGAAGGGGGTTGGCCGAATTTTGGTAAGGATTAGGAGCTAGTTGGCCATAATGCTTTAGCAAATTAGTGCATTTTCCTTTTTCTCTTCACAAATTTTCTCCCTAGCCGATTGTGTCTTGTGCATTGGGTAAATTTTGTTTTGGTCATTTCATCTTGACCAAATTGATACCATCTTTCATTTTTCTCAAGTTTCTCCTCTTTGTGCCGACACCATACCATCTTGAAAGGTCATATTCTTTTCTTTCTTTTTGGCCGAATATACACCAACCCCAAGATCATTTCTTTGTTCATCTTCCATCATTAAAAATTTTCACATAAACACTTTCTCTTTTATTTCTTTTTCTCTTTTCTTTCTTCTTGTAAAGAACTTTTAACATCACTATTTCTTTTCCAAAATCTTCTACCATGGCCGAATGTTAATAACCATCCTCATAGCTGAAATTTCCATTTCTCAAACATTTCTACTCAATCATTTTTCTTTGCATTACTTTGTATAATAGGTAAGAACCTTCTTCGATTATTTATTTCTATTCTTTTCTTTAGCCGAATATACATATTAGTTTAGGAAGGTCTTTTGACCGAAAATAGCATTCTCTATCCGTTCCTCTTAGACAATCTTTTAGTCTTTATAGTGATAAAGTGAAGGCTGAAACTCGGAGTATTCTTAATCATCGTGAATCGCTAGGGTTCGATCCAAAGTGTTAAGGTAAGGGTTTCTATCAAGGACTCCCATATTACTCATTATTCCGTGAAGATGGGTTACTAATCGATTTTATCTTAGGGACGTTATCGCTCGATTTTCATCCCGTGAATGCGAAGATATTTTTGTGGTAAGCCGATTTCGCCCTTAAAACCAATAGTCTTAAATTTTGATATATTAGTTGGACTAATAATCTTTTGTCTATGGAGGCAAGCAAGATAGGGTCGAAAATAGTGGTGAATAGTACTCAAAAGAGGGGCGGTTTTGCTATTCCCTCTAGATTCAAACGAAGGGTCGTTTCAAACAATTGAGATTTTCCAACGGGTTGTGGACCCTCATCTGAGGAGAATCGATTATTCGAAGTTGTTCGTAGTTCGGAGCCATTAGTTGTTCAGGATTTCCCATTGGTTTGTGAACCATCAACCGGGGAGATCTGACAAATAGTTGTTATTCAAGATTTCGAGGGTAAAGATCTAGATCGCTTATCTTTGGTATAGATTTATATTAAGTATTAGTGTTCTAATCAAGCATGACACGTATTTAGGTTCGATGAGTGGGAAAGTTTAGTTCTCACTGTAATCAGGTGTGTAGTTTCATACTTATCTCGTGGGTTAGATGTTATACCATTATTAAGCATTAGACTAATAATCGCAAAGTTAGTAAAATCGAAAAATAAGGTTTATTAACACTTTAGTGTAAACGCATGAAATCGGTATTAAAATCATGAAAGTTACAAAATCACCCTTAATGGGCTAATATGATAAAAAGTGATATATGGACCTCATGTGTTAATGGGCCGTATTGATAGATTGCTTAATGGGCCATTTTGATAGATTGCTATATGGGCCGATTTGTTATATTGCTTAATAGGCTAAAATGTGTAATGGGCCAAATTGTGAAATGGGCCAAATTGTAAAATAGGCCAAATTGTGAAATAGGCCAAATTGTAAAATAGGCCAAATTTTAATATGGGCCTGATGTTAAAATTATCACATGAATAAAATTGTTGTGCATTGTATATACATGATTGCATGGGTTGGGATATTTTGATGAAGAGAAGAAGGCTTCATGCCCAGTTTAAATGGCTTAATGCCTGCGTATTAATGGCCACTGGCCTGCGAAATATTGTATTAAATGGCTTAATTCCTGCATGCTAATGGCCACTGGCCTACGAATCATTGAATTAAATGGCTTAATGCCTGCGATTGGTGTGTTGGCGGGGTGGGTTGACTCGATCCCCACAGGTGTCTTTGGTTGGTGCGGTGGTGTGTAGCGGATGGAAATTTAGGCTTGGTTGGGAATTGCAATTTACATGCATTTTTAATTACTAAATTGTTATATTCGTAAATGGGCTCAAGCCCAATTAAATGTTTTAATGGTTTGGCCTAGTGGACTTGGTAAGTGAGTTACACACTGAGTTCTAAGAAACTCACCCTATTTTTCTTACCCTTCTCAGGTAATGATAGTTGATGGAGGCTTGGGCCAGGGATGACTTCGCAGGGGCCATACTTCAAATGATGGTTTTTATGAACTTTGAACTATTCTTTAGTATTTTTACTTAATTAATTTTTCAGTTGTGATGTAATAAGGCCTCTGGTATAATTTTTATGGATTTTTATTTGTGGATGGATTTTAAAATGTTTTAGATGCTAAAGGGACTATTTTAATTTTATAAATGTTTTCTTTAATTTATGTATAAAAAGGGGGTTTTCTTAAATATCACTAAACTCGTAAAAATTTCTGTGAAAACTCTTTTATGAATTTTGTTTTCAAAATCCCTTTTGAATTATTTTAAACTTCTTTAAAAATTTAACCGATTATTTCTCCGAGATAAAATTGTAAACTCTTATGTTCTAAAATCATAGATTTCAAATTAACCTCGCTTTTGATAAACCCTATCTCTAAAATAGTTTTGAAGATCTACTTTCTTTAAATCATTAGATGACTAGATGTATGTTCGATTTGTATGGCATATCAAGTCTGGTCTTAACGCATAGTCTGGGTTTGAGGTTTGGCGAATTTGGTGGAATTGCCCTTCGACGAGTTCGATCTTATTTTGGGCATGGATTGGTTGGTGAAGCACCGGGCGCAATTGGATTGTGCTGCAAAATGGATGTCAATCAGGACTTTGGATGATAAGGAAGTAGTAATGATAGGCGAACGAAGGAACTTTTTGGCGAATGTGGTATCTACTTTAAAGGCAGAAAAGTTGGTGCGGAAAGGGTATGGAGCGTTCCTAGCTTTCATTAGTGCTTTGGATGCCAAACAATTATCAGTGGAAGGTGTGAGAACGGTGAAAAAATTTCCAGATGTCTTTCCCGAAGAACTTCCGGGTCTACCTCCAAATAGGGAAGTAGAATTTGGCATTGAGCTTATGCCCAAAATAGCTCTAGTGTCAATTTCTCCTTATAGAATGGTACCGAAAGAGTTAGCGGAGCTTAAAGCTCAAATTTAAGAATTGTTGGATCGGGGATTTATTCAGCCAAGTATGTCTCCGTGGGGGGCACCAGTTTTGTTCGTCAAAAAGAAGGATGGGTCAATGCGTATGTGTATTGATTATAGGTAGTTGAATAAATTGACGATCAAGAATAGGTATCCATTATCGAGAAACGATGACCTGTTTGATCAATTGAGAGGAGCTTCAGTTTTCTCCAAGATAGATTTGAGATCAGGTTATCATCAACTCAAGGTTAAGGAGGCAGATATTCATAAGACGGTATTCCGAACTCGTTATGGGCAATATGAGTTTTTGGTGATGCCATTTGGTTTGACCAATGCACCAGCTACATTTATGGACATGATGAATCGAGTCTTTCAACCCTACTTAGACCGGTTCGTGGTGGTGTTTATAGATGATATCTTGGTATATTCGAGGAATAAAGAAGAGCATGACTCACATTTGCGCATAGTATAGCAAATACTGCGAGATAAGAAACTTTATGCCAAATTCAGTAAGTGCAAATTTTGGTTGAAGGAAGTGACTTTCTTGGGTCATGTGGTGTCAGCCGAAGGAATAATAGTTGATCCTCGAAAGGTTGAAGCTGTGTTGGAATGGAAACCACCGAAGTCAGTGGCTGAGATTCAGAGTTTCTTGGATTTGGCTTGATATTATAGACGTTTTGTTGAGGGGTTTTTGTTGATTGCTACACCCCTAACTAAGCTGTTGCGAAAGGGAGTACCGTATGTGTGGACTGATAAATAACAAAAGAGTTTCGAGAAACTGAAGAAGATTTTGACAGAAGCGCCAATACTAATTCAACCTGAGGCTGGAAAAAAGTTTATCGTTTACTGTGATGCGTCATACACGGGTTTAAGATATGTGCTAATGCAAGGTGGAAAAGTGGTGGCTTATGCTTCTCGTCAGTTAAGGCCGCACGAAGTCAATTACCCTACTCATGACTTGGAGTTGGCTGCGGTGATGTTTGTTTTAAAGATTTGGAGGCACTATCTCTATGGTGAGAAGTATATCATTTATACGGACCATAAGAGTCTTAAGTACCTCCTTACCCAAAAGGAGTTGAACTTGAGACAACGGAGATGGGTGGAGCTATTAAAGGATTATGACCTCTCGATCGAGAACCATCCTGGAAAGGCTAACGTGGTGGCAGACGCGTTGAGTCGTAAGGTAGTATCAGAGTTAAAAGCAATGTTTGCTCATCTCAGTTTGTATTAGGTTGGTAGTCTGCTAGTGAAACTTTAGGTGAAGCCTTTGTGGTTGGAAGGGATCAAGGAAAAGTAGTTATCAGATGAAAAGTTGGGTCCATTAATGTAACAAGCTAAAAGTGGTGCGACAGGGGATTTTGGAATGAACACGGATAGAGTGTTGTGTTTTCATGGAAGAGTTTGTATGCCCATGGATTCAGATTTGAGGCAAATGATTCTACGAGAGGTACATAGTAGCCCTTATGCTATGCACCCCGGAGGTAATAAGATGTATCGAGATCTCCGTGAACAGTATTGGTGGCCAGGGTTGAAGCGAGAGGTTAGTGATTATTGGGTAAGTGCCTGACTTGTCAACAAGTGAAAGCAAAACATCAATTACCGTCGGGCCTTTTGCAACCGATAAAGATTTCTCTATGGAAATAGGAGCGAATAACAATGGATTTTGTTAGTGGGTTACCCTTAACACCTACTAAGAAAGATTACGTTTGGGTGGTAGTAGATCGATTGACGAAGACTGCTCATTTTCTACCAGTTAGTACGGATTACTCACTGCAGAAGTTGGCTAAGCTGTATGTATCTGAGATCATGAGGTTGCATGGGGTACCAGTGTCTATCATATCAGACAGGGACCCTAGGCTTACATCACAGTTTTGGAAAGCTTTGTATGAGGCTTTGGGAACAAGGTTAAACTTTAGTACGACTTTTCATCCTCAATCAGATGGCCAGTCAAAAAAAGTAATTCAGATTTTGGAATACATGTTAAGGGGTTGTGTAATTGACTTCAGAGGCAGCTGGGAGGATTTCCTACCGTTGGCAGAGTTCGCTATAATAACAGTTACCAATCCAGTATCCAAATGGTGCCCTATGAAGCGTTATACGGTCGTAGGTGTCGTACCCTTACTTGTTGGACTGAATTGGGGGAACGACAGTTGTTGGGTCCTGAATTCATATCTGAGACGGAAGGAAAGATAAAGGTGATTCGAGCACGGTTAAAGGAAACTTCGGATAGACAAAAGTCGTATGTAGATCTGAAGCGTAAGGATATTGAGTTTACAGTGGGAGATCAGGTCTTTCTGAAAGTATCACCTTGGAAGAAAATTTTTAGATTTGGAAGGAAGGGCAAGTTGAGCCCTAAGTTCATTGGACCGTACCGTGTGTTGAAGCGTGTAGGACCAAAGGCCTATCGCCTTGAATTACCTCCGGTTGAATCAAATTCATAGTGTCTTCCATGTTTCTATGCTGAGGCATTATAGATCGGATCCGTCTCACATAGTACCGGTAGAAGAAGTAGAGTTAAGGCCAGATTTGTCTTTCGAGGAGGAACCAATGAAAATCTTAGACCGTGATGTTAAGGTGCTAAGAAAGAAGACTGTGCCTTTGGTTAAGGTTCTATGGCGTAATCACAAAGCGGAGGAAACTACGTGGCAGCCTGAGAACGCAATTCGGCAACAATATCCTCACCTCTTTTAACCTGGTAAATTTCGAGGATGAAATTTTCTTTAAGGGGGTAGAATTGTAACATCCTAAAAATGTAGTATCGATATGTTGCATAATTTTGGTGCGTAGTTAGTGAATGATTTAATTTGTGTGTTTAATATAGTCTTGAGAAGGCTCGGGATTTATTCGAAATTAGAATAAATTTTAGTAAGGAGTAATTTATTGAAGTGGAACAAGTGACCCTGATGTTTAAGGAAATTAAGTGGTAAAAGATAGCATAATTGAGCTATTGGTTAAGTGGTTATGCGCTACATGCATGGTCATGAGGGAGAGGTTCAATCCCTAGCATGCATTTTGTGAGTATTAATTTTGCTCCTTCCTAGAAAGTGTCGCCAAGCATCAAACTTTTGGTAAGTTAGACTTTTATTTTAAGGTATGATGGCTAATGGATATGGTAAGAGTGAACTTAAGGTAGGGAATCATGAGAATATGGTATGTAGGGGGAACACAAGGCATGAAACAAGGGTGATGCTTTGGAAACTTTTGGGTGGCTGAAACTTTGACTTTTGGCCAATGTACTTGGAAGGTTTTAGGGCTAGAAAGGGGTTTGCCAAATTTTGGTAAGGATTAGGAGCTAGTTGGCCATAATGCTTTAGCAAATTAGTGCATTTTCCTTTTTCTCTTCACAACTTTTATCCCTAGTCGATTGTGTCTTGTGCATTAGGTAAATTTTGTTTTGGCCATTTCATCTTGACCAAATTGATTCCATCTTTCATTTTTCCCAAGTTTCTCCTCTTTGTGCCGAAACCATACCATCTTGAAAGGTCATATTCTTTTCTTTCTTTTTGGTCGAATATACACCAACTGTAACACCCCAAACCCGGCCCCTAAGTTTCGACCGGATCTAGTATGCTACGGGTCGTACATTGAAAACTTTTGCTAAGGGTTGGTTCGAAAATATTAAGTTAATTTGAGTAAAAAAATATCATACATATATATATATATAAAACCCTCGTATTCTTATTATTTAGAATAATTAAACCTTTGACAAAATTTCATAAATTCCAATTATTAAAGTTCTTGAGATGAATATAACTATGGGGCCTTATTACATCATTATTTCCCAAAATAAAATAAAACTTTATGAAAGATCGAAATAGTCTATAAAAATAAAAACTCGATGGCCCTTCAAGTCCGTCTCAGCTCCCGTGTCCATGATCTACTGCTCATCTGAAAGAGTAGAGAAAATGAAAGCGTGAGTCACCAAGACTCAGTGTATAAATCTCGAGCACACTGACCTAAGGCCCACAAACACATTATGGGCCTCGGCCCATACATGGAGGCAACAATCATAAATACATGATAAACAATAAATAATGAATAGCCCAACCCATCCTAGAATTCCATCCTCTACACACCAACCCGTACCAACCATCACACATTGGGGATTTCTACAATCAACCCTCCATCCGCTACACACCATAACGACAGTCGTATTGCCTATTTCTGTTAATCAGAAATCATTAAAAGTGGCATAGCCACCGATCACTATGTGTCCTAACATTTATATTTGTGGGATTTCTACCACTGGTCACCATGTGACCCATGTTTATATTCGTGGGATTTCTACCACCGGTCACCATGTGACCCATTATGCACTTCCCCTTCATTATCATATTCCCCACCCCATGCATACATACATAAAGAAAACATCATACAGACTTTCATATATTTCGAGATACATAGAGATTTCTATGTTTGCATTTGACATCCTTGCCTAACCCTTTTAGGGTTTTATTCGACTGCCTACACATACCACTTTCCGCTTTTTAGCCCATAACACATAAAAACGGTTAGAGAGTGTGTGTTAGAGATCTACACACCTGGTTACCGTTAGGACGACACTTTCTATGTCGACACTATCAGAAGTCGATACGACTGCTACTTGCCTAAGGTATTGTTTAGAAGCCAGTCCACAACCTGGTGGCCAGTCTCGAACCGCTGACACCGCACGTTTCTTAAACTTAGGGATTGGGTTTTCAGATCTAGTCCCCTCCTTTGCCTGATCCACATTTGATTCCATTATAAGTCCTTGTCAGAACTACAATATTGAGATAAGGCTATTAAACCATAACCTATGGTTAGGATTACAGGTACGATAGCGAATCCAACAAAAATCTAAAGATATCCCTTACCTTGAAATCCCAGAATCAGAGAATAGCAATTTTCGGCTCTTAGATCTAAACGAACAGATTTCCTTCAAATTCCAGAAGCCCACCCAAACCCAAAAAGAAAGGAAATATTAGCCTCAATTGACAGTCTTAACAACCAAGTGGCCATTCGGCCTTGTCTCTTAAAAGCTGAAAGAGAAAAAGAATGAATCAAAGGAAATCAGCACCTACCTTTACAGAGAATTCGGCAACCCTAGCAAATCCCAGTTTTATGGAGAAATCGGCACCTAGCCTATTAGAAGAGAAGAAAATCGGCAACTCCTAAGAGATTCCGGCTTATGGAGAAGTTGGCTAAAAAGGAAAAGAATGAAGAAGAGATTTCAGCTTTTTTAGGAATCAAAAGAAAAGTTTTGCACAGATAGACTAGGGTTTCGACTTTTAGCAAAAAAGTTAACAGAAATAATAGAGGGAGAGACTGAGAATTTTGGCACAAAGAATGAAGAAAAGTGTAGGGTTCAAATGCCGAAATCGATGAGCTATCCCCCCTATTTATAGAAATTTCGGCACTTACCTAACAAAAATCGAAAGTGCCCTTCTTGATAACTAAGAATTAAGCAAATAAAAAGGGAAAAATTGGCACCCCCTATGGCAATTAGAAATCGATTTCTTTACTCCTCTAGGTGATGGAATTTCGGCCAACTCTGCTCTCAGCAGATAGCTCCTAACTTTTCTCCTTTATCTAAATCTCCTCACACCTTCAAAAGACTCCTAGATAACACCACATCTTTCTTCTATTATCAGCACAATATTATCATTAAATCCCCCTAAAAATAAGCCCTAATGCCGTCCATTCCTCCCTGATCTTTTAAGTGCTGAAATTGGCCCAAAGACATGGGCTCCTTGCGGCCAAACTTGGGCCTCTTTCAACTGCTAGTGACGCCACCCTCTAGCTCCCTTGCAGAGTCACTTAATATTGGGCCACCAGCCCACTTTGTTGTTTTAAACACAGATGCTACCTTTTTAACACTATAGTGCCCAAACAAAATTTGGACCTGAGCCTGAGCCCAATTTGGACCCTTAACAGTTAAAGTAACCCTTTAAACATATCTACACACTAAACACATAGGCAAAAAAATTCAGGGTGTTACACCAACCCCAAGATCATTTCTTTGTTCATCTTCCATTACTGAAAATTTTCACATAAACACTTTCTCTTTTCTTTCTTTTTCTCTTTTCTTTCTTCTTGTAAAGAACTCTTAACATCACTATTTCTTTTCCAAAATCTTCTACCATGGCCGAATGTTAATAACCATCCTAATAGCTAAAATTTCCATTTCTCAAACATTTCTACTCAATCATTTTTCTTTGCATTGCTTTGTATAATCGATAAGAACCTTCTTCGATTCTTTATTTCTCTTCTTTTCTTTAGCTAAATATACACATTAGTTTAGGAGGGTCTTTTGACCGAAATAGCATTCTCTATCCCTTCCTCTTAGACAATCTTTTCGTCTTTATAGTGATAAAGTGAAGGCCGAAACTCGGAGTATTCTTAATCATCGTGAATCGCTAGGATTTGATCCAAAGTTTTAAGGTAAGGGTTTCTATCAAGGACTCCCATATTACTCATTATTTCATCAAGATGGGTTACAAATTGATTTTATCTTAGGGACGTTATCGCTCGATTTTCATCCCGTGAACGTGAAGATATTTTTGTGGTAAGCTGATTTCGCCCTTAAAACCAATAGTCTTAAATTTCGATATATTAGTTGGACTAATAATCTTTTGTCTATGGAGGCAAACAAGATAGGGTTGAAAAGAGTGGTGAATAGTGCTCAAAAGAGGGGCAGTTTTGCTATTCCCTCTAGATTCAAACGAAGGGTTATTTCGGCAATCCAGGATTTTCCACCGGGTTGTGGACCTTCATCCGAGGAGAATCGATTATTCGAAGTTGTTCGTAGTTCGGAGCCATTAGCTATTCGGGATTTCTCATCGGTTTGTGAACCGTCAATCGGGGAGATCCGACAAATAGTTGTTATTCGAGATTCCGAGGGTAAAGATCTAGATCGCTTATCTTTGGTATAGATTTATATTAAGTATTAGTGTTCTAATCAAGCGTGACACATATTTAGGTATCGACACGTGGGAAAGTTTAGTTCTCACCGTAATCAGGTGTGTAATTTCACACTTATCTCGTGGGTTAGATGTTATACCATTATTAAGCATTAGACTAATAATCACAAAGTTAGTAAAATCGAAAAATATGATTTATTAACACTTTAGTGTAAGTGCATGAAATCGGTATTAAAATCGTGAAAGTTACGAAATCGCCCTTAATGGGCTAATATGATAAAAAGTGATATTGGACCTCATGCGTTAATGGGCCGTATCGATAGATTGCTTAATGGGCCGTTTTGATAGATTGTTATATGGGCCGATTTGTTATATTGCTTAATAGGCTAAATTGTGAAATACGCCAAATTGTGAAATGGGCCAAATTATGAAATAGGCCAAATTGTGAAATGGGCCAAATTGTGAAATAGGCCAAATTGTGTAATGGGTCAAATTTTAATATGGGCCTGATGTTAAAATTATCATATGAATAAAATTGTTGTGCATTGTATATACATGATTGCATGGGTTGGGATATTTTGATGAAGAGAAGAAGGCTTCATGCCCAGTTTAAATGGCTTAATGCCTGCGTATTAATGGCCACTGGCCTGCGAAATATTGTATTAAATGGTTTAATGCTTGCATGCTAATTGCCACTTGCCTGCAAATCATTGAATTAAATGGCTCAATGCCCGCTATTGGTGTCTTTGGCGGTGGGTTGACTCGATCCCCACAGTGTCTTTGGTTGGTGCGGTGGTGTGTAACGGATGGAAATTTAGGCTTGGTTGGGAATTGCATTTTACATGCATTTTAATTACTAAATTGTTATATTCGTAAATGGGCTCAAGCCCAATTAAATGTTTTAATGGTTTTGCCCAGTGGACTTGGTAAGTGAGTTACACACTGAGTTTTAAGAAACTCACCCTATTTTTCTTACCCTTCTCGGTAATGATAATTGATGGAGGCTTGGGGGGATGACTTCATGGGCCATACATCAAATGATGGTTTTATGAACTTTGAACTACTCTTTAGTATTTTTACTTAATTAATTTTTCAGTTGTGATGTAATAAGGCCTCTGTATAATTTTATGGATTTTTATTTGTGGATGGATTTTAAAATGTTTTAGATACTAAAGGGACTATTTTAATTTTATATATGTTTTCCTTATACATTATCGAAAAACTTTTTAGTGTGACACACTGGATTCGGGCCTAACTTCTAGGCCTAGTTTGGGGTGTTACACACTGAACCCTAAACACTAAATCTAAAACCCTAAACAAAAGCTTTAAAACCAAAACATAGAACCCTAAACAAAAACTTTAAACATAGTACCTAAACTTGAACCCATAACCTTGAATTCTAAACCATAAACATTAAACCATGAACTTTAAATCTAAAATCTCAAACCTTAAACCTAAAACCTAAAAGCTTAAACCCTAAACTTAAACATATAACCGTAAACCTTAAATTTAGAATCACAAACACTAAACCCAAATAATAGAAGTCCAAACCCTAGACTTAAATATATAATCATAAACACTTAAACCTTAAACCCAAGTAATAAACAATAAACAATAAAACCTCAAACACATAACCATAAACCCTAAACCTAAATCATAAATCATAAACCCTAAATTTAGAATAACAAACCATGAACCATAAAAACTAAAATCTTAATCCACAAACCTAAACTCAAACTCATGACCTTGAACACTAAACTCTAAACCATAAACCCTAAACTAGAACATATAACCTTGAACCATAAACTATAAATTCTAAACTCTAAAACATTAACCTTAAACCTTAAACCTTTAAATTCTAAACCTTAAATCTAAAATCTCAAACCATAAACCATAAACATAGAAGTCTAACCACTAAACCTTGAAGACATAACCCTAAAACTTAAACCATAGACATTAAACACTAAATCCTAAGCCCAAACCTTAAACTCAAACCCATCACCCTAAATCCCTTTAGCCATAAACACAAACCCCAAACTAGTAAATCATAACCACAAACCCTTGAACCTTAAACTCAAATCCTACACCTTAAATCCCAAAGCTTAAACCTTAGGATTCGAGGTTTGAGTTCAAGGTTTGAGATTTTGGGTTCAGGGTTCAAGGTAAAATAATCACTAAAGGTAAAATAATCACTAAAATTATGTGTTAATGACATGGAAAAATTGCACAAAAAATTACTTTTTTTTTTTTAGAAATTGGTTGCACAAAAATATAAAATATTAACTTATAGAAAAAAAGAATGATTAAAATTTGCAAAAGAAAAGAAGATGTTTATTTATAATTTTAAAATTAATTATTTTAAGTAATTTGATGAAAGTTAAATTAAGTTGGAGAAGATATTAGATATAGATGAGTGTATAATTGTAACAACCCAAACCCAGCCCAAACACTACGACTGAATTTGGTTTGCTACGGAGAAAAACATTTTGAAATTTTTTCTAAAACCGTTATAAGTTTTGTCGAAAACCTTGTGTTTTCAAGTCTCTTGTTAAAAACCATACTTAGTGTTGTCTAGAAATATTTATTAAGTCGGGTTGTTTATAGATTTCGAATGTGCCCGATGACACTTAAAACATTTTACATTTAATTTGAGAAAACATGTGAACCAGTTTTAACATCATTAAATAATTTAAACAAAATATTCTAAACATGTAACAATAATAAAATAATTCTAGGAGGCCTTATTACAACCCAATTAAAATCAACCAACAATAATAAAAAAAAATATAAATGAACTGAAATTCAAGTCTATTAAATTAAATCCCACCGCATGGCCACCTCAAGTCCCTCCGGCTCCATATCCATGAACTACGTGTCACCGAAAAAATAAAGGAGAAGGTCGTCACCAAGACTCGATGTAACCCTTCCCGGGTAAATACCACATCATACACAATTTATAACAAATTAACGTGCATTAAGTCATGTACCCAACCTAGCCAACCAAACGCCTCTGTCTACCCCATTGTGGTACCAAACCACCGGTGGTGCCAAACCATTGGTGACGATAGTCACAGATGTGATACCAAATCACCGGAGGTGCCAAACCTCGGTGTCCAAGACACAAATCGGTTGATGGGGCCAACCCATCGCGGATACCAAATCACCGGCGTCAATCCCAGATATCATCATCGTGGGGCCAACCCATTGTGGTACTAAGCCACCGGGGACGAGGCGCTATGAGGTGCCAAACCTCCGAGGTACCAAACCTCTGGTGACCGTAGTCACAGCAGTGTTACCAAAACACCGGTGTCCGCCGACACAATGTAACTACCCCTCCACTCATCAACCCATATCAAATCATTGTGTAACAAATCTCATGCCATCGATATTTAAGTTACAACTAAATTCATGCCATGCTTCCCAAAAGCATTAAATAGCAACACATATTAGCAGTACTTACACGAATCGTCACTTATACCAATTCGGTATTAAATCCAATGCTACATAAACCGAGTTAGCATTCACAACATTTAGCACAGTTAATAAGTCATAACGTGTGTATGTACACACCGTCACCAACGAAGTTTAAAACCCGAAAAGAGAAGTCGGCCACCCTAGATCTACTTGTCCCTATATTCTACCAAATACATGGGTTAGTATTATGGCCTATTCGGCCAACCCAATTAATCCAAAGGGTCATTTGTGATCCCGAATCCTTACCTATCACCCCTTGGGTACTCACTTCGATACTTGATACGCAGATCTGCTTTACCAAATCAGTCAAATGACAATGTCAATAGCCTTCAGCTTTTAATCACTTAAAAGAATAATCCATTAACAATAGGCCCTTACTACCACTTACCAAAGTCGATCGTCGAGAATGGCCTAGATCGCTTGTTCCACAAATCCCTAAATCTCAGAATCAATCGGTTTGAAGAGTGTTAACATCTTTTGCTTACAAATCTGAAATCGCCCTTACCCCTTGTAAAAATCGATAGAGACACCAAAGAGAAGGAAAATAGCATTCGGCCATGATTACTTACCCACCTTATGAACCGATTGGAGAAGAGTTTAGAAAAGGTTACCTTTGCTTGATATTCGGCCAAAGTGAATCTTAACAGGAGAAAGGAATTTTAGCACAAGGTAAGGTAGATTCGGTTAGATATTGATGAGAAAAGAAGGTGGGATTTCAAAGAAGGAGTAGAGAGAGTTTGGTTTTGAAAAATGAGAAAGAAAAGTAGATTGAAGTTGAGGTATAGGAATTCACCAAAGTCTAAGAAAAAGGAGAATAGTTTTCGGTTTTTGTTTGAGAGAGTTTGAAAAACAAAAGAGATGCTAGCCGAAATTATCAAGAAAATTAAAAGAATTCGGCCTCCCCTACACATATGCTTGCCGTGCACTCTTCCTTTGAAGAGTTTAAAGTTCAACAATTTCCCTAATTCACTCTAGGCCACAAGTTTAAAATAATTTAAAAATAATTTGAACACTCAAACTCCTATATTTTCTCTTTGCCACCTATTAAAGATTATTCACAAAATAATCCAAATAAAAACTTAATAATATAGTTATTATCCTCATTAACAAAAGAGTTTGAAATGAGAAATTCTCTCCCCCCTATGCCATCCAAAATAAAGAGTAAAAAGGGATTTCCATGACTCGAACACAGGCTCTCCCTTATCCCTTGTGGCGTCACATGTAACTCCCAAGTAGCCCTCCTTTTGCCACTTTTCCAAGGCTTATATTGTGTCAATAAATCCTCTATTTATTCTTGTAACCCCTACTTGCTAGAGATCCTTACCTTTAAAGTTCCCAAATACAATTTTTACTAAACCGAGCCTACTCAAAACCTCCAACTAAGCCTTATTACACCACAATCAATAACACAAAGAATTCAATTTAAGAAAAACATTTAATCTCAAATAGCCCCGCTTTTAGGATGTTACAGTTCTACCCTTAAAAGAATTTCGTCCTCGAAATTATCTCGGTTAGAAGAGGTGGGGGTATGCTGCCAGATCACATCCTCGGGTTCCCACGTAGCTTCCTCTCGCACCATGGTTCTCGCCATAGCACTTTCACTAAGGGCATCGACTTCCCTCGCAGAACCTTCACATCTCGATCCAAAATCGAACCGGTTCTTCCTCGAAAGATAAGTCCGAGTTGACCTCAATTTCGCCACGGGCACCACGTGTGATGGATCGGACCGACATCGCCTAAGCATCGACACATGAAAGACATTATGAATCGACTTAACTCCGCTTATAGATTCGAAATGATAAGCTACCGGTCTTACTCGCTTCAATATTGTATATGGGCCAATGAATCTTGGGCTTAGCTTTCCTTTTCGCCAAATCTCAACACCTTTTTCCAAGGTGATACCTTCAGAAAACCTTGTCTCCTACATCATACTCCATTTCTTTGCGCTTCAGATCAACATAAGACTTACATCTATCCGACGCTTCTTTAAAACGAGCCCGAATCACCCTAACTTTGTCCTCCGTTTACGAACCAACTCGGACCCAACACTTGTTGTTCACCCAACTCGCCCAACATGTCGGAGTTCGCATTTTCGTCCATCTGATTGCTTCAGATGGTGCCATCTGGATACTCGCTTGGTAACTATTGTTGTAGGCGAACTCGGCTAATGGTAAAAATTCCTCCCAACTACCTCAGAATTCCAAGACACAACCCCTCAGCATATCCTCTAAAATTTGTATGACCCTTTCTGATTGCCCGTCGATTTGCGGATGGAAAGTCAGATCGAAATCCAATCGCGTACCCAAAGCTTGATGCAACGCTTTCAAAACCTCGACGTGAACCTTGGATCCCTATCCGAGATAATTGATCTTTGGTACACCATGCAATCGACTATCTCGCCACATACAACTTTGCTAGCTTCGGAGTGAGTAATCCATTCTCACCGGTGACGAGTGAGTGATTTAGTCAAGCGGTCCACAATTACCCAAACTGCATCTTTCTTGCTGGGCGTAAGGGGTAGACCACTGACGAAATCCATAGTGACCCTCTCCCATTTCCATTGAGGAATCATCTTGGTTGAAGTAGTCCTGATGGTAACTGATGTTCAGCTTTAACTCACGACACGTCGAGACGACTTCCCACGAACTCAATCACTTCACGCTTCAACCCCGGCCACCAGAACTATCTCCGCAAATCTCCGTACATTTTGCTACCTCCAGGATGCATAGCGTATGGGCTGCTATGTGCATCTTGGAGAATTCTTTGTCTCAGTTCCACATCCTTCGGCATACTGTACGTCCTTGAAAACATAATACACCATGATCACCAAACTATACCCTTCCAAAACACCATTTTGGACTTGCAATCTCTTTGCATTCAATCCTCGCTACCAACCGCTTATCCTTAATCTCCTCGATCCAAGTTGGCTTAACTTGCAGCTCCGCCAAAAGACTTCCATCGTCAGATAGACTCAAATGAGCAAACATCGCCTTAAGTGCGCCACGACCTTCCGACTTAACGCGTCACCACCACGTTGGCCTCACCGGATGATACTCGATTGAACAATCGTAGTCCTTTATGATTCAATCCATCTAGTCTTGCCTTAAGTTCAAGTCTTTCCGGGTCAAGAGATACCTTAGACTCTTGTGATCCGTGTAAACTATCGACTTCTCCCCATACAAGTAATGCCTCCACATTTTCAAGGTAAAGACTCTCTTTGCTAACTCCAAGTCGTGAGTTGGGTAGTTAACCTCATGCGGTCTTAGTGACAGACGCATAGGCTACTACCTTCCTTCCTCAGATCAACACACATCCCAACCCAAGATGGGATGCATCACAATAAACCGTGAACATTTTTCCGCCTCAGTTGTACCAGCAACCTGAGCTTCCGTCGAATCTTCCTCACTTATCAAAACTTTCTTGCGCTTTTCGACCAAACAAATGGTACTCCTTCCTTAATAACTTAGTTAATGGGGCACGATTAGTGAGAATCCTTCCACAAACCTTTGATAGTACCTCGCTAGACCTAGAAAACTTGAATCTACGCCAATCGACTTAGGCGGTTTCCACTCCAACACCGCTTCAATCTTGCGGGATCCACTCTAATCCTTCCACGACACGCGTGACCTAAGAAAGCCACCTCCCTTAGCCAAAATTCGCATTTACTGAATTTCGCATATAACTGCTTCTCCCTTAACACTTGTAGAACTATACGCAAATGCTTGTCATGCTCCTCCTCCGTCTTTGAGTAAACCAATATGTCGTCTATGAACACCACGACAAATTGGTCCAAGTACTGTTGAAACACCCTATTCATTAAGTCCATGAATTCCGCCGGTGCATTGGTCAAACCGAATGGCATCACTAGGAACTCGTAATGCCCATACCAAGTCCGAAATGTCGCCTTGTGCACATCAACCTCCTTCACCTTTAATTGATGATAACCCGACCTAAGGTCAATCTTTGAGAATACCGACGCACCCTTTAGTTGGTCAAACAAGTCATCGATCCGAGGCAACGGATACTTGTTTTTGATCGTTAACTTGTTTAATCGACGATGTCGATGCACATCCGCATAGAACCGCCCTTCTTCTTGACAAACAATACAGTGCTCCCCACGGAGATATACTTGGTCGGATAAACCCTCTATCCAAGAGCTCCTGAATTTGAGCCTTCAGCTCTACCAATTCCTTTGGTGCCATTCGATACGGTGCTATAGATACAGGTGCCGTTCCAGGTAGCAAATCTATACCGAATTCGACTTCCCGATCTAGAGGCAAACCCGAAAGTTCCTCTGGGAATACATCAGCAAATCCCCCCACTATTCAGACCTTTTTAACCGCTGACTCCTTAGCCTCCAAGGCACAAATTCAAACTAAAAATGCCTCACACCCTTTCCTAACCATCTTTTCAAATCAAGGCCGACACCACATTAGATGTAATTTCTTCGATTACCGATCATAACCACTTCATCCCTTCGCCATCTTAAGAACCATGCGCTTAGCAAAAGCAATCCAACCTCGCTTTGGTACCTAACCAACCGGTCCATTCCAGGATCAAATTGAACTCCCCAAATGGTAGTTCCATCAGATCAGCCACAAACACGACCCCTTGGAGTTCAAGAGGCACATCCCTATAAAGCTTGTTCACAACTACAGAATGGCCTAAAGGGCTAATTACAGTCATCTCCCTAGCAGCAGTCTCAGAGTCTAGGTTCAAAGTCTCTACCACACTACTCGCTACGTATGAATGCGTTGAACCCACATCAATTAATGCAACATAAGGAAGACCAAAAATTAGAAACGTATTGGTTATGACATCCGTGCACACCTTCCTCGCAACGCCCTCACGCAGATAGACTAAGCCAGTCGTTTTGCCTCAGATTACTGTGCCTCCGCCTCGAGTTCCACGACCACGATTAGCACCATTTCCCCCTCTACCATTACCACGACCTCTCTGTGGTCCCACAATTCTATCCTCGTGCAGTTACGCCCTCCGACCGATTCTCGAGCTCGTTTCTGGGACAATCCCTCACGCGGTGTTCCAAAGACCCACATTCAAAGCAACCTCACTCACCACCCAACAACCTCCCAATGGGCTTTTCCACAATGATTACATCGAATCCGCTTCGATTAGCAACATGGGCCTTCTTTGCCGACTTGGCCCACTCTGCCTAGCCTTTTTTCTCGAACATTACTACCCCGACCGGATGGCCCAAAACCTCTCTTACGCTTGAGCCTATCATAGTTTTGCCTCACAGATGCCTTGATACCCTCGGCTACCTTAGCCTTTTGTACTAGAGATGAAAACTCATTTAACTCCGTCATGGGCAATCAGCAACTTTAAATCATCTCTCACCGTCCTCAAAGTGGACACAACTCATGTTCCAGAGCCACGATGCCTCTCGCATATCTACTCAAATTTAGGAATTCGCCTCATACTTGACCACAGACTTAGTTCCTTGTACCAACCCCGGAAAAGCCTTTCTCTCTGCGGCGTGGTAGCTAGTACCCACATACTTTTTTGGAAAGCGACCTTAAAGTAATCCCATGTAAGATCATCCGCCGTGGCACCATCTCGAACGGTGAGCCACCAGCGATATGCCTCATCCTTCGAGCGACCACGACTCCTTTCAAATTCTCCTCGTTAGTCAGTCAAGATCGCTTATGATCCTTCTCACGACTCCAACCAAGATTCTCACAGACTAGGTGCCACTCCCGACACGCCTGAACACCTCACCGTTGGACCGAATTCGCTCGGGAATAGATTTCTGAGCTCCCAGATTTCCACCAGCCCTAGCTACCAACTCGAGAACCCAAACACGACTTACGATCTTGCCTCACCCCGCCCGATCCTGCTCCTCGGCTCCAAAAGTTGGGGGTGGTGGTGGTGATGGTATCTCATTTTCGAACCTTAACCCGACTGACGGTTCGAATCTGATCATCCTACCCCTACCACGTCCCACGCCACCACGCCCTCTAGAACTCATTCTATCTAACGCGCTTTTAATCGATTAAGAAAAATTTTATGGATTAGTAATTTGTTCCATTGATTATTCACAAGAATTTTATGAAAAGTTTAATAAGGATTCTTTCGATCAAACAATGTTTTAAGTCTTCTACCCTAGTTCACACAAAGGCCACATCCATTCCCTAATACTTTCCATACTTATTCACTCTTCTGACATTTCTCCTGCTTCTATCCTGTGGGTATTTTCGCCATTTTCCTCTGTGGTATTTTTTGTATTAAAAATCTAAAGGATTTCAGAACTTTAACAAAGCAGGTCACTTTGAAATTCCCAAAACTGGAAGGTATTGCTGAAAATTTGTAAAATTTAAAGAGATGGCATCATTTTGGGAACCAGGGGTATTTTGGTAATTTTGTCAATCAGGGGTAATTTTGTAAATTTTTAATTTTTTTTTTTGTAAATCAAGGGTGTTTTAATAATTGTAAAACTCTGAGGGTCCCTTTTGAGAGTTTTCCTTTCTTAAAACGATGATGTTGCAAAATTTTGAACTCGTGGTCATTTTGGTAATTTTACAAGTTGAGGGCATTTCGTAATTTTCCAAAACCAAAGTATTTTATTGATGATTTGCAAAGTATAGTGTTTGGATATTTCTAAAATAATAAAATTTTAGGAAAACCATTGAATTAATATTTTATGAACCAAGGGTATTTTAGTAATTTTACCCTAAGGGCATTTCGTAATTTTCACAAATCAAATTTTTCTAAAAAGTTGTGAAAATGGTTGTTCTCAAATTTGAAAGAGTGATTTTAGAAGTTTGAAAAAACTAGAGTTTTGTTGTTTTCTTTTTCAAACACATGGCTAGCTCCTTTGGGTTTTAGTCATTATATTTAGCCTATGACCGAGCCCTCTTGGTCGTGGTGAACCAAAGCTACGCACTGTGGCGGGATTCGAGTGGAGAGGAGGTGAGTCACGCTGATCGCTTAAATACCAAGCTCCCACCGAACCTTTCTAGACATGCGCAGAGGTTGCCACACCACCGAGCCCTACGAGTTAGGGTGAACTGAAGCTACGCACTGTGGGATACTGCGAAGAGGAGGTGAGTCACTAGGACCGCTTAAATACCAAGCTCTTCCGGATCCAATCCTAGACATGCGTCTGGGGTTACCACACCCCAGCTCGATGACTTGGTCATAGGTTGGTTGAGTTCATTAAGTCTTATGTTCTGCTTGTGTGTTTTGAGTAATCTAATCCTAGGTTCAATTCTATAAGACTATTCTACGCTCCATGCTTCCTACCTTTCTACAGAAAATAATTCACAAAGAGGTTCAGAAGTACTTACCTGGGCGGATAGGTGCCGGAGACTCGGTGCCATGCTGTTTAAAACCAAAATAACTCAAAGAGGCCTACCAAAATATTTTTTTGGGCCTTGGGCCCCCACAGTCGAGCTTTGAACCTGGCTCTGATACCAATTTTGTAACAACCCAAACCCGACCCAAACGCTACGACCGAATTTGGTTTGCTACGGAGAAAAACATTTTGAAATTTTTTTAAAACCGTTATAAGTTTTGTCGAAAACCTTGTGTTTTCAAGTCTCTTGTTAAAACCATACTTAGTGTTGTCTAGAAATATTTATTAAGTCGGGTTGTTTATAGATTTGAATGTGCTGATGACACTTAAAACATTTTACTTTTAATTTGAGAAAACATGTGAACCGCTTTTAACATCATTAAATAATTTAAACAAAATATTCTAAACATGTAACAATAATAAAATAATTCTAGGAGGCCTTATTACAACCCAATTAAAATCAACCAACAATAATAAAAAAATATAAATGAACTGAAATTCAAAGTCTATTAAATTAAATCCTTTGCATGGCCACCTCAAGTCCCTCCGGCTCCATATCCGCGAACTACGTGTCACCTGAAAAAAATAAAGGAGAAGGTGAGTCACCAAGACTCAGTATGTAACCCTTCCCCCGGGTAAATACCACATCATACACAATTTATAACAAATTAACGTGCATTAAGTCATGTACCCAACCTAGCCAACCAAACGCCTGCTGTCACCCCATTGTGGTACCAAACCACCGGTGGTGCTAAACCACTGGTGACGATAGTCCAGATGTGATACCAAATCACTAGAGGTGCCAAACCTCCGTGTCCGAAGACACAAATTGGTTGATGGGGCCAACCCATCGCGTGATACCAAATCACCGGCGTCAATCCCAGATTATCATCCGGGGCCAACCCACCGTGGTACTAAGCCATTGGGGCGAGACGCTATGAGGTGCCAAACCTCCTGAGGTACCAAACCTCGGTGACCGTAGTCACGGCAGTGTTACTAAAACACCGTGTCCGTCGACACAATGTAACCGCCTCCACTCATCAACCCATATCAAATCATTGTGTAACAAATCTCATGCCATCGATATTTAAGTTACAACTAAATTCATGCCATGCTTCCCAAAAGCATTAAATAGCAACACATATTAGCGTGTACTTACCGAATCGCCACTTATAACAATACAGATTAAATCAATGCTACATAAACCAGAGTTAGCATTCACAACATTTAGCACAATTAATAAGTCATAATGTGTGTATGTACACACCGCCACCAACGAGAAGTTTAAAACCCAAAAGAGAAGTTGGCCACCTAGATCTACTTGTCCATATATTCGCCAAATACATGGGTTAGTATTATGGCCTATTCGCCAACCCAATTAATCCAAAGGGTCATTTGTGATCCCGAATCCTTACCTATCACCCTTGGGTACTCACTTGATTTTGATACACGATCCGCTTTACCAAATCACCAAATGACAAAGTCAATAGCCTTCACTTTTAATCACTTAAAAGAATAATCCATTAACAATAGGCCCTTACCACCACTTACCAAAGTTGACTGTCGAGAATGGCCTAGATCGCTTGTTCCACAAATCCTTAAATCTCAGAATCAATCGGTTTCACAAGAGTGTTAACATCTTTTGCTTACAAATCTGAAATCGGCCCTTACCCCTTGTAAAAATCGAGAGACACCAAAGAGAAGGAAAATAGCATTCGCCATGATTACTTACCCACCTTATGAATCGATTGGAGAAGAGTTTAGAAGGTTACCTTTGCTTGATATTCTACCAAAGTGAATCTTAACAGAGAAAGGAATTTTGGCACAAGGTAAGGTAGATTCGGTTAGATATTGATGAGAAAAGAAGGTGGGATTTCAAAGCAAGGAGTAAAGAGAGTTTCGCTTTGAGAAAATGAGAAAGAAAAGTAGATTGAAGTTGAGGGTATAGGAATTCGCTAAAGTATAAGAAAAAGGAGAATAGTTTTCAGCTTTTGTTTGAGAGAGTTTGAAAACAAAGAGATGCTAGTCGAAATTATCAAGAAAATTAAAAGAATTCGCCTCCCTACACCTATGCTTGCTGTCCCACTCTTCCTTTGAAGAGTTTAAAGTTCAACAATTTCCTAATTCACTCTAGGCCACAAGTTTAAAATTATTCAAAATAATTTGAACACTCAAACTCCTATATTTTCTCTTTGCCACCTATTAAAGATTATTCACAAAATAATCCAAATAAAACTTAATAATATAGTTATTATCCTCATTAACAAAAGAGTTTGAAATGAGAAATTCTCTCCCCCTATGCTGTCCAAAAAAGAGTAAAAGGGATTTCCATGACTCAACACGTGCTCTCCTTATCCCTTGTGGCGTCACATGTAACTCCCAAGTAGCCCTCCTTTTGCCACTTTTCCAAGGCTTATATTGTGTCAATAAATCCTCTATTTATTCTTGTAACCCCTACTTTCTAGAGATCCTTACCTTTAAAGTTCCCAAATACAATTTTCTACTAAATCGAGCCTACTCAAGACCTCCAACTAAGCCTTATTACACCACAATCAATAACACGACAATTCAATTTAAGAAAAACATTTAATCTCAAATAGCCCCAGCTTTTAGGATGTTACAATAATAATACATTGTTATCTTTAAAATTTTATGACGTGTCACTATTTTATTGGTGCCTAAAAGCTATACTTTTAGGATCATCCTAATATAATTTATTGCTGTGAAAATATATTATATTAATTCATAATGAAAATAATTACATTATAAATATGCCATATACCAATGCATACTTTTACCAAAGATCCAATTACAGTAATTAAGTATAAATAGATCTATACCAATGTTTTTTAAATCGAATTGATGATCGAACCGGTTAAACTACCAATTAGCCAGTTCAATCGATTCAATCGGTCCGATTAAAAAATGATTAAAAATAAAAAAAATTAATTTTTTAAACTCCGATTCGACTAGTTTTTTTAGCTAGTTTAATCGGTTCAAAGCCACTCTGTGAATCGATCTCTCGATTGATTCCTAGTCTAATCGATCAATTCGATTCAAATAACACTGGTCTATACCAATATTTTACTCATCTCATAACATAAGATAAACCTATATCAATACATTTTGTTACTATTGGTATAAAAGTATCTATAATGACAAATCAAATTTAATAATTGAGTAAAATTTTTGGAAGAAACAAGTTAACAATTTATTTTACTTTTGAGATATGGATTAAAAAGTTAAATAAAATCGGATATGTAGTAGCCCATTTGTGCCTGAGCCCATGTAAATAAAACAAACGAAAAATAATAAACCAAAGTCTAGTTTTACAGTCCATTTACAACCCGTTATAAATGACCCAAAACCCAATTACACCCTTAGACCCAAAACACTAAAACAAACAAACCAAAACCCAATTACACCTATTGGCCCCAAACCCAAACTTATAAGGCCCAAAAAGGCCCAATGCCTAAGCAGAAACAGGGAGCTAGGGTTTTTGGGAAACCCTTGCGCCGCAAGCCCCAACACCAGACCCTCGGGCACACCGCAATCAACTCGCAGATTATCGCCCCATCGTCGGACTTCTCATCGTTCGCCTACAAAAAGGAAAGAAAAGCCAGAGAAACAAATGTAGAGGCCCATTTTTGCCCGAGCCCATCTGAATGAAATAAAACAGAATAAAACCAAAAATAAAAAATGTTTATTTGAACAGTCCATTTACATAGCCCAATACCAACAGACCAAAACTAATGCCCACAACCCGTTACACCCTTTGACCCAACTAGACCCATTATCAAAACCCAAAGTTTATTCTACCCAAAGGGGCCCAAAGCTTCAACAGTTTCGGACCTAGGGTTTCTAAGGAAACCCTAGGCCCAGCAAGCAGGATTACAGCGCAAGCATCCTAACCACCAGCCCTTGTCAAGCCCCGAATCGCGCCGCCATCAACGCACCTCATCGCCAGATTCTTCGCCGCTCTTGACCTGCAAAATAAGGAAAAAGCAGTAAAAAGAGAAAGAAACAAACATCAAAAATATGTGTTTCCCTTTTTTTCATTTTTCGGGTTATAAAACCCCATGTAAATCTGTAAAAAAAACAAAAGAAGAAGAAAAAAGCACAAATACACAGAAATATACATAAAGATACAACACAAAAAGAATCAAATCACCAAGGTTTCGTTTCATTTTCATTTTTATTTTATTTATTTCGAATATTGTTATTTTGTTTTGTTTTATTTTTAAGCAATATATATATTATATATATATATATATAACATTAAAGAAAAAAGAAAAAAACTTGTAACATCCTAAAATTGGGCCTGGGAGAATTGAGCCCAATGGGCCTTGAGCGTAGTAGCATTTAATTTTTTTGGAGAACAAGAGATCGGCTTAAATGCAAGTTAGACCAATTAGATAAGCGAGTTTGGAAGGTTAGGGGGCTTCTATGAAGTCCCGAGTTCAAGTTAGGCCTTAGGAAAAATTTTGGTTTTAGGTGAAAAAAACCCTGAAGGTTCGCAGGTAAGCCTTAAGAATAAAATGTGGAGGAAAGTGACACAAGTGCAAGCAGGTGGTGTAGTGGCAAAGTGGCGCCACTTAAGGACAAGGGAATGACGCCATACAAGGAAGGAAGGAGGTCTAAGGTTCTAGTTGTAGTGCTTGCATTCCTTTTAGATTATTTTTATTAAATGAATTTAGACCTTGGCCATAGGGTTATATTTAGTTGTGCATGGTTTAAGATACAAGGAGTTGGTTGGTAAAGTGGCTAGTGGTGTGGATTATGTTGCAAGGAGCACGGTTGAATCTCATGACAAGCAAGGGAGTATTTATTTTGCGAAGTTGGGGTGGCAAGAGTTTGAGTTGGATTTAAACTCTACTAACGGAGGGATCCCACATCGGCAAGATACAAAGAAGGAAAAGGTGAAGAGCTAGCTATATAAAGAGTATTCCAGGAGGAGAGTTAAGATACCTTGGTGGGCGTTTAGGCACAGGAGTGGTCGCAGCGCGGTTTAACACCAGACTCCTATCAGGTGTGTAACTCTCTCTACTCAAGCTGTAGAGCGGCAAATGCTGAAGTGCCGATCACGGCAATAGTAGCCACACGAGCGTACAAGCGTACATGTAGGGCTTCGACGCTATAGTTGAGGCCATCAGCAGTATTCTTGTAGGTTGGGGCTGCTTGGGTCGCGATGGGCCGAAGTTGGCCCAATGGGCCTGTAGGCCCAATAGAATAAATTGTATGATGATGTAGTATATAGTGAACTAGACTAGGTGGAACTTATATACGTGGTTAGATTTGTGTTAGGTAGGCCACACGAGCATGTGGGCCTGAAAGGGCCGAAATTGAGTTTTAAGCCCAACAGTCTGATAAAGACCGGAAATGATAGTTGAGTCGCTCAAGGCGACACTGGGCCTTTAGAAAGGCCATTCTAGGTACGAAATTACTGAAATACCCTTAGTGGGTAAATTACCAAAATACCCCTGAAAGGTAAATTACGGAAATGCCTTTGGTAGGTAAAATTACAATTATACCCTTAGAGGTTGATTAGCATGATTATGTTGTTTTATGTCTATCTGATTATGATGGTAATTCATTTTATACTTATATTTGATATATGTCTAGCATACATGACATACTGCATATACGAATTATTATGTCATATTACATGGCTATGATGAGAGGAGGAAGATGTGATATTTGTGACTTTGGGTCACTAGTGGTTTGGCACCACCAGTGGTTTGGTACCACATATATTTATCTTTGTGACTTGTTTCAGTGATTCAGCACCACAGTGGGTTGGCCCCACATATTATATTTAAAGGGATCATCACCAGTAGTTTGGTACTACAAAGTGGGTTGGCCCCACATATGTTATTTGTGACTTTGGGTCTCTAGTGGTTTGGTACCACATATGTTATTTATGACTTTGGGTCACCAGTGGTTTGGCACCACCAGTGGTTTGGTACCACACGAGGTAGAATCGGGAGTTTCGGATGGTTAGGTTTTGGGTTGCATGACATGCATATTTTTATATGAAATTGTGTAAGGGTTTAACACCCGTTGGATGGGGATTTACACACTGTGTCTCGATGACTCACCCCTTATTTAAATTTTGCAAGTAATCATTTGATCGCGGATTTGGAAGCTGAGGTGGACTCGTGGAGGCCATACATATGTTTACTAAATAAATTCGCTTTTTTATTTGGACTTATTTTTATTTGGGTTTTGTTATGTAATAAGGCCTTAGGTATTTTATTTGGTTTTACCTTTCAATTTGGTTCTTGCTTATTATTAAATGATCAATATGGGATTTTCCTAAAATGATAAACCGTTTCTTATTCAAAATTACTTAAACTCAATTTTCACAACAACTATAAAGAATACAAGCTTTTTAACTAACATACGATATTTAGACATTCCTTTCATGTGACATATAACACCCTGAATTAGGGGTTATTTGTAAATTAGATAAATTCCATGTGGACTTCAAGAAATAAATAAATATGATTTTATTTAGCATGATTTAGGGTCTAAAAATAACCCGAGTTAGGCCTGACCTAGTGTTAAAATATTTTTTTCTTTTAGTACCATAAAGGAGGGAGCTAGACGAGATAAGGCTATAATAAATTTTGGGCGAATTATGGCACAAGGAATAGGCTTGGTGCAATTGGTTGGGTGCGTCCAAGGGTGTCAAAAGGGCCTGGGTTCGAGGCATGATGGCTGCAAGTGGCATTTTTGTTTGGGCGTTGGAGTTGGCCTGGGGAAGCCTTAAAAATAATTGGTGAGGAATTCGAACAAGAAAGTCAGGTAGGTGGAGTGGCTTGGAGCGCCACTAGGAGTCTGGAGGTGGATAGGCGCAGGTTCGAGCTGCTAAGTAGTGTTTTGCATTTTTAATATTTGGGGTAAACGGCCCAGGGAGGTCTTATAAATAAATAAGGGGGCTTTATGGCATGAAAGTTTAAGTGGAAGAGTTGGTTTGGGCGCTTATTGGGGGCTGATGCTTGGGGGGCGCTGGTTCGAGCCAGCATAGAAGCAACTTTGTTATTTATTTTCCCTCTTTTTTCTTCCCCTGCTGCTGGCGTGAGGGAGCAAAATTGGCAGCATTTTGGACTCTAATTTTGATAAGAAATAAGGCATTTTTTGCTCATAATCACCGGAAGGGGTTATTAGTAGTTTAATTACAATTAAATTGTTGAGGGATTAGAGATTAAAGCTAGATTTATTTTGTGATAATTCAAGGCGAAATTATCACAAAATAAAGAGAATTTGGCCACTTTGGGACTCCTTAGGGTCTGTCCATAATTGTTTTTTACAAGGAAGGGCCAAAAGTTCTTCAATTTTTCTTCTTTTTCTCACTTGTTGTTTGAAAATTCCCTAAGCAATTGCTCAATTTTCCAGCTTCTTTTCTTCTTCTTTTACAAGTCGAAAACCCCTTGAACCCCTACTTCTTTTCCTTCATCTTTTCTTCCTCCATTAGCCAAACCCTACCACCTTGCTGCCAAAATCTCCTTAGACAAACCGCCCAAAATCACTCAAAATTCCAGCATCATCTCTTGTTTTCCTTAGCCGAATCTACTCCTCCCGATTTGGTGTAGTTTTGGCCAAACATCAAAGCAAAGGGTGCTCTTTTTCTTCAATCGGTTAGAAGAGGTAAGTGGATCTCGTCGAATGTTCTGCTTTGTTGGATCAAGATCTATCGTTATAACATTATGTCTAAACCGATTGCTCGAAGCTTTGAATTATTTTCCAAGGAAAGTTGGTAAGCACATTCTACCAAAGGCCTTTCAATTAAAAAGTCTATGATTAAATGCGAAACTAACGTATGCCATGGATTTAGGGACTAAGTTAGGCTTTGGGATTTGATTGGAAATCAAATCCATTCAAGGGACAAAAATCTAGTGTTGTAGATCTGGATCTTCTGGATCTAGGAATTCCAGAGAAACCGTGTGTAAACTCCTTACACACTTTATTATTAAACTAGCTTAATTTATTGTCTTGTGTATAAATATTGGTAGTGATCTATGATATGCTTGTGGGCTTAAACATGGATTCCGGTAAGTCCCCTAAATTTATGACTTTTGATATATGATTTGCATGCCATCACATGATGATTAAATGCTATGATATGATTTATGAAAATTTTTACTAAAGCATGTGATGGTGGGATTGATGAGAGGAGGGGATGAAATATGGATCTGTCGCGTTGGTTTTGACCACAAGATGGGTTGGCCCCATCGAGTATTTGTGACCAATGGTCATCGATGGTTTTGACCACAACGATTGAATATTTGCGACTAAGTCCCAAAGGTTTGGTACCACCAAAGAGTTTTGACCACACTTGATATTTTGTGACCTATGGTCATCAAGGGTTTTGACCACACGATGGGTTGGCCCCATCATTTAAATTGTGACTTTAAGTCATCATGGTTTTGACCACACCGGTAGAAATGGAGTATGGATGGCTAGTTGGGTTGCATGTGCATGTTTAATTGATAAATTGTGTATGAGTTGTATTCTCCGGGTAGGGATTTACACACCGAGTCTTGGTGACTCACCCTTCCTTAACATTTTGCGATGAGTAGATCGCGGAGATGGAGCCGAGAGGACTCGAGGCGCCATGCTTAATGTTGGAATTAAATTATGTTTTCGTTAAGTTTAATTATTTTATTTCCTAAGTATCTTTAATTTGGGATGTAATAAGGCGCTATTTATTTTGTGGATGTTATTTTCTTTATTTTGCTTATGATATGTTACAAATGAAATTTTCAATTGATAAGTAACGATTAAAAATAATTTTTCAAACTTAATAAATTTCTACGGTTTTTAAAAGATGTTACCATCGGTAACAAAATAAACTAAGTCAACTATCACTTTGATGATTTTAAAATGATACATGATCAATGTTTTCAAAAGGGTTTATAAAGCCCAATCAGTATTTATAAAAAGGCCCAACCGAGTTTTCAAACCCGCTTTAAATACCTTAGCCCAATTTTATCAAGTTTTCACCAATTTCAAAATGACTCAAATTATTTTACCCAATGACATACCAGATCCTGTCAGACTCATGGGCCGGGTTTGGGGTGTTACAAATTGGTATCGAGTCTTGCTCAAAACTTCTACTGGGGCCCAAGGCCCAAAATGTTTTATTTTGGATAGTAGGCCTTATTATAATGTTTGAGAAATTATTTTGGCTTGAACAAAGATGGCACCGAGTCTCCAAGACCTATCCGCCTGTAAGTACCTCTATCAATTTTGTGAATTCTTTTGATGTGGGGTAGAAGGGTAAATTGGGGAACGAGACTACTAGGGTAGAAGTCGATGAACCCTAGGTTAGCATACCCCAACAAACCACGATAAGACTTAATAATTCCTAAACAAAATCATGAGTTGTCAACGAGCAAAGGATGTGGTAATCGTTATACGCATGTCAGGATTGATCTGGGGCTCGGTATTTAAGCAGTCCTCGTGACTCACCTCCTACTCACTTGAATCCTACCAGTGCGTAGTAATCTGCTCATCCTAGTTGAGACGACACACTCACAAAGCTAAATTCAATAACTAAAACCCAAAGGGACTAGCTGCTTTGTTTTGGAAATAATTAAAATTTTAGTTTAAAAAAGACCAAAATACCCTCAAAGATGAAAAATGACCAAAATAATTTCGGTTTGTAAAATACCTCCAGATGAAAATTTTCAAATTTTCAAAATATCCTTCTTTGTAAAATCACTTAGAACCAAATTTTGAATTTTTTTAAATACCTGATTATGGAAAATTACTAAAATACCTTAGGGTAGAAATTACAAAACGTCCTTGAATTATGAAATTTCCAAAATACCCACTGCTTTTAATCAAAAGTTTCATCGATGAAAATGCCCAAAACCTTACTTTGTAAAAATATCGAAAACATCATGATTTCGTGAAAATTACAAAATTGCCCCTAACCAACAAAATTACCAAAATGACCTTGGTTTTCAAAATTTTGCAACACCATCAACTTGGAAAGTAAATTTTAAAAGAACCTTCAAAGTTTTACAACTCTTGAAATATCTCCGATTTGTTAAATTTTACAAATTCACCCCGATTTGTAAAAATAACCAAAATGCCCCTCAACTTCAAAATTACCAAATACCCCGATTTAATAATTTTTCAAAATACCCAGAAATTAAGAGTTTTAAAATAATTTTGACAAAATCATTCGAGAACCGATATTTTGAAAAATTACAAAAATACCTCTGAGGGACAAATTACGGAAAATACCCTCGGATAGTGGAAAAACAATCACCATGAAATCAACAACTCTCTTTGAATGAATGAATGAAAGACTGTGTGTATGTATGATTACGAAAGAACCACTCCTAAAACTTCTATCATAAAATTTCTTCGCGAATAATCCAGTGAAACGAGTACTAATACATAAAATTCTTAAACAGATAAACGCAATCGTTAGAAATGAATTCTAAGGGACGTAAAGATTGTGCCTAGGAAGTAAGATAGTTTTATTAAGATCAGAGTGCGCAGCATAAGTATGGTACGATGAGCTATGATGTACGACTATTCGTTAGTAAGTAATTTCGAGGACTAAATTATTTTTAAGGGGGGTAGAATTATAACACCCTGAATTAGGGGTTATTTGTAAATTAGATAAATTCCATGTGGACTTCAAGAAATAAATAAATATGATTTTATTTAGCATGATTTAGGGTCTAAAAATAACCCGAGTTAGGCCCGACCTAGTGTTAAAATATTTTTCTTTTAGTACCATAAAGGAGGGAGCTAGACGAGATAAGGCTTTAATAAATTTTGGCTAATTATGGCACAAGGAATAGGCTTGGTGCAATTGGTTGGGTGCGCCCAAGGGTGTCACAAGGGCCTGGGTTCGAGGCATGATGGTCGCAAGTGGCATTTTGTTTGGGCGTTGGAGTTGGCCTGGGAAGCCTTAAAAATAATTGGTGAGGAATTGAACAAGAAAGTCGTAGGTGGAGTGGCTTGAGCGCCACTAGAGTCCTGAGGTGGATAGCGCAGTTCGAGTGCTAAGCAAGTTGTTTTGCATTTTTAATATTTGGGGTAAACGCCTGGGAGGTCTTATAAATAAATAAGGGGCTTTATGGCATGAAAGTTTAAGTGGAAGAGTTGGTTTGGGTTTTATTGGGGTCATTGCCAGGGCGCTGTTCGAGCCAAATATAAAGAAGAACTTTGTTTTTTTTCCTCTTTTTCTTCCCCGTCAAGCGTGAGGGAGCGAAATTGGCGAGATTTTGGACTCTAATTTTGATAAGAGATAAGGCATTTTTTTGCTCATAATCACTGGAAGGGGGTTATTAGTAGTTTAATTACAATTAAATTGTTGAGGGATTAGGAGATTAAAGCTAGATTTATTTTGTGATAATTCAAGGCTGGAAATTATCACAAAATACGTAGAATTTGGCCACTTTGGGACTCCTTAGGGGCTGTCCATAATTGTTTTTTACTGAGCAAGGAAGGGCCAAAAGTTCTTCAATTTTCTCTTCTTTTCTCACTTGTTGTCAGCCGAAATTCCCTAAGCAATTGCTCAATTTTCCAGCTTCTTTTCTTCTTCTTTTACAAGTTTAAAACCCCTTGAACCCCTACTTCTTTTCCTTCATCTTTTCTTCCTCCATTAGCCAAACCCTACCACCTTGCTGCCAAAATCTCCTTAGACAACCGCCCAAAATCACTCAAAATTCCAAGATCATCTCTTGTTTTCCTTAGTCAATCTACTCCTCCCGATTTGGTGTAGTTTTGGCCAAACATCAAAGCAAAGGGTGCTCTTTTTCTTCAATCGGTTAGAAGAGGTAAGTGGATCTCGTCGAATGTTCTATTTTGTTGGAACAAGATCTATCGTTATAACATTATGTCTAAACCGATTGTCTGGAAGCTTTGGAATTATTTTCCAAGGAAAGTTGGTAAGCACATTCTACCAAAGGCCTTTCAATTAAAAGTCTATGATTAAATGCCAAACTAACGATGCCATGGATTTAGGGACTGTTAGGCTTCGGATTTGATTGAAATCAAATCCATTCAAGGGACAAAATCTAGTGTTGTAGATCTGATCTTCTGGATCTAGGAATTCCTAGAGAAATAGGTGTGTAAACTCCTTACACACTTTATTATTAAACTTGCTAATTTATTGTCTTGTGTATAAATATTGGTAGTGATATATGATATGCTTGTGGGCTTAAACATGGATTCCGTAAGTCCCTAAATTTATGACTTTTGATATATGATTTGCATGCCATCACATGATGATTAAATGCTATGATATGATTTATGAAAATTTTTACTAAAGCATGTGATGGTGGGATTGATGAGAGGAGGGGATGAAATATGGATGTCGCGTTGGTTTTGACCACAAGATGGGTTGGCCCCATCGTAGTATTTGTGACCTATGGTCATCGTGGTTTTGACCACAACGATTGAATATTTGCGACTAAGTCCCAAAGTGGTTTGGTACCACCAAAGGGTTTTGACCACACTTGATATTTTGTGACCTATGGTCATCAAGTGGTTTTGACCACACGATGGGTTGGCCCCATCATTTAAATTGTGACTTTAAGTCATCAAGTGGTTTTGACCACACGGTAGAAAAGGAGTATGGATGGCTAGTTGGGTTGCATGTGCATGTTTAATTGATAAATTGTGTATGAGTTGTATTCTCCTGGGGGGATTTACACACCGAGTCTTGGTGACTCACCCTTCCCTTAACATTTTGCGTATGAGTAGATCATGAGATGGAGCCGAGAGGACTCGAGGCGCCATGCTTAATGTTGGAATTAAATTATGTTTTCGTTAAGTTTAATTATTTTATTTCCTAAGTATCTTTAATTTGGGATGTAATAAGGTCAGTTATTTATTTTGTGGATGTTATTTTCTTTATTTTGCTTATGATATGTTACAAATGAAATTTTCAATTGATAAGTAATCGATTAAAATAATTTTTCAAACTTAATAAATTTCTACTGTTTTTAAAAGATGTTACCATCGGGTAACAAAATAAACTAAGTCAACTATCACTTTGATGATTTTAAAATGATACATGATCAATGTTTTCAAAAGGGTTTATAAAGCCCAACTGTATTTATAAAAAGGCCCAACTGAAGTTTTCAAACCCCGCTTTTAAATACCTTAGCCCAATTTTATCAAGTTTTCACCGTAATTTCAAAATGACTCAAATTATTTTACCCAAGGACATACCGATCCTGTCAGACTCATGGGCCGGGTTTGGGGTGTTACATGACATGCCGATCCGGCCATAACATTTAGGCCAGGTTTGGGGTGTTACAATTATGATATCAGAGCCTAGGTTCAAAAACTCGGCTGTGGAATGGGTTCAAAAATGTATTTCAAATTTTGGTGGAAATATGGTTTAAAAAAATATATATCTCTTTCTTGGAAGTATGGCGCCCGAGTCTCCAGCAGTAATCCGCACTGTAAGTTTCCTGATACTTTTCTTTGTTATATGCTATATTTCGTATCTATTCATGTGTTTGGCTTGGATGTGATGTTCGCATATAGAGTTGGGTGCGTATGAAATATTCGTCTGTTTTAATGGCTAGGTGTTTTTGAGTATGTGTAGGAGTTTTAAATTCTAGTTAAAAGTATATTAGTTTTATTAAGGTCGAAGCGCAAGAAGAAGAGCGTAGTGTGGTAGGTTAGGATGTGTGACTCTTAGTTTGTTGGAAATTTCGAGGACGAAATTCCTTTAAGGAGGGTAGATTTGTAACATCCTAAAATTGGGCCTGGGAGAATTGAGCCCAATGGGCCTTGAGTGTAGTAGCGTTTAAATTTTTTGGAGATTAAATGCAAGTTAGACCAATTAGATAAGTGAGTTTGGAAGGTTAGGGGACTTTTATGAAGTCTCGGTTCAAGTTAGGCCTTGGGAAAAATTTTGGTTTTAGGTGAAAAAAACCCTGAAGGTTGGCGGGTAGGCCTTAAGGATAAAATGTGGAGGAAAGTGACACAAGTGCAGTGTGTGGTGTAGTGGCAAAGTGACGCCAAATAAGGACAAGGAATGACGCCACAAGGAAGGAAGGAGGTCCAAGGTTCTAGTTGTAGCGCTTGCATTCCTTTTAGATTATTTTTATTAAATGAATTTAGACCTTGGCCATAGGGTTATATTTAGTTGCGCATGGTTTAAGATACAAGGAGCTGGTTGGTAAAGTGGCTAGTGGCGTGGATTATGTTGCAAGGGAGCCAGGTTCGAATCTCATGACAAGCAAGGGAGTATTTATTTTATGGGTTGGGGTGGCAAGAGTTTGAGTTGGATTTAAACTCTACTAACTGGAGGGATCCCACATCGGTAAGATACAAAGAAGGAAGGTGAAGAGCTAGCTATATAAAGAGTATTCCAGAGGAGAGTTGTTACCTTGGTGGCGTTTACATGGAGCTATCATAGCTACGGCTTAACACCGCACTCTATCGGTGTGTAACTCTCTACTCTACTCTCAGAGAGCGATAAATGCCAAAGTGCCGATCACGAAATAGTAGCCACACGAGCGTGCGAAAGACGTGTAGGGCTTCGACGCGATAGTTGAGGCCATCAGTAGTATTCTTGTGGGTTGGGGCTACTTGGACCGCGATGGGCCGAAGTAAGCCTAATAGGCCCATAGGCCCAATAGAATAAATTGTATGATGATGTAGTAAATAGTGAACTAGACTAGGTGGAACTTATATACGTGGCTAGATTTATGTTAGGTGGGCCACACGAGCGTGTGGGCCCGAATGGGCTGAAATTGGGTTTTAAGCCCAACAGTCTGATAAAGACCAAAAATGATAGTTGAGCCGCTCAAGGCGACACTGGGCCTTTAGAAAAGCCATTCCAGGTATGAAATTACTGAAATACCCTTAGTGGGTAAATTACCAAAATACCACTGAAAGGTAAATTGCGAAAATGCCTTTGGTAGGTAAAATTACGGTTATACCCTTAGAGGTTGATTAGCATGATTATGTTGTTTTATGTCTATCTGATTACGATGGTAATTCATGTTATACTTATATTTGATATATGTCTATTATACATGACATACTGCATACACGAATTATTATGTCATATTACATGGGTATGAGAGAGGAGGGGGAAGATGTGATATTTGTGACTTTGGGTCACCAGTGGTTTGGCACCACCAGTGGTTTGGTACCACATATATTTATCTTTGGAACTTGTCCCAGTGATTCAGCACCACAGTGGGTTGGCCCCACATATTATATTTAAAGGATCGTCACCAAAGAGTTTGGTACTACAAAGTGGGTTGGCCCCATATGTTATTTGTGACTTTGGGTCACTAGTGGTTTGGTACCACATATGCTATTTGTGACTTTGGGTCACAAAGGTTTGGTACCACCAAAGGTTTGGTACCACATATGTTATTTGTGACTTTAGGTCACGGTGGTTTGGCACCACTAGTGGTTTGGTACCACACGGGTAGAATCGGGAGTTTGGATGGTTAGGTTTTGGGTTGCATGACATGCATATTTTCATATGAAATTGTGTAAGGGTTTAACACCCGTTGGATGGGGATTTACACATTGAGTCTCGATGACTCACCCCTTAGTTAAATTTTGCGTAATCATTAGATCGCGATTTGGGAGCCGAGGTGGACTCGTGGAGGCCATGCATATGTTTACTCAGAATTTGTTTCTTTTATTTGGACTTATTTTATTTGGGTTTTTGTTATGTAATAAGGCCTTAGGTATTTTATTTGGTTTTAGCTTTCAATTTGTTATCGCTATTATTAAATGATCAATATGGGATTTTCCTAAAATGATAATAAACCTTTTCTTATTCAAAATTACTTAAACTCAATTTTTCACAACAACTATAAAGAATACAAGCTTTTAACGAATGCATAGTATTTAGACATTCCTTTCATGTGACATGCCGATCCGGTCAGAACGCTTTAGGCCGTGTTTGGGGTGTTACAAAACTTACACTGGAAAACCTTGTCGAAGCTCGTTGAAATCCTTCGGACAAGTGAGAGGAGAGGCTCCTCTCCGTTCTTTTGTTTCAAAATGAGAAAGATGATTTTTTTTTGAAAGAATTTCAACTTATATACCCTCTTTAATCTGTCGTTGTAGGTCGATACAATAGCCCAAAACGACATCGCTTCCTTCTTTAACCTGCAGACCTTGACCACCCGCCACGAGGATCCGCGTGTTTTTGTCAAAAGGGATAATTTCCATTCTAGTCCTTCGCTATTTTAATTTTTAAAAATTAAGTCCAATTTTTATTTTTTATTTTTGATAATTAAACCCTAAAGTTTCCTTTCTCGCTTCAATTGAATCTCGGGCAGTTTAAAGGCCAAAATCGGAACGACGCCGTTTTAAAAAAGAGGCATAATTTCCATATTAGTCCCTCGGGTTTAACGCGTGTTTTATTTTAGTCCTTCATATCTCGCTTTAATTGCTTATTAACCCATGTCTTCTTTGTTTTATTTTTTAGTCTTTTTTATTATATTAAATTATTTTATTATATTAAATAGTTTATATTATTATCTTTATTATAATTTATTAATAGTATGAAATTTATATATATATATATATATATATATTTATGTAACATCCTTATATATATTAAATGATTATTATTTATTATTTTATTTAGCTTGATATTATTTCTTTTACATATTATTTTTTATATATTATATGCTTTTAAAATTTCTATTATATAGTATTATAATATATTATATATGTTACTTCTAAAATATTATTATTATTTTTTATAAAATTTATTTATATTATATAATATATTTTATTTATATAGTTTATATTATATATTTGATTTTATGATTAGCATATTATATATGTTTTTATATAAAATGTTATATATTAATTACTATTTTTTATTTATATGTAATCATTTATATATGTATTAAAAATTATATATAGTTATTATAAGTTTTTTTACTTTAAAGTTTTTTTCATTTGCATATATTTTAAATCATTTTAAAAATTGTTACATTTTTTTTCTCTTTTAATGTTTAAATATATTATTCCCATTTTCATTCGATTTCGTTATTTTAATTTATTTTATATCGTATGTTTATTTATTTATGTTCCTTTTAATCATTATTGTTGCTTAATATAGTTCCTTGTATATTCACTCATGTTATATTCTTTTAATTTGTAGACATGCAAAATTACTATTAATTATTGATGTTGTAATGTATTCATACAATGTCCTACTCAAACCATTTTTATAAAAATACATTTTGAATTAAAGCATTTTATTCAAATATTTTATGGTGATGTGTGATATTTGAGGACTTGAGAAGAATTAAGCCCTAACTTACTGGATTCCTATTTTCCTCGTAGAACTTAAGATATTAGATATCCTTTCTCTTTTAAACCTGAAACTTATAAATTTCAAATCAAAAAAATTTATTCTTAGGAATTCAAAACGTTGTGTCCTAACTTACTGGATATGATGTTTTGTGTCTCGAGGTAGGAATTTTCTAAGATAAAGACGCGCCTATTTTCGAAGTCATGAGATGTTGTACCCTAACTTACTAGATGTAGTATTGTAACACCCCAAACCCGGCCCAAACACCACGACCGTATCTGGCATGTCACTAAGAAGATTTAGTAAAACATGTCACATTTTTGGAAAACATTTGTCGAGTTTAAACATGTATTCCGGAAAAGTTAATGATTTGATAATTTATAAAAGATATAAATTTTATATGATGCCTTTATGAATTAAAAACTGAAATTTAGTACATGCCTTAGTTTATATTTTTTTTACCGAAATTAGGTGTCCAATAATAGTAAAAACCCAAAAGAAAGCCCAAAGTATAAGGCTAGTGGCCCATGGCCTTATTACAATAAAATATAAAACCCAAAACAATTTAACATATTGAAGGAAAATTTAAATAAATGGCGCCTTTGTCAGAACGATTCGAACTCTTGCATGGCCACCTTGCGCTTCCCATTCTTGGCCCGATGCAATCGAAAAGCTACCAAAAAAAATGTTAAATAATAGGGTGAGTCACAAGACTCAGTGTGCAACCATCGTGCACCATCAGATTGGGCCTTAAGCCCACAGAACAGATAACAAAATATAATATGTCAGGACTTATGCAAAGCCCAATGCAATCCTAGGTTTCCATCCGCTACACACCACCCTTACCTGCTGATCACACCATTGAGGATTTCTACAATCAACCCACACCGGTACACACCATCGATGGTAGTCATGTTGCGATTAGTCGCTCATCGTCGATTATGGTAATAGCTACTACAATGATCATGGAAAAAGCCACTACAATGAGATCATGGCAAAAGCCACTACAATGAACACTTCCCTTTCATCAATCACCCAACCCCGTGCAATCACGTAAACCGCATACATGTTTATCATATCAAATCAATAGAACCATTCACTTTAGAATGACAGAGATCACTAACCTGGTGATTCGCCTTTACCCTCCTCGGGTTTTCAACAGCCATGCCGGTATTTCGACATTTAATAGAATATAACAGATTTATAAGCATATACTAATAGGCAATCCAAATGGTGTGAGAATGTTACACACCTGATTAATGCGTAGGACTACCCTCTATGTCGATACCCATGCTAATTGGATCTATTGCCTTCTGTCTACAACTTTTCTCAAAAGTCAAAAGAACGCGAAGATAAGGCCTCTCCTATATTCGGCCAAGGGTTAGTGTTTTACCCGGATTATATGCTTAAATTAATAGATCTCCTTACCTTGAAATCCCGAAAGTAATACAATCCAAGTGCTCTCGAACTCGGCTTAGAATTCTAAGCGATTGAATCCCTTCAAATCCCGAATCATAAATGAGAGAAAACACCGATTAGTGAACCATATAGCCATTCGGCTAAGATCTCTAAAAGCGAAAAAGATTAAAATCTCGTGAATTGACACTTACCTTTAGTTTTCTTCAAGATTCTTAGCAAGGACACCATAGAAGGAATTCGCAATCACGGAGATGAGATCTGGGATTTCGACTTTTAAGAAAATCCCAAAAAGATGAACAAGAGAAATGCTGATGCGTTTTCGAATTTTGGAAGAACTAGGAATTGAAAAGATGGGCAAGGAAGTAGATAGAGAGATTCAGCCAAAGTGTTTGCAAGAGAAGAGAAGGTAAATTGCAGGGGTTTAAGTTTCTGGCAGAAGAAAAAAGAAGAAGAAAATATGATTCTAGTTTGCCGAAAAGAGAGAAAGCTTGAGGCTATTTTCAGAGAACACAATGAAAAATGTAACATCCTGAAAAGGGCCTATGCATTTTGGCCTAATTGTACAAAAAGACATCTTTTATGTGTTTTGGAATAAATTTGGAATGATTTTTGGAAACCTAAGAATGTATGGAAATGTTATGTTGGAAATAGGAAAATGACCATTTTTGGAAACCTAAGCAAATTAGGAAAGTGAACATTTTGGAAACCTGAACATTTTGGAAACCTGAACATTTTGGAAACTTGAACATTTTGGAAACCCAAACATTTTGGAAACCTGAACATTTTGGAAACTTGAACATGTAAGAAAAATGGCAAGTTACAAAGCCGATCGAAAATTTTAGGAAACTTAGAAATGATGCAGAAATGTCAAATTTTAAAGTTTAAAATAGGAAATACGGGCAAGATGGCCTTAAAAGAAAAAGTTGGTAAAGTTTGACACACAAACAGGGCTTGGAAAAGTGGCCTGAAGGTGTCACTTAAGGCCCATGGAAATGGCGCCATATGCAAGAGGAATGGGCCTGAGTTCGAGTCGCATGGGAAGCTAAAAATAAAAGTTCTATTTTTCTGCCAGGATGGACAGAGGTGGACGGCACATAGGCTAATTTTAAGAGTTTTTATCCTTTTAAAATTCGGTAAATAGATAGATAATGATGGATTATTATTGGTATTATTTTTATTAAGAGATAAGGGATAAATAATGGATTTATTTTAGATTATTTTAAGTGATAAATAAGGGATTATAAATTTGGATTATCGAGGAGATAATTGATGGATTAAATACTTTTATTTTTTGATAAAGGAGATAATATTATCTTAAGGGAGAGTGGTGGCCAAGTCAAGGACTCTTGGCCTAGCAAATTCGGCTATAAAGGAGAACCCAAGGTCTTTTTCTTTCATCTTTCCAAGTAGCGAAAAATCCTTTGCTCTCTCCCCTCTTTGCGAATTTCTCTTTAAGTAAAATCCATCTCCTCTTCTTCTATTTTTTTCTCCTCTCCTTTGCTATTGTCGAGCCAAAACACTCTTTGATCCTTGATTAAAACTCCATAGCCGAAACTCTGTGACTCTAGGCAAGGAAACAATCGATCAAAGCATTAAAGGTAAGGCTTGTTTTCTTGATATTTAGGATTATTTCCCAAAAGCCGGAAACTGACATGGTTACATGGCTAGTGTTAGCCGATTTCAAGGAAAAGGAATACTAGCAATTTTGGGATTTGATTTACAATCCTTCAATTCGGCAACAAGGTGAGTAGTACCATTCCTATTAGGAATTGGTTTTTAAAAGCGAAAAGGGTACTAATGTGTTTTATATGATGGGCCGAATATAGGAATTAACAGATCTAAAGTTAGATCGGGATTTTCGAGATCTCAAGGAACCCATTAAGCAAATCAGGTGTGTACGCACACTAACCTTCGATTTATCATATGGAAATTATTTTAATATGTGAATATGCATAAGAATATGAATGTGGCTAAATACCACAAATGTGGTAAAAGTACTGTGCACGTTTCCTACATCCGATAGGATTATGAAATATATTATTCTATAACATGTGAATATATGTATATGATTATGAAATTAAGTATGTTATGCATGATATAGATATATTTGGGGCATTCGGATTTATGTGAAAAGGGAAGAAGGTGTTGACTTGGTCTCACCAACGTTAGAAGGTGTTGACTTGGTCTCACTAACGTTATATGGTGACTACGGTCACAAATATTTGAATTTGGTAACTTCGTTACATTATTTGAATATGGTGTCTAATGACACAAATTATATGGGCGATGAGCACGTCGATCGCGATGTTGCCTTCGATGGTGTGTAGCGGATGGAGGTTGACCTAGTAGTCCCACGGTGTGACTGGCGAATACGGTGGTGTGTAGCGGATGGACAAATAGGCTTGGGTTTGGGTTGCATTATAATTTATTTTATATGAATATGAATTTGATTTATGAACATGTATGCACGATTTGTTGAATGTTAGTACGGTGTGCACATTGAGTTCTGCTGACTCACCCGCTTGGGGAATATTTTCAGTGATGAACAATGACGGACGGGACGGTAGACCTTGAGGTGGCTATGACTCATTTGAAAATTCCATTTAAAATTTGAACTTTATTTACATTTAGTTTCTTTATTATTTTATTTGGGTTTTACTTGATGTAATAAGGCCATAAGGCCCAGAGAATTTTTTTATTTTGCTTTACTTTACGCTATTATGTCACGAACTACTTATGATTAAAGATTAAGTGATTTAATTTTTATAAACCCTAAAAAAATATTTTGTCAACTGAAATAAATGAATTTTCAATATAAAAATAAACTTGTTTTCAACTCGAGCCCAACCCACAACAAACTATCTTCCAAAACACACAGTTTTCAAAGTATTCGAATGAATTTTGAACCGGGTTACTTCGAGGAACATACGAGATCCGGTCCATTCTCGTGGGCCGGGTGTGGGGTGTTTCAATTTGGTATCAGAGCCCAGTTTTAAACTCTCAGCCTGTGGGCTAAGGCCCAAAACATTTTCAGAACAAGCCCAAATGAGTTTTATGGAAATACTTCTGAAAAGGGACAGGTATGATGACATGGCCCCTAAGTCTCCAATTCATGATCCACCGGTAAGTACCCCTAACTATCTGTGTGATTATGTGAATTATAGAAGGTAGAAAAGGAATGAAACGTAGAATAGCATGATAGGAACTTGAACCTGGACTAGTGTACCCCAACAAAAACATAAGACTTAAATGCCAAACTAAACAAACCCATGATTGAGTCGCCGAGTTAGGTGTGGCAACCATGGTACGCATGTCTAGGATTGGTTTCAAGGGAGCTTGGTATTTAAGCGATCACGTGACTCACCTCCTCTCCACTGAATCCTACAGTGCGTAGCCGGCTCACCCTAATCAAGAGGACTTACTCACGGGCTAAACCCCTAACTAAAACCCGAAAGGAACTAGCCATTTTTAGAACCTTAATATTAAAATTCTTAAAATCATTTGTTCTCTCTTTAATTCACGAAAATTATTTCTTTTTACACAAATTTTTGAAAAATTTTTCGATTTACAAAAATACCCCTAATGGTAAAATTACAAAAAAATGCCCTCGGTTTATAAAATGTCCAACTACTCAACAGTTTTGCTACAATTTCAGTATTTTATAAAAACCCTAATTTGAAACTATGAAAAATACCACGATTTTGAAAAAATTACAAAATTGCCCCTAACTTACCAAAATTACCAAAATGACCTCGATTTTCAAAATTTTTGCAACTTCAACGGGAAGTACAATTCTCAAAAAGAACCCTCAAAGTTTTGCAACTTATGAAATATCCCCGATTTAAAATTTTACAATTTACCCCGGTTTATGGAAAAATTACCAAAATACCCACAAGGTCCCAAAATTTTCAAAATACCTCGAATTTCAAAATTTTCCAAAATACCCAGGAACTTAAAATACCAAAAATACTTTGTGACAAAATCACCAAGGAACCTTATTTTGACAAATTACGAAAATACCCCTGTAGGACAAATTACGAAAATACCCCGGGTAGTGGAAAAACAACAACAAATGAAAACTACGACGTTTCTCCGAATGAACTAAGGTTCATAATTGTTTGATGGATGTATGAATGAATGAAAAGATCGTGCATGTATGAATCTGAAAGAACCACTCCTAAATTCCTTTTCATAAAATTTCTTCGGGTAAACAAGTGAAACAAAAGTACTAATTCATAAAACTTCTTAATCAGATTAAATCGCGACGTTAGAAATGAGTTCTAAGGGACGTGAACTTAGACATTGTGCCTGGAAAGTATGATGGTTCTATTAAGATCAGAGTGCGCAGCGTAAGCATAGTGCGGTGAAAAGGATTGTGCGACTGTTAGTAAGTAATTTCGAGGACGAAATTATTTTTTTTAGGGGGGTGGAACTGTAACATCCTGAAAAGGGCCTATGCATTTTGGCCTAATTGTACAAAAAGACATCTTTTATGTGTTTTGGAATAAATTTGGAATGATTTTTGGAAACCTAAGAATGTATGGAAATGTTATGTTGGAAATAGGAAAATGACCATTTTTGGAAACCTAAGCAAATTAGGAAAGTGAACATTTTGGAAACCTGAACATTTTGGAAACTTGAACATTTTGGAAACCCAAACATTTTGGAAACCTGAACATTTTGGAAACCTGAACATTTTGGAAACTTGAACATGTAAGAAAAATGGCAAGTTACAGAGCCAATCGAAAATTTTAGGAAACTTAGAAATGATGCAGAAATGTCAAATTTTAAAGTTTAAAATAGGAAATACGGGCAAGATGGCCTTAAAAGAAAAAGTTGGTAAAGTTTGACACACAATCAGGCTTGGAAAAGTGGCCTGAAGGTGTCACTTAAGGCCCATGAAAATGGCGCCATATGCAAGAGGAATGGGCCTGAGTTCGAGTCGCATGGGAAGCTAAAAATAAAAGTTCTATTTTTCTGCCAGGATGGACAAAGGTGGACGGCACATAGGCTAATTTTAAGAGTTTTTATCCTTTTAAAATTCGCAAATAGATAGATAATGATGGATTATTATTGGTATTATTTTTATTAAGAGATAAGGGATAAATAATGGATTTATTTTAGATTACTTTTAAGTGATAAATAAGGGATTATAAATTTGGATTATCCGAGGAGATAATTGATGGATTAAATGCTTTTATTTTTTGATAAAGGAGATAATATTATCTTAAGGGAGAGTGGTGGCCAAGTCAAGGACTCTTGGCCTAGCAAATTCGGCTATAAAAGGAGAACCCAAGGTCTTTTTCTCTCATCTTTCCAAGTAGCCGAAAATTCCTTTGCTCTCTCCCCCTCTTTGCTGAATTTCTCTTTAAGTAAAATCCATCTCCTCTTCTTTTATTTTCTTCTCCTCTCCTTTGCTATTGTCGAGCTAAAACACTCTTTGATCCCTGATTAAAAATCCATAGCCGAAACTCTGTGACTCTAGGCAAGGAAACAATCAATCAAAGCATTAAAGGTAAGGCTTGTTTTCTTGATATTTAGGATTATTTCCCAAAAGCTTAAACCGACGTGGTTACATGGCTAGTGTTAGCGATTTCAAGGAAAAGGAATACTAGCAATTTTGGGATTTGATTTACAATCCTTCAATTCTAAGCAACAAGGTGAGTAGTACCATTCCTATTAGGAATTGGTTTTAAAAGCGAAAAGGGTACTAATGTGTTTTATATGATGGGCCTAATATAGGAATTAACAGATCTAAAGTTAGATCGGGATTTTCCAGATCTCAAGGAACCCATTAAGCAAATCAGGTGTGTACGCACACTAACCTTCGATTTATCATATGGAAATTATTTTAATATGTGAATATGCATAAGAATATGAATGTGGCTAAATACCACAAATGTGGTAAAAGTACTCCGGTACGTTTCCTACATCCGATAGGATTATGAAATATGTTATTCTATAACATGTGAATATATGTATATGATTATGAAATTAAGTATGTTATGCATGATATAGATATATTTGGGGCATTCGGGATTTATGTGAAAAGGGAAGAAGGTGTTGACTTCGGTCTCACCAACGTTAGAAGGTGTTGACTTCGGTCTCACCAATGTTATATGGTGACTACGGTCACAAATATTTGAATTTGGTAACTTCGGTTACATTATTTGAATATGGTGTCTAATGACACAAATTATATGGGCGATGAGCACGTCGACTGCAGCGACTGCCTTCGATGGTGTGTAGCGGATGGAGGGTTGACTTAGTAGTCCCACGGTGTATTTGGCGGTGTAATGGTGTGTAGCGGATGGACAAATAGGCTTGGGTTTGGGTTGCATCATAATTTATTTTATATGAATATGAATTTGATTTATGAACATGTATGCCTGATTTGTTGAATGTTAGTACGGTGTGCACATTGAGTCTGTTGACTCACCCCGTTGTGGGGAATATTTTCAGGTGATGAACAATGACGGACCGGGACGGTAGACCTTGAGGTGGCCATGACTCATTTGAAAATTCCATTTAAAATTTGGACTTTATTTCTGTTTAGTTTCTTTATTATTTTATTTGGGTTTTACTTGATGTAATAAGGCCATAAGGCCCAGTAGATTTTTTTTTATTTTGCTTTACTTTACGCTATTATGTCACGAACTACTTATGATTAAAGATTAAGCGATTTAATTTTTATAAACCCTAAAAAAATATTTTGTCAACTGAAATAAATGGATTTTCAATATAAAAATAAACTTGTTTTCAACTCGAGCCCAACCCACAACAAACTATCTTCCAAAACACACGCTTTTCAAAGTATTCAATGAATTTTGAACCGTTACTTGAGGAACATACCAGATCCGGTCCATTCGTGGTGTAAAGTGTGTGTTTCAAAAATTTGGCACACCCTTGCCTATATTGAACCGATTTTTCCCGCCTCCTGTGTTTGATTTTCGCCAACTCGCAACCAAGAGATCACTCTTATCATTCTATCCCTTATCCTTAACAGAACACTCATCCAATAGAGACCTACACTACACCACTAATTCCCCTTTATCAGCATTATATCCACATAAGTTAAAACATAAAATCCCTTATTTTGTAGCCACATTGTCGTCCCCCCTAGCTCTCCTTGGGTTGCTAAAAATGGCCCAATTCCTTGAGCTCCAAGCGGCCACACTGGGGCCCCCTTCCTTTGCCTATTGGCGCCAGTTATAGCTCCTTCCTACTGCTCCTCTTGTTCCTGGGCCACAAGCCAATTATGCCTATTACACTCTTAATACTTTATTTAAACCCAATAGTCTCTAAACAAAATATCTAGCCAAGACCTCGGCCCATTCCTGAGCCCAATTTGCACCTCTAAACCTCAAATTAACATTTTAAGCATACATCACATAAAATGTACAGGCCCAATAATTCGGGATGTTACAGTTCTACTCCCGTTAAAATAAATTTAGGCCTTGAAATTTACCTGATCAGAAGAGATAGGGATACGGCTATCGCATAACATCCTCTCGTTCCTATGTTGCTTCCTCCGCACCGTGGTTTCGCCACAAAACCTTGACCAAAGGGACGGACTTCCTTCTCAACACTTTTACGTCTCGATCCAAGATTTGCACTGGTTCCTCCTCAAAAGACAAATCTGGCCTTACTTCAATCTCTTCCACCGGCACAACATGTGATGGATCAGAACGATAACGTCTTAGCATCGAGACATGGAACACGTCATGTATCTACTCCAACTCTGAAGGCAACTACAATCGATAAGCCACTAGGCCCAAGCGTTCTAGTACCCGATAAGGCCCAATAAACTGGGGACTTAGCTTACCCTTCCGACCAAACCTCATTACCTTCTTCCACGGTGATACTTTCAAGAAGACTTGATCTCCTACTGCAAATTCCATCCCCTTTCGTTTAAGATCCGCATACGAATTCTGCCGATCAGACGCTTCCTTCAACCGAGCCCGAATTAACCTAACTTTCTCTTCCATTTCTGACACTAGTTCTGGGCCCAACACCTGACGCTCACCCAACTCTGTCCAACAAGTTGGGGTACGACATCTCCTTCCGTATAACACTTCATAAGATGCCATCTAAATACTAGATTGATAACTATTATTATACGCGAATTCTGCCAAAGGAAAATACTCCTCCCAGCTTCCCCTAAAATCGATGATGCAACCCCTTAGCATATCCTCCAAGATCCGATTACCTCTCGGACTAACCATCGATTCGTGGATGAAAAGCTGTCAAGTCTAGCCTTGTTCCCATTGCACGATGCGAGCTTTCCAGAATCGTGACATGAACCTAGGGTCTCTATCCGATATAATCGACACAGGTACACAATGCAGTCTCACCACCTCAGCCACATACAGCTTAGCCAACCTTTGTAGAGAAAAGTCGACACGAATCGGTATGAAGTGAGCAAACTTCGTCAGTCGATCCACAATCACCCAAATTGAATCCTTCTTAGTGGGCGAAAGGGGTAACCCACTAACAAAACCATCGTGATTCTCTCCCATTTCCACTGCAGAATCTTTACTGACTGTAACAACCCCGAAGGCAACTGGTGTTCCACTTTCACCTGCTAGCACGTCAAACACTTACTCACGAATTCCATTATCTCTAGCTTCAGACCTTGCCATCACCATTGTTCTCGCAAATCCCAGTACATCTAAACCCATCCAGGATACATAGCGTAAGGGCTACTATGCTCCTCCTGAAGAATCATCTGCCTTAACTCCATATCTTTTAGCATACAAACTCTCTTACGAAAACACAGGACTCCATCACCATTCAAACTATAGTCCTCTCCTTCACCACTTCGCATTTGCAAGAGTCGAGCACTCAAAACATCGTCTAGAAGTTACTTCTCTTTGATCTGACTTGTCCACATAGGTCTTACTTGGAGCTCAGCTACCAAACTTCCATCTTCATATAGACTAAGATGAGCGAACATCGCCCTTAAATTCGATATCGCCATCTTAGTCAGCGCATCTGCCACCATGTTAGCCTTACCTGAATGATATTCGATCGAGCAGTCATAGTCCTTCAAGAGCTCAATCCACCTACGTTGCCTCAGATTCAACTCCTTATAGGTAAGGAGATACTTCAGGCTCTTCTGGTCTATGTAAATAACCGACTTCTCCCCATACAGGTACTGCCTCCAAATCTTCAAAGAAAACACTACCGCCACCAATTCTAAATTGTACATAAGGTAGTTCAATTCATCTTGTCTCAACTGCCGAGATGCATATGCAACAAATTTTCCACCTTGCATCAACACACATCCTAAACCCGTGTGTGACGATCACAAGAACGATAAATTTTTTCCCGCCTCTGGCTGAATTAACACTGACGCTTCCGTCAAGATTCTCTTCAGCTTCTTAAAGCTCTCCTGCTGTTTATCGGTCCATACAAACGATATTGCCTTCTTCAACAACTTAGTTAAAGGTGCCGCTATCAATGAGAACCCTTCAACAAACCTTCTGTAGTACCCGGCCAATCCCAAGAAACTTCAAACTTTCGCCGCAGACTTTAGTGATTTCCAATCCAATACGGCTTCTATCTTCCGAGGGTCCACCCTAATTCCCTCTGCGAAAACTACATGCCCTAAGAAAGTCACTTCCTTTAGCCAGAACTCACACTTACTGAACTTTGCGTACAACTGCTTCTCCCTTAGAATTTGCAATACCACACGAAGATGTGCATCATGCTCCTCTTCGAACTTGGAGTAAACCAAGATATCGTCGATAAACACCACGATGAACCGATCAATATACTGTTGAAATACTTGGTTCATCATATTCATAAATGCCGCTGGTGCATTCGTCAACCCGAACGACATCACCAAAAATTCATAATGACCGTACCGAGTCTGAAACACCGTCTTATGAATGTCTCCTTCCTTTACCCTTAACTGATGATATCCCGACCTTAAGTCAATCTTAGAAAAGACCGAAGCTCCTTTGAGCTGATCGAACAGGTCGTCGATTCTTGGCAGTGGGTACTTGTTCTTAACCACCAACTTATTCAATTGACGGTAGTCCACACACATACGCATGGATCCGTCCTTCTTCTTCACAAATAGGACCGGGGCTCCTCACGGAGACACACTCGGTCAGATAAATCCACGATCCAACAGTTCTTGGATCTGGGCTTTGAGCTCCACCAGCTTCTTCAGTGCCATTCTCAGACGAGCAATGAACACTTTGAGTCATGCATCTTAAGTAGCTCTATTCCAAACTCCACTTCACGATCCGGGTAATCCCGCAATTCCTCGTGAAAGACATCATGAAATCCTTGATCGTTCAACCTCATCGCCACCACCTTATTAACATCCAAAGCACTGATAAAGGCTAGAAACGCATTACATTCCTTCCGAATCATCTTAACAGCTTTTAATGCGGACACTACGTTGGACAAATAATTTCTTCTTCCTCCTAACACAACCACCTCCCCGCCTTCCGGGGTACTCAACACCATGCGCTTAGTCTCACAATCCAACTTAGCACGGTGTTTAGTCAAGCAATCTATTCCCAAAATAAGGTCAAACTCTCCAAATGGTAATTCTATTAAGTCTGTCGGGAACACTACTCCTTGGGTCTCTAAAGGTACGTCCCTCAACAGTTTGCCCACTACCCTAGATTGTTCTAGAGGGCTAACCACAGTCATCTTCCTAGTAGTTGTTTCAGAGTCTAAACTTAGGGTCTCAGATACCGAACATGCAACATAGGAGTGGGTTGACCCAATATCAATCAAAGCAAGGTATGGGCTATTAGCAATAAGAAACGTACCGGTTATGACGTTCGGTGTGTCACTATCCTCCCATCGACGTGCTGCATAGACTAGACCCAGCTGCCTTGCATCTACATTTCCAGCACCCCTACCAGGTGCTCCACGACCCCGATCGAATCCATTTCCTCCTTTGGCCGTGCCACGACCCCTCGATACTGGCTAACCACCTCTCCTAACTCCGATCGAACCTCGTCCCATGGGTCAGGCCTACCCACTTGTGGGATGGTCCTTAATCATATGCTCCATGGATCCACACCTAAAGCATCCACCGGTTCTCCTTCTACACTTTCCATAATGCACATTCCCACACGAAGGACATGATTAATTTTGACCCGTCGAAGCACGAGCTGACCCATCAGACCTAGGCCTTTTCTAAAAATTCCCAAATGATCCCGACGGCCCAAAATTCCTCTTATTTCGATTTTGATCCTTATCCTTATTCTGCTTCTCAGTCCGCTTCACCTCCTCAGATATTTTAGCTTTCTCGACCAAAACCGTAAAGTCTCTTTCTCGCTGCGGTGCCACTAATACCCTCAATTCATCCCTTAGTCTATCCTCGAACCATACGCAACGCTCATAGTCAGTTGCTACAATCCCTCGAGCATAACGGCTCAACCGTAGAAATTGGCTTTATATTCTCGACACGACTTACTTCCTCGCACCAAGTTTAGGAATGCCCTTCTCTGCATCCACATAGTCCCCCGATGTACTTTTCTGGTACGATTCCTTAAAGAAGTCCCAATTAATACGATCCATGGAGTACCCTCCTTCACTATGAGCCACCATCGATAGGCCTCTTCTCAAGAAGAGACACGACCCCTTCAACTTCTCCTCCACAAGGAAGTCAAGGTCATCCATTATGCACTCGCTTGCCTCTAACCAATACTCACCGTGTTAGGGACTACACCGAAACTCCCTAAACATCTCGCTCTGCTGGCTCGAGTCGTTCGCATACTGCATTTAGAGCTCCTCAACCCGCGCCTACTCCAAATCTTTCAAGGACACCAGAACATCCTCAAAATGTGCCTATGCATTTTTGATTTAATTATACGAAATGGCATGTCTTATGTGTTATGAATGTATGGTGAACATTTTTGGAAACTTGGAAATGTTAAGTTTAAAAGAGGAAAGTGACCATTTTTGGAAACTTGGAAATGTAAGGAAATGTTTTAGAAATGTTAAGTTTAAAAGAGGAAAGTGACCATTTTTGGGAACTTGGAAATGTAAGGAAATGTTTTAGAAATGTTAAGTTTAAAAGAGGAAAGTGAACATTTTTGGAAACTTGGAAATGTAAGGAAATGTTTTAGAAATGTTAAGTTTAAAAGAGGAAACTAAAATAAGGTGGCCTTAAGAAAATTAGTAGAGAATTTAACACAAGAACGGGCTTGGAGTTGTGGCTATGAGGTACCACTTAAGGCCCGTGTAAGTGACGCCCACAAGCTATGCAAATGGGCCTAGGTTCGAGTCACGTGGGAAGCAAATAAAGAGTTTTATTTTGCAAAGAGAGATTAGCGACAAGGACAAAGACAAGGCTATAATTTAGGAGCTTTTATTCTTTTATTTTTAAGATATAAATGGTGGATAAATAAGGGATAAATAATGGATTTATTTTAAGAGATAATTGATGGATTATTGGTAATTTAAATAAAGAGATAAAGAGGAAAATAAGGGAGGAGTGATGGCCAAGTAAAGGACTCTAAGCTTAGTAATTTCTTGCTAAGCTAAAAGAAGGATAACCGAATATCATTCATACTTTTGCCTCTCTTTCAAGCACTTTTTCTCTCCAAGCTATCATCTTCTTCTTCTTTTCTTTTTATCCGTTTCTACCCAACTTTCCATTCCCTATTTTCACCATTCTTTGTTACCCTTAATACTCCATACCCTTTTCTTTTGTGACCCTTGTGGAAGTCGAATCCATAACCCTTATTACTCCTTTCAAGAGTCGAATATATAGGTACCTCTAGTCAATTTTCATCAAGTTCAAAGTGAATATCTCAAAGGAGATTGACATAGTCATTGTCAATTCTTCATGAAGGGTAAGATCTCATTCAGCTTTATCCTTTTCTTTTAAGATTTGTCGAAATCTAGGACTAACCCCATTAATATCTTGTTGCCGAAACTTTGAAGAGATCTTTCGGGATTTACTAAGTGTCGACTACAAGGAAGGAGAAATTCTTTTCCCGAAGGTACACCATAGGCCGCGTGTTCCCTAGTTATTCGGTGAGTTTTAGGATTTAAAATCCACAAGGTAAGTATCTATAGCATTCGTCCAAGGCCATGTTGAGTAAATAGATGTGTTTCATTAATATTTAAAAGCCGAAACTAATCTATTCAAGTAATCTAGTGATTCTTGATTTCAAGAAAGAAGGATACAAAGCTTAGGTATTTGATTAGACATCAATCGGCAAGAAGGTAAGGATTTAAGTGTACTAATCCCATCGATTTGGTTTTATGGCGAATGGCTCTTTACTAAGTATTAAGTGATTGATCAAATGTAGAGATTTAAGATCTAAGGCATTAGATCAAGCTTTTCTGATTTGGAGTAAACTTGCTAAAGCAAATCGTGTGTACCCAACACTAACTTTTAATAAGAATTATGGCTAAATTTAATATGAGCATGTTTATAAGAATGTGAATATGGCTAAAGTACCATGCTATGGTACAAAGTACTCGTGCGCTTCCTACTCCTACTAGGATTATGTTAAATATCCATATTTACACACATATGACATTATAAGAATGTGAAATAAGAATTTGGCATGTTAATGCATGATATGTATGATATGGGGCATATGGGTTATATGAAAAGGGAAGTGAATGTGGTGACCTAAGACCACGATGAATCGAATGTGGTGACCTAAGACCACGATATTTGAATGTGGTGACCTAAGACCACGATATCCGAATGTGGTGACCTAAGACCACGAATTTTATAAGAGGCGATGAGCACGCCGATCGCAATGATCGCCTTCGATGGTGTGTAGCGGATGGAGGTTGACTTAGTAGTCCCCACGGTGTGCGTGTGATGGTACGGTGATGTGTAGCGGATGGCATATAGGTTTGGGTTCGGGCCGCATCATTATTTTCTATCTCGTTATATGAATATGTATGATAATGTATGCATGAATTGTTAAATTTTAGTGTTGGTTACACATTGAGTCTGCTTGACTCACCCCTGTGGGATTATTTTTCGTAACGATCAAGAATGGACCGGCCTGGCGGGGAGCTTAAAGGTGGCCATGCAATGAAGGAATTTATTTAAATTTGGATTTTATTTCATTAAGTACTTTGAATTTATTATTTTTTTGGGAATTATTTGATGTAATAAGGCCATAGTAGAACTACTTTACATTGCTTTTATTTATTGAGCTTACAAACTTTTATTTATTAAAAGATTAAGTAAATTTATTTTAAAACAAAGCCTAAACGTTTTGTCACCTAAAGTAAAGGATTTTAATATTGAAATAAACTTATTCTCAACTCAAGCCCAACCCAAAACAACCTTTCTTTCAAAACACACAAGTTTTTCCTAAGTAACAAAAGAATTTGAAACTGCTTACACGTGGAACATACCAAATCCGATCAAGGCTCGTGGGCGGGTTTGGGGTGTTTGCACCACCATGACATCGCTCGAGAAACTACATCATCTCCACTGCTTGGTCTTGAAATTCTCCCTTCACAATTTGGCGGATCGGCATCTCATTTCGACCGTGACTGCACCCTCTTGGTTCGGATACACGGTCATCCTACCCCTATCACAACCACGCCGATTTTGACGTCCTCGACCCCTTGTACTCATCATCCTAATATCGCCTTTATTTGATATAAGAAAATTTAATGAATTATTAACTCTTTCCACTGATTATCAACGAACAATTTTATGAAAAAGTAGTTTGATAGTGGTTCTTTCGAATTCAGAATTATATCTGAAGGTTCAGTCTCAAGTCCACTACCCTAATTTAGAGAATCACATACATTCACAATCAACATACAGAGGGCATTCACAAACTTATGTTCATCATCTAGGGGTGTTTTCGTCCTTTCACTACCCAGGACATGTTCGTAATTTATCCTACAGGGGTATTTTTGTAATTTTCAAAATAGGGTATCTTGGTGGTTTTACAAAAAAAGGGGGTATTTTGGAAATTTTACAATCTGGGGGTATTTTGGTAATTTTGTAAATTGGGGGTATTTTGGTAATTTTACAAATCTTGGTAATTTTTACAAATCTAGGGTATTTTGGGAAATTTTTACAAATCAATAGTATTTTGGAAATTTTACAAAGCTAGGGGGTATTTTAATGATTTTGCAAAATAAGGCGGCTGGTCTCTTTCGGATTTTAATTATAAATTTTGGCCCGTCAGCAAGTCCTCATAGTTAAGGTGAACAGACACTACGCACCAGATAGGATTCCAATGAAGAGGAGGTGAGTCACTAGGACTGTTTAAGTACCAAGCTCTCCCTAGATCTAATCCTAGACATGCGTATGCCTGTTACCACACCCTAACCCAGTGACTTGTTCACGGACATGTTTAATTAGATTAAGTTTTATGGAGTTTATTGTTTGGTGTAAGCTAGGCCTAGGGTCCAATAATTTCTATCTTACTAACCTATGGCCCCATAAAGCCCATTAAGCCCACATACATAACACACACTCGGTTCGTAATACTTACCGCGCACTTAGGCCTCGAGACGCAATGCCGAGAGAATAATCCTCATATTACATGTTTTTGAAAACCCATCTTTAGAAAATGTTTTGAGCCCAAAAACCCCAAAGTCGAGTTTTGAACCGGGCTCTGATACCAATTTGTAATACCTCAAACCCGACCCAAACACCACGACCAGATCTGGCATGTCACTAAGAAGATTTAGTAAAACATGTTGCATTTTTGGAAAACATTTGTTGAGTTTAAACTGTATTTGGAAAACTTAATGATTTGATAATTTATAAAAGATATAAATTTTATATGATGCCTTTATGAATTAAAACCGAAATTTAGTACATGCCTTAGTTTATATTTTTTTGGTCAAATTAGGTGTCCAATAATAGTAAAACCCAAAAGAAAGCCCAAAGTATAAGGCTAGTGGCCCATGGCCTTAATACAATAAAATATAAAACCCAAAACAATTTAACATATTGAAGGAAAATTTAAATAAATGACGTCTTTGCTGTAACAATTGAAACTCTTGCACGGCCACCTTAAGCTCCCCTCCAGCCTGGTCCGATGCACTAAGTGCTACCTGAAAAATATGTTAAATAATAGGGTAAGTCACAAGACTCAGTGTGCAACCCTCGTGCACCATCAGACTGGGCCTTAGCCCCACAGAACAGATAACAAAATATAATATGTCAGGAATTATGCAAAGCCCAACCCAATCCTAGGTTTGCACACCACCCTTACCTGCCGATCACACCATTTGGGATTTCTACAATCAACCCACATCGCTACACACCATCGATGATAGTCATGCTGTAGTTAGCTGCTCATCGTCGATCATGGCAATAGCCACTACAATGCATCATGGCAAAAAGCCACTACTGAGATCATGGCAAAGCCACTACAATAGATCATGGCAAAAGCCACTACAATGTAACATTTCCCTTTCATCAATCACCCAACCCGTGCAATCACGTAAACTGGCATACATGTTTATCATATCAAATCAACAGAACCATTCACTTTAGAATGACAGAGATCACTAACCTGGTGATTCGCCTTTACCCTCCTCGAGTTTTCAATAGCCATGCCGATATTTCGGCATTTAACAGAATATAACAGATTTATAAGCATATACTAACAGGCAATCCAAATGGTGTGAGAATGTTACACACCTGATTAATGCGTAGGACTACCATCTATGTCGATACCCATGCTAATCGGATCTACTGCCTTCTGTCTACAACTTTGCTCAAAAGTCAGAAGAACGCGAAGATAAGGCCTCTCCTATATTCGGCCAAGGGTTAGTGTTTTACTCGGATTATACGTTTAAATTAACAGATCTCCTTACCTTAAAATCCTGAAAGCAATACGATCCGAGTGCTACTGAACTCTGGCTTAGAATTCTAAGCGATTGAATCCCCTTCAAATCTCGAAATGCTGCAAATGAGAGAAAACACTCGATTAGTTAACCATATAGCCATTCGGCTAAGATCTCTAAAAGCCAGAAAAAGATTGAAATCTCACGAATCGACACTTACCTTTAGTTTTCTTCAAGATTCGCTGGCAGACACCACGTATGAATTCGCAATCACGGAGATGAGATCTAGGATTTGACTTTTAAGAAAATCTCAAAAAGATGAACGAGAGAAATGCTGATGCGTTTTCGGCTTTTGGAAGAACTAGGAATTAAAAAGATGGGCAAGGAAGTAGATAGAGAGATTCGGCCAAAGTGTTTGCAAGAGAATAGAAGGTAAATTGCAGGGGTTTCAATTTTTGACAGAAGAAAAAAGAAGAAGAAAAGATGATTCTTGTTTGCCGAAAAGAGAGAAAGCTTGAGGCTATTTTCGAAAAACACAATGAAAAATTTGGCACACCCCCTTGCCTATACTGAACCGATTTTTCCCCCTCTCCTGTGTTTGATTTTCGACCAACTCTGCAACCAAGAGATCACTCTTATCATTCTATCCCTTATCCTTAACAGAACACTCATCCAACAGAGACCTACACCACACCACTACTTCCCCTTTATCAGCATTATATCCACATAATTTAAAACATAAAATCCTCTATTTTGTAGCCACATTGCCGACCCCTAGCTCTCCTTGGGCTACCGAAAATGGCCCAATTCCTTGGGCTCCAAGAGGCCACTCTGGGGCCCCATTCCTTTACCTATTGGCGCCACTTATAGCTCCCTCCTACTGCGCCTCTTGTTTCTGGGCCACAAGCCCATTTTGCCTATTACACTCTCAATACTTTATTTAAACCCAATAGTCTCTAAACAAAATATCTAGCCAAGGCCTCGACCCATTTCTGAGCCCAATTTGCACCTTTAAACCTCAAATTAACATTTTAAGCATACATCACATAAAATACACAGGCCCAATAATTCGGGATGTAACAGTTCTACCCCCTTAAAATAAATTTCTACTCAAAATGTACCGATCGTAAGAGATGGGATGTCTCGTCGCATAACATCCTCTGGTTCCCATGTCGCTTCCTCCATACCATTGTTTCGCCACAAAACCTTGACCAAAGGGACGGGCTTCCTTCTCAACACTTTTACGTCTCAATCCAAGATTTGCACTGGTTCCTCCTCAAAAGACAAATCTGGCCTTACTTCAATCTCTTCCACCGGTACAACGTGCGATAGATCAGAACGATAACGTCTTAGCATCGAGACATGGAACACGTCATGTATCTGCACCAACTCTGAAGGGAACTCCAATCGATAAGCCACTGGGCCCATGCGTTCCAGTACCCGATAAGGCCCAATAAATTGGGGACTTAGCTTACCCTTCTGACCAAACCTCATTACCTTCTTCCACGGTGATACCTTCAAGAAGACTTGATCTCCTCATAAATTCCATCCCTTTCGCTTAAGATCGCATCGACTTACGCCGATCGACGCTTCCTTCAACTGAGGCCGAATTAACCTAACTTTCTCTTCGCTTTGACACTAGTTCTGGGCCCAACACCGACGCCACCCAACTCGTCCAACAAGTTGGGGTACGACATCTCCTTCCGTATAACGCTTCATAAGGTGCTATTCGAATACTAGATTGATAACTATTATTGTACGCGAATTCTGCCAAAGGCAAATACTCCTCCCATCTTCCCCTAAAATCGATGATACAACCCCTTAGCATATCCTCCAAGATCTGAATTACCCTCTCGGTGACCATCGATTCAGGATGAAAAGCGTGTCTTTGAAGTCTAGCCTTGTTCCCATTGCCTGATGCAGAGCTTTCTAGAACCGTGACGTGAACCTAGGGTCTCTATCCGATATAATCGACAAAGGTACACCATGCAGTCTCACCACCTCAGCCACATACAGCTAAGCCAACATTTACAGAGAAAAGTTGACACGAACCGGTATGAAGTGAGCAGACTTCGTCAGCCGATCCACAATCACCCAAATTGAATCCTTCTTAGTGGGCGTAAGGGGTAACCCACTAACAAAATCCATCGTGATTCTCTCCCATTTCCACTGCGAAATTTTTACCGGCTGCAACAACCCCAAAGGCAACTGGTGTTTTGCTTTCACCTGCTGGCACGCCAAACACTTACTTACGAATTTCGTTATCTCTTGCTTCAGACCTGGCCACTAGAATTGTTCTCGCAAATCCTGGTACATCTTAACCCCTCTAGGATGCATAGCGTAAGGGCTACTATGCGCCTCCTGAAGAATCATCTACCTTAACTCCACATCCTTTGGCATACAAACTCTCTTACGAAAACACGGGACTCCATCACCATTCAAACTATAGTCCTCTCCTTCACCACTTCGCACTTGCCGGAGTCGAGCACTCAAAACATCGTCTAGAAGCTGCTTCTCTTTGATCTGACTTGTCCACATAGGTCTTATTTGGAGCTCAGCTACCAAACTTCCATCCTCATCTACTAAGATGAGCGAACATCGCCCTCAAATCGCTACCGCCTTCCTATCAACAAGATTCGCCACCACGTTGGCCTTACGCGGATGATATTCGATCGAGCAGTCATAGTCCTTCAAGAGCTCAATCCACTTACGTTGCCTCAGATTCAACTCCTTATAGGTAAGGAGATACTTCAGGCTGTTATGGTCCGTGTAAATAACCGACTTCTCCCCATACAGGTAGTGCCTCCAAATCTTCAGAGCAAACACTACCACCGCCAATTCTAAATCGTGCGTAGGGTAGTTCAATTCATGCGGTCTCATCTGTCGAGAACCCAAAAAAATGGCATTTTTAGGCTCGGGGAGTCGAAAACCCAAAAAATGGCTTCCGTTTAATTTTTTGGCCACCGTGGGAGGCAGCACCGTCACCGACGGCCGATGATCGGTTGCCTGACCGAAAATTGGGAGGAGGGGAGGAGTTTGAGAGAATTTCATTATTTTTTTTGGGAAGAAAGAAAAATGAAGTTTTCAGAAAAAATTTGATTTAAATAGGGGTACGAAATGTTGCAACTTGGTCCTTTTTTTGTTATTTTTTAAATTTTATCCTATAATTTTATTTGAGTGTCATTTAGCCTTCGGATAAAACACTGCGCATAGAGGGCCATGGATATTTTCCATTTCGCCCCCTCATATCTTTAGCGCGTTACGAATTGGTCTGTTATTTCCTTTTTTATTTCGAATTCTTCCCCCAAATTTTATTTAGGTTTCAACAATCCTTTTTCGTATCCTTACATTTTTTATTTAAATGTTGATCCTAAATTTTATTTTAACGCCAATCAAGTCCTTATTCGTTTAAATTTGGACTCTTTGAATTTCTTTTATTTTATTCTATTTTATTTATTTATCCATTTATTTAGTTATTTATTTATCATTAAAATTTTTATCTTTTACACTTTAAAATATAGATTATTTGCAATTCTTTAAGTACACATTTTCATTATTTTATTACCTTTTTTGTATTACTTCATTGTTCATTCATTTGTAAATTTTTTCATGTTTTTTTATCATGCATTTACCATTTTATTGTCTTATTTATTTATTATCGCGACTTGATTATTAATATTGTATTCATCTTTCTAATTACATATTATTATTAGTATTAATGTATTATTATTAATTAACTTTGTTATTATTACTATTAATTCTTTAATATTTATTTACCTAAATATTTTTTTACTTAACTAGGATTAGACTTAATTAATTAAAGTCAACTGTTTATTTATTATCTTAGCTATATTCTTATCGCTTCACTTATATGTGTCATCATTTTATCAAGCCATGAGTCGTTTTTAAACATTCATTCATCTCTATCGTATCTCAAATAAATTAAAAATTCGGTGTTTCAAACATTGTGTTTGTTTTCACACAATCGCATTTCGTTTTTAAATAAGCAATCTTTCATAATTCGAGATTCGAAAAGTTGTTCCCTAACTTACGGGGTTTCAATTTTTTCGATAAATCCGAATAAACGAACGTTTTTTAAAGCATAAATTTTTAAACATTCTCAGGAATTAGGAAAAATCGTGTTCTAACTTACGAAATACGATTTATTTCTAAAACCGAGATAATCGAATGCCTTTCAAAATAAAATTTTTCCCGGTATTTATTCTCGTTTTGGGTTTTAAGATATTGTAACCTAACTTATGAGACGTAATTATTTATTCTCGATTAATGTGAAATATGCCCTCTTCTTAGAAAAATTTTCTATCAAACAATGTTTTAACAAAGGATTGTATTTTCTTTTTAATCTCTTCAAATTTTCGATTTTCGACATAAGACACTAATTAATTAACTAGGTACCAATTTTGGGCGTTACGAGGGTGCTAATCCTTCCTCGTGGGTAACCGACTCCCGAACCCGTTTTTTTGAATTTTGTAGACTAAAACCATTGTTTTAATAAATCAAATATATTATTAAAATGACCGAATTATGAGGTGACTTGATCACGCCTCAACAAAAAAGATCGGTGTCGACTCCCTTTTTTTTGTTTTCATTTTTAAAGTCAAAGTCGACTCCTTTTCCAAAAAAATGGTTTCGACACATTCTTTTATCGAAGATCTAATTCCGTAAGCATAAATAGGTTTATATCAATGTTTTCTTAAATCAGATCAATGATCGAATCGATTAGACCACCATTTCGGTCAATCTGATCGGTTCAATCGTCCGATTAAAAAATAATTAAATATTAACAATAATTTTTTTTTAAAATCAGATTCGACCAGTTTTTGAGCCAGTTTAATCGGTTCGTACTGGTTTTCGATCTAACCGGTTAGAAGTTACTCTCTGTATCGATCTCCCCATCAATTTCCAATCCAATCGACCAGTTCAGTTCAAACAACACTGGTTTATACCAACATTTTACTTATCTGTTAATATATTATGAGCCTATATCAATACATTTTAATTGTTAGTGTTGGTATAAAAGTATCTATAATGAGAAATCAAATTTAATAATTGAGTAAAATTTTGGAAAAACAACTTAACTATTTATTTTACTTTTGAGATATGAATTAAAAGTTAAATAAAATCATGTATATATAAAAATCAAATTGGATCTTAGACCAATATAAACTCACCAATATTATCTTATTTGTTGTTTCTAACTAATATTATTTTCGAAGTTCTAAATTTCTTTTTTTTTTTTTTTTTTGCTTGTAGGTAGCCCAATATCAATGGTAAGTTTTACAAGAAGGTAAACATGCCAATTTTGACTTTCATCCTATCTGATTTCACCATAAAAGCTTAACAATTTTAACTTCTTCAACTTAAATTTAAATTAATTTGAATTCAGAACAATTTAAATTTAAAATAATTTAATTCTAAATAACTTAAATTTAAATAACAAGTAATTTAGAATAACTCAAATTTGAAGTAACCATAACTCAAAATAATCCAGACTTATAATGACTAACTTAAAAATTAAGCCTCTTACTGAAATGACTTAAAGCAAATCAAACTTGAAATTGACCCAAACCTGAAATAACTTGAAAATTTTAAAATCTTAATTAACTTGATTCAAAACCAAATGAATATGCCCAACTAAAAAGTCATCTAGATTAATGGCCAACAAGTTAATTCATGTAATTACCTTTTAAAATATTTGACATAGTTAAGTAAACAACCCTATGTCGGGCTACATAACAGGCAATTGGCTGAAACATTAGTAACCTGGAGGATTAATTTGATCAGCTAACTTAAGAGGCTAACTTATTACATGAGGTAGCTTCCATGCCAACCACAACAACTGCATTTCACCAGTTTTAAACTCCAATATCCATTAGGAGATGACCTACCAAATATCTCTAATATTGACCAAGCTTTCTCCTTTTTCAACGATGTATGATCAAATATCACCAACTCCAGTGGCCTATTCCCACTGCTCCAAGACCCCATATAAACCCCTTACACCATGCTTTCTCTTCCTCACTCAAAACTGGCTATTAAGATAACGAGACTTTGTTTCATCTGCTTAACAGAAATGGCATCTTTCAATTGCTTTGCTTTGGCATTCTTCGTGGCTTTGTCGTCTTCAAGCATTGACGTTGGCCTAGCAGCTCGTCACCTTCAGCAACTGCCTCCGATTCCAACATTGCCTACAACCACACTCCCACCATTCCCATCTATCCCTAATCTCCCACAGCCATCCATACCATCTTTCCCAAGGCCAGGGGCGCTTCCTCCACTTCCTACGATGCCTGCTTTGCCCACATTGCCTAGTGTACCAAGGGCCACATTGCCCCCTCTACCAAGCATGCCTTTGATTACCACAATCCCAACTACAATTCCTTCTATTCCATTATTCTCTCCACCACCTTCTCCTTCTAGTCCTTAAAAATCCCTTTCGCTAGGTGATGGGTGGCTATTCCAAGCCAGAGTCTTCTTTTTTTGTCCACCACTTATATTGCTTTGTATAAATGGGAGTTTCCTCAATTCCCATGATTTGCTGTACTTTATACTTATTTTGCTTATTATTGGATCAGATACTTATTATATATATTGTTTTCATTAATTAATTAATTATTGAATCCATTGTTAACACGAGTTTATGAAAGTAAAATAAGAATGAAACAATAAATATAGACAAAATAAATTAATTAAAGTTTTAGTTTACTAATGCTTCACCTGCAATTAGTTTACATTTTTTTTTTACAATTCAAATCCAAATTATTCTTAGAGAAACCATAATTTGAGGTTAAACTAACTCAAATTATTCTAAGGTTAAACTGACCTAAATTATTATTTGAAAAGGTAAACACTTGACCAATAAACAACAATTTAAGATTAAACTAGTTTACATTTTTAATGTTAAAGAGGATGAGTTTCTTTTATTAGATTTAAACCTTGATGTTTAAAGAGGTTTGTCATTAGGAAATAGCTTACTGACAATTTTTGTAATAGTGGGTCAATCGAGATCAACAGTGAAGTTGGTTTCACTAAAACTAAAAACAATAGTGATAATGAGATTAGTTATTATAGTAGTGAAAAATTAAAATCGACCTCGTAGTGTATATTTAAATTCATATGCAACGCTACTAGTGAGATCAAAATTGAAAATAACTATTAAGGCTGTTGAATTGAAATATATGTATATGAAAATAAATAAAAAACCAAATTAATTAAACTTATATTTGAGTTAAACTATAATTAAACATTAAATTTATAAAAATACTTATATTATATTTAAATTAAATAATATACAGAAATATATTATATTAAATCATAATGAAAATCATTTCATTATAAATAAATTTTCATATACCAATGCATACTTTTACCAAGATCCAATTCCATAAGTATAAACAGGTCTATATCAATGTATTGGTATACACTCATCTATATCTAATATATTCTCTAACTTAATTTAACATTAATTAAATTACTTAAAATAATTAATTTTTAAATTATAAGCAAACATTGTTTATTCTTTTGCAAATTTTAATCATGTTGTTTTTCCCCATAAGTTAATATTTTTTTCCAACCAGTTTTAAAAAAAAATTAGTAATTTTTATGTAATTTTTACATGTCATTAACACATAATTTTGGTAATTATTTTATCCTGAACTCCGAACTAAAAATCCCGAACCTTGAACTCGAACCATGAACCCTAAACCCTAAAGTTTAAGATTTAAGATTTAAAGTTTAAGATTCAATTTTGGATTTGGGGTTTGGGGTTTATAGTTTAGAGTTTCAAGTTCAAGATTAAGGTTCAAATATTCGAGGTTACGAGTTCTGAGTTTGGAGTTTATGGTTTAAGGGTTTATGGTTATGGGTTCAAGTTTAGTGTTTAGACTTAGGGTTTAGGGTTCATGATTTTGAGATTTTAGATTTAGGGTAAAAAATTACCAATATTATAATAAATAATTTTGATATATAAACATTTACATTTCAACAAATTTTTTTTATGTCATTGCGACATAAATTTGATAATTTTTTTTTACCATAAACACTAAATCTAGAATCTAGAATCTCGAACCCAAAAGTTAGAAACCCAAACCCTAAACTTGAACACATAACCATGAATACTAAATCTAGAATATCGAATTCTAAATCCTAAACACTAAATTTTAACCCATAAACTCTAAAAACATAACCCTAAACAACATAACAATAAACAATAAACTAGAACCTATAATACTAAATCCTAAATCTAGAATCTAGAATCTTAAACCATAAACCCTAAACTTAAACCCATAACCCTAAATCATAAGCTTAAAATCTCAAACCCTAAATAATTAAACTAAAATCTCAAACCCTAAACTCAAACACATAAGCATAAACCATAAACCCTAAACCCTAAACACTAAATTTAGAATCTCAAACCCTAAACATAAAATATAGAAGACAAAACCCTAAACTCAAAATCATAATATTTAACCATTAAACCCTAAACCTTAAACTCTAAAATCAATAACAATAAACCCTCGAACACTCAAACCCATAACCATCAATCTTAAACCATAAACCATGAACCGTAAATCTAAAATCTCAAAACATGAACACTAAAATATATAAACCTAAACCATAAATCATTAAACCTCAAACCTAAACTCAAACATATAACCTAAACCCTAAATGTTAAACCTCAAACTTAAAATCTAGAATCTCAAACCTTAAGCCAAAATCCTAAAGCCCAAACCATAAACTCAGACTAATAACCCTAAATCCTAAACCTTAAATATAAAATCCCAAACCATAAACTCAAAACCTAGAAAACCAAACCCTAAACTACAAACTCAAAAATTGAAGTCCATAAACCTTAAACCATTGAACCCGCAACCATGAATCCTAAACATTGAACCCTAAACACTAAATCTAAAACCCTAAACAAAAGCTTTAAACCTAAAACATAGAACCCTAAACAAAAACTTTAAACATAGTACCTAAACTTAAACCCATAACCTTGAATTCTAAACCATAAACATTAAACCATGAACTTTAAATCTAAAATCTCAAACCTTAAACCTAAAACTTAAAAGTTTAAACCCTAAACTTAAACATATAACCATAAACCTTAAATTTAGAATCACAAACACTAAACCCAAATAATAGAAGTCCAAACCCTAGACTCAAATATATAACCATAAACACTTAAACCTTAAACCCAAGTAATAAACAATAAACCATAAAACCTCAAACACAACCATAAACCCTAAACCTAAATCATAAATCATAAATCATAAACCCTAAATTTAGAATCACAAACCATGAACCATAAAAACTAAAATCTTAATCCACAAACCTAAAATCAAACCCATAACCTTGAACACTAAACTCTAAACCATAAACCCTAAACTAGAACATATAACCTTGAACCATAAACTATAAATTCTAAACTCTAAAACCTTAACCTTAAACCTTTAACCTTTAAATTCTAAACCTTAAATCTAGAATCTCAAACCATAAACCATAAACATAGAAGTCTAACCACTAAACCTTGAAGACATAACCTTAAAACTTAAACCATAGACATTAAACACTAAATCCTAAGCCCAAACCTTAAACTCAAACTCATCACATTAAACCCCTTTAACCATAAACACAAACCCCAAACTAGTAAATCATAACCACAAACCCTTGAACCTTAAACTCAAACCCTAAACCTTAAATCCCAAACCTTAAACCTTAGGATTCGAGGTTTGAGTTCAAGGTTTGAGATTTTGGGTTCGGGGTTCAAGGTAAAATAATCACTAAAATTATGTGTTAATGACATGAAAAAATTGCACAAAAAATTACTTTTTCTTTTAGAAATTGGTTGCACAAAATAAAAATATTAACTTATAGAAAAAACCGAATGATTAAAATTTGCAAAAGAAAAGAAGATGTTTGTTTATAATTTAAAAATTAATTATTTTAAGTAATTTAATGAAAGTTAAATTAAGTTGGAGAAGATATTAGATATAGATGAGTGTATAATAATACATTGTTATATTTAAAATTTTATGACGTGTCACTATTTTATTGGTGCCTAAAAGCTATACTTTTTAGGATCATCCTAATATAATTTATTGCCTATGAAAATATATTATATTAATTCATAATGAAAATAATTACATTATAAATATGCCATATACCAATGCATACTTTTACCAAAGATCCAATTCCGTAAGTATAAATAGATCTATACCAATGTTTTTTTAAACCGAATTGATGATCGAACTGGTTAAATTACCAATTCGCCAGTTCGATCGGTTCAATCGGTCCGATTAAAAAATGATTAAAAATTAAAATTTTAATTTTTTTAAACTCCGATTCGACTAGTTTTTTTAGCTAGTTTAATCGGTTCAAAGCCACTCTCTAAATCGATCTCTCGATCGATTCCTAGTCTAATCGATCAATTCGATTCAAATAACACTGGTCTATACCAATATTTTACTCATCTGTTAATATAAGATAAACCTATATCAATACATTTTGTTACTATTGAGATAAAAGTATCTATAATGACAAATCAAATTTAATAATTGAGTAAAATTTTTGGAAGAAACAAGTTAACAATTTATTTTACTTTTGAGATGTGGATTAAAAAGTTAAATAAAATCAGATATGTAGTAGCCCATTTGTGCCTGGGCCCATGTAAATAAAACAAACCAAAAATAATAAACCAAAGTCTAGTTTTACAGTCCATTTACAACCCGTTACAAATGACCCAAAACCCAATTACACCCTCAGACCCAAAACACTAAAACAGACAACCCAAAACCCAATTACACCTATTGGCCCTAAACCCAAACTTATACGGCCCAAAAAGGCCGAATGCCTAAGCAAAAACAGGGACCTAGGGTTTTTGGGAAACCCTTGCGCCGCAAGCCCCAACACCAGACCCTCGGGCACGCCGCAATCAACTCGCAGATTATCGCCCCATTGCTGAACTTCTCGTCGTTCGCCTGCAAAGGAAAGAAAAGCCACAGAAACAAATGTAGAGGCCCATTTTTGCCCGGGCCCATCTGAATGAAATAAACCAGAATAAAACCAAAAATAAAAAATGTTTATTTGAACAGTCCATTTACATAGCCCAATACCAACAGACCCAAAGTAATGCCCACAACCCATTACACACTTTGACCCAACTAGACCCACTACCAAAACCCAAAGTTTATTTGACCCAAAGGGCCCAAAGCTTCAACAATTTTAGACCTAGGGTTTCGAGGAAACCCTAGGAGCCGCAAGCAAGATTACAGCGCAAGCGTCGCAACCACCAGCCCGTGTCAAGCTGCGAATAGCGCCGCCATCAACGCGCCTCCTCGCTAGATTTTTCACCGCTCTTGACCTGCAAAATAAGGAAAAAGCAGCAAAAAGAGAAAGAAACAAACATGGAAAATATGTGTTTCCCTTTTTTTTTTCATTTTTCGGGTTATAAAACCCCATGTAAATCTGTAAAAAAAAAAAAGAAGAAGAAAAAAACACAAATACACAGAGAAATATACATAAAGATACAACACAAAAAAAATCAAATCAGCCAAGGTTTCGTTTCATTTTTATTTTTATTTTTATTTATTTCTGAATGTTGTTATTTTCTTTTGTTTTATTTTTTAAGCAATATATATTATATATATAAAACATTAAAAAAAAAACTTACGCTGGAAAACCTTGTCGGAGCTCGCCGGAAATCGTCTGGACAAGGGAGAGGAGAGGGCTCCTCTCTGTTCTTTTGTCTCAAAATGAGAAAGACTGATTTTTTTTGAAAGAATTTCAACTTATATACCCCTCTTTAACGGTGTCGTTGTGGGGCTGGATACAATAGCCCAAAACGACGTCGTTTCCTTCTTTAACCCACTCATTGACCCGACCCGCTACGAGGATTCGCGTGTTTTTGTTAAAAGGGATCATTTCCATTCTGGTCCTTCCGCTATTTTAATTTTTTTTTTAAAATTAAGTCCAATTTGTATTTTTTATTTTTGATAATTAAACCCTAAAGTTTCCTTTCTGTTTCAAATGAATCCTCGGGCAGTTTAAAGGCCAAAATCAGAACGTTGCCGTTTTAAAAAAGAGGCATAATTTCCATATTAGTCCACGGGTTTAACGCGTTTTATTTTAGTCCTTTATATCTGCTTTAATTGCTTATTAACCCCGCCTTCTTTGTTTTATTTTTTAGCCTTTTTATTATATTAAATCATTTTATTATATTAAATAGTTTATATTATTATCTTTATTATAATTTATTAATAGTATGAAATATATATATATATATTTATGTAACATCCTTATATATATTAAATGATTATTATTTATTATTTTATTTAGCTTGATATTATTTCTTTTACATATTATTTTTATATATTATATGTTTTAAAATTTCTATTATATAGTATTATAATATATTATATATGTTACTTCTAAAATTTTATTATTTTTTATAAAATTTATTTATATTATATAATATATTTTATTTATATAGTCTATATTATATATTTGATTTTATGATTAGTATTTATATATGTTTTATATAAAATGTTATATATTAATTACTAATTTTTTATTTATATGTAATCATTTATATATGTATTAAAAAATTATATATAGTTATTATAAGTTTTTTTTACTTTAAAGTTTTTTTTCATTTGCATATATTTTAAATCATTTTAAAAATTGTTACATTTTTTTTCTCTTTTAATGTTTAAATATATTATTCTCATTTTCATTCGATTTCGTTATTTTAATTTATTTTGAATCATATGTTTATTTATTTATGTTCCTTTTAATCATTATTGTTGCTTAATATAGTTCCTTGTATATTCACTCATGTTATATTCTTTTAATTTCTAGACATGCAAAATTACTATTAACTATAGATGTTATAATGTATTCATACAATGTCCTACTCAAACCATTTTATAAAAATACCTTTTGAATTAAAGCATTTTATTCAAATATTTTATGGTGATGTGTGATATTTGGGGACTTCGAGAAGAATTGAGCCCTAACTTACTGGTTCGATTTTCCTCGTAGAACTTAAGATATTAGATATCCTTCTCTTTTAAACTGAAACTTATAAATTTCAAATAAAAAAATTATTCTTGGGAATTCAAAACGTTGTGTCCTAACTTCATCGGATATGATGTTTTGTGTCTCGAGGTAGGAATTTTCTAAGATAAAGACCGCCTATTTTCAAGTCATGAGACTGCACCCTAACTTACTAGATGTAGTATTTTATTTCTTTGAGATAGGCAAGTCTTGGTTTTCTTCTAATTAAAGGATCTTATTTTTAAATTTTCAAATTTGCAATATTACGACCGATTTTATCAATTAGGTACCAATTTTTGGCGTTATGAGGGTGCTAACCCTTCCTCATACGTGAATCAACTCCCGAACCCATTTTTCTTGTTTTTCGTAGACCAAAATCAGTATTTTGAAATAAAACGATTTTCAAGGTGACCCAATCACACCTAAGTAAAAAGGGATTGGTGGTGACTCTCATTTTCGTTTTAAAAGTCGATCCCCATTTTTTAAATCAACTATAAAAATGGTTTCGACAACAAACATATGGCTAGAAATCAGAAAATACCAAAAATTGTATTGACAGTGGCTATAAAAAGCCGAATACATTTGATGTAAAGGGGAGGAGAATTTTTTTTTATACACGCATATAGACAATACAATATACAACGATTTTGAGAGAATACTGACGTAATCTGTAAACCAATAAGGTTTTATGCATTTTTATTCTTTGTTTCAAACTGCTTTTACATGCCTAAAGATCTTCTTTTTTTTAGATTATATACACGCATATAAATACACTATAAAAAACTACATTTTGAATCCCGACCGTCGTGCATGGCGACCGGTGATGACAGTAGGCGGTGGTGATCGGCATCGGAGCCTCGTCGGAGTCTGGCCGAAAATCGCCAGAGGGAGAGCAAAACATAGAAAGCTCTCTGCTTTTTTTAAACAATGAGCAAAATGATTTTTTCGGCCGCTTTTAGCTTATATAGCAATATGGAAGCAGTCTGCTTTTGCTTAAGCTAATAAGCATTAAACGACGTCGTTTAAAGGAGCAGATCCGCGCGTTGACCTGAAACCCGAGGAGGATCCGTGTGTTTTTTATAAAAGGGCAATTTGCCTCTTTGGTCCTTTCGCAATTTTATTTTTTGTGATTTCGTCCAATTTAAATGTTTCTTTTATTTTTCAAATTAGCCCTGAAAATTTGTATTTTGTTTCAATTTAGTCCTTCAGGCTATTTCAAGGCAAGAGACGGAATAGCGTCGTTTAGGAGATAAGGCATAATTGCCTAATAAGTCCCTACATTATGACGCTCGTTCTAATCTGGTCCTTTTACATTTTTACCCTGGATTTTTTTTATTTCTGATTTAATCCATGTTTCATTAATTTTTTTATTATTTTTATTTTCATTTTATTCTTATTTTTAATTATTTAATATTATATATATTAAATTATTACTATACTAGATTATTTTATTAAATTCAATAGTATTTTAAAATTTGTATATTAGTTATTATATTATGTATTCTTTAATTTTTATATTATATATATAATTTAAATTGTTTATCCTTAATATTGTATAAATTTTGTATATTGTATAACATACATTATTTATATTATTTATTTTCTAGTTCTTATGCATATATATATATATATATATATATATATATATATATTAAATTATTGTATTATAAAAATATTTTAATTTAAAGTTATATATTATTTATTTAAAATGTATCTTATTTATTTTCTCATGAATGTATTATCTTTTTAGAATTTGCCATATTTTTTATTATTATAATATTTTTCCTCATATACATTATTTACATTATTTATATATATATATATATATATATTCAATTTTGTGTAAAGTTTTATGCTTATTCCTTAATTTCTTTTTTGAAATACTTTTTTTATTGTTTGCTTTCTATCTTTTATTTAATCATTCATTTTTTCTCCAAGAATAAATTTGTGATCTTTATTTACCTTAGTATAATTGTTATATTGCTTGCATTATTTGCATTATTAGTTATGTTTTTATTTTTACTTAGTAAAATGCTTTTTGAAATTCATATTTGGTAATGCACTAATGCCATGTTTCATTCAAATCATTGTTTTAGAAGATGTATTTCATTTTTAATTCCAACTATTTATCCAAAAGTTTTTCTTAAATAAGGCAATGTTTTGTGTTTAGAAATTGGGAAATAGTGCCCTAACGTCTTTGGGTTTCGATTTTCGTTTGACTAAATAATTAAATATCCTTTTAGGAATTTTATAAATCATGGGATAATTTTGGTTACGAGGGTTTAAAACATCATGTCCTAACGTCTTTGGATGTGATATTTGTATTCTTTTGGAACAAAAGTATCTCAAGTTCCAACTCAAATTGTTCAAGTTTTAAAGAAATCATATTTTTAAATCTTTTCAAATTTTCGACATTAGGACAATAACTAATCAATCCTGTAACACTCCAAACCCGGTCTATGCGTTGAGACTAGATTTGGTTTGTCACATGAATCGAGTTATCTTTAAATTTGCAATAAGTTGAAAACTTCAATATAAATTTCAGGTTTTAAAATAAATAAATAGAAGAGTATTTGAATTTGATAATATTTGAAAACATTAGTTGAAAATCATTGTATTATCAAAACTTTTAAATAGTTTGTTAATGAATTGACTATAATAAAATATTTATAAAAGAATTTCATATATTTGAAAACCAAAATTTATTTTAAATAAAGCATCATAAAATCACAAATTCTTAATTAAAAAGTCCAAAGTTTAGTTTAAAACCCAATCACACATAAAATCCATAAATTATTTATAGAGGCCCTTATTACAATAATCCATAAAAAAATATTTATTGAAAGTTCGAGTTTAAATAACCTCTCTCGCAAGATGGCCTCCACGAAGTCATCCTCGCCCAAGTCCACATCAATTTCCATTACCCGAGATGGAAAGAATTTAAAAGGGATGAGTTACTTAGAACTCAAAGTGTAACTCACCTACCACCATTATTGGGCCGATTATCAGACATAATGTCGGGCTTGAGCCCAATTCAATTCAACAATATATCATGAATTAACACAATTAATAATGCATGTAAAATGAAATTCCCAAATTTCATACCTAATATCCATCCGCTAACACCCCTGCATCAACCATCACACCGTGGGGATCAAGTCAACCCACCCGCCATCATACCAATCGTAGGCATTAAGCCTTTTTATAATTGTGGCATAGCCACCAACTAGAGGCAATAAGTCGGATATTTCGGCAGAGCCACCGAACTAGAGGCAATAAGTCGATATTGTGGCGAGCCACCGAACTAGAGGCAATAAGTCGATATTGTGGCAATCGCCATTCTTCTTCATATATCCCACCCATGCAATTATACATGTACTTTAAAATATAAAATTTATTAACAATACATAACATGGTGGGTTTATCAATAACATTTCATTTGGCCCATAATTATAGCAATTTGTCCATTTAGCGCTTTAGTGGGCTTTGGCCCATTTAACAAACTAGAGTGTTTTGGCTAAATTTTAACGAACTAGAGTATTTTGGCCCATTTTCACGAACTAGAGTATTTACGGCCCATTTTCACGAACTAGAGTATTTACTACCATTTTCACGAACTAGAGTATTTACTACCCATTTTCACTAATTAGAGTATTTACGCCCATTTTCACGAACTAGAGTATTTACTGACCCATTTTCACGAACTAGAGTATTTACGGCCCATTTTCACGAAACATCCAATTTTCATAATAACAATTAATTTCTCGAGGCTTTAATTTTCACGATTTAGTCGTTTTACGCATTTCGTCAAAATATAAATTTTACGCTTTTACCGATCTAATCGTTTTTACGATTTACTTCCATACCGAAATTTGACATCCAACCAAAAATAATGAGTGTGAAATTACACACCTCGATACCGTGAGTACTAACCCTTCTCGCTCCTAAGACCTAAAATATATTTTGATTCGTTAGACAACTAATTCAGAAAAAATAATCTTAATCGATAATGGATCCAAAATCTTACCTCTTGATTTTGAATCACTTGATTTTCGGTTTTCCTTCGCTTAATGATTCGTTCGTAGTCGAGAATCCACCAACGATAATGGTTCTAAGTTCGTACCACTTGAATAATGGACTTCCTTCTAAGATGGCCCGCAACCCGGTGGAAAATCCCTGACCGCCAAACCGCTCTTCGCTTGAATGGGGATTTACAGATCCACCCTCTTACGATAACTAAACACCGCCTTTTCTTCCCTATTTTGAAAGTCTTCAAGATCCAAAGGAATTTAGTTAGATCTAAAATAATATCAATAATTCTAGAGATTTTAAAGAGTAGGATTTCCTTACCACAATGAAACGCTTCCAACGTTTCCACGATTCTCCGATCACTTGAATTCCAATCTCGTTATTGCACTAAATAATAACGAAAGAAACGTTATTAGTATGAACGCTATATCAATCCAAAAGACCCTCAATAAACCAATGATATTCGCCATAATATCACTTATTAAAACGAAATGAAAAAGAAGAACCCTTACCTATGATCCACGATCGAAAAGAAAAGATTGAGGATGGTGTTTGTGAGAGTTGGAGAATTCGCTATGCAACCAAGAAAAGAGAAAATAAATTTGATTATGGCACTCTAGCATTCGCCAAAGGAATGTTTGATGAAGAATCTTTGATTGAAATAATTAGAATATGAGAAGGAGATGGTGATGAGGTAGTTTGATTTCAAAGAGAAAAGAAGATGAAAGAAAAAAATAGACCTTTAGGAGTTAGTGCATTCGCCATGGCAAAAGAAAAAAGAAGAGACTGATTTTTGGTATGGATGATTTCGACAAGGAGAATACAAAAGAAAATTGACAAGATGAATAAAAGTGACCAAATGGTCAAAAGATTTTGGCTTTACCAAATGCAAAATTCGCCAAGAAGAATGTTGATAGGAGAGAAATAAAATTCTGCACAAAGTGCAAAGAACAACCAAAGAGAGAAAGAATTTCTCAACCAAAACTAACTCAAAATTTAGGCTCCCTCCTATACCAAATTGCCGCCCAAGACATGGTCAATTGGCCATGATTTCTTTCCAAAATTTCCCTTGATATGTGCCTTATGTTCCCCTATCTTTCCTTAAACCTTTGATTCCATGCCATAAGTTAGTTGTTTCCTTAATCCATTGATACACTAACCAAAAATAACATGGTCAACACCTTCCTTAATTGATCATTGCCGACACTTCCTATCCATGAGCGTAAAATTAAAACAAAAATTTTATCTAGGTGCTATACAAGGATTCGAACCTCTTCCCCTTGCTAGAACCCATGCGCCAACTCCACCATGCCATATGCTCATTTTATGACACTCTTAGCACATAATTTAGCTTAAGTCTTAATCACCTTTGTTTCACTTCAATAAATTCTCAATTAATAAATTTTATTCTTTCCTCAAATTATGCTTTACCCTCTCAAAGACTTCAATAAGCACCAAATTAAAATAAAAGATTTTTCCTTTAAAATCTAAACACCAAAATCATGCAAATTTAAATACTCGATTTTTAGGGTGTTACAACTCTACCCTCCTTAAAGAAAATTTCGTCCTCGAAATTTACACAGTTGAAAAAGGTGAGGTATTGTTGTTGAATTGCATCCTCTGCTCCCACGAAGCTTCTTCCACTCCGTGGTTACGCCATAGAACTTTGACCAACGACACGGTTTTCTTCCTTAATACCTTGACATCTCGTTCTAGGATTTCCAACGGTTCTTCTTCAAAGGACAAATCAATTCACTCAATTCCTCTACCTAGTATAATGTGCAAAGGATCCGATCTATAACGCCTCAACATGGAAACATGAAAGACATTGTGAATTTGATCTAACTCCGGAGGTAACTCAATCGATATGCCATCGACCAACACGCTTCAAAGACACGATAAGGTCCAATATATCTAGGACTTAGCTTGCCCTTCCTTCCTAATCTAAAGATCTTTTTCCAAGGAGATACCTTCAAGAAAACCCGATCTCCCACACTATACTCGATGTTCCTTCGCTTCAGATCTCGCGTCGACTTACTCGCTATCCGAGGCTTCTTTCAACCGTGCTCGAATAACTTTTACCTTATCCTCCGTCTCGAGATATCACCTCGGACCTAACATCATCTTTCGCCCAACTCGGTCCAACAAATAGGAGAGCGACACTTACGACCATACAATGCCTCGTAAGGTGCCATCTGAATGCTAGACGATAGTTTGTTATTATCGCTGAATTACGCCATGGTAGATAATCCTCCCAACTACCCTCAAGTCGATTACACATCCTCTTAACATATCTTCCAATATTTGAATTACTCTCTCGATCGACCATCGACCGAGGATGAAAAGCCGATGAAATTCAACTTTGTTCCCAAGGCTTCATGCGAGCTTTCGAATCGTGATGTAAACCTAGGGTCCCTATCCGATATAATAGATATCGGTACCCCATGCACCTCACAATTTCGGATACGTAAAGTTTCGCCAACTTCGCAATGAATAATCCGTCATTTAACCGGCAAGAAATGAGCGGTCTTCACAACCGATCAACAATTACCCAAACGGAATTTTTCTTAGTAGGTGTTAACGGTAACCCACTAACAAAATCCATAGTTATCCGCTCCCATTTCCAAAGAGGAATCTTTATCGGTTGTAACAATCCGACGGTAATTGATGTTCGCCTTCACTTGTTGACAAGTCAAACATTTTCCCACAAACTCAGTAATCTCACGCTTCAACCCCGCCACCAATATCGTTTCACGGAGATCTCGATACATCTTATTTCCTCCGGATGCATAGCATAAGGGCTACTATACGCCTCCGTAGAATCAATTACCTTAGATCTAAGTCCTTAGGCATGCATACTCTCCTCGAAAGCACAACACACCTCCGTGTTTATTCCAAAATCCTCAATTTCACCCTTTTCAACTTGCCAAGTAAAGGTCCCAACTTCTCATCGATGTCTGTTTTCCTTGATTTGTTCCACCACAGTGGCTTCACCAAGTTCGCTAACAAACCGCCATCCTCGTCTGCACTCAAATGGGCAAACAGAGTCTTAATTCAGATACTGCCTTACGACTTAATGCGTCGGCTACCACGTTAGCCTTTCCGGATGGTACTCGATGGAGAAATCGTAATCTTTAACAATTCTACCCATCTTCTTTGTCTTAAATTCAATTCCTTCGGGTAAGGAGGTATTTAAGACTTTTGTGATCCGTGTAGATTATGGACTTCTCACCATAGAGATAGTGCCTCCAAATCTTTAGAGCAAAGACAACGGCATTAACTCCAAATCATGAGTAGGGTAGTTTACTTCGTGTGGTCTCAATTGACGAGAAGCATAGGCCACCACTTTTCCATTTTGCATCAATACACAACCTGCACTGTGTGAGACGATCACAATAAACAAGAAACTCTTTTCCAATTTCTGGGTTGAATTAAAACCGGAGCTTCATCCGGGATCTTCTTCAATTTCTCAAAACTCTCTTCGCTTTTCACCCGGATATACGAGCTCCCTTTCGCATAGCTTTAGTTAGGGGTGCAAGAAGCAACGAAAACCCTCTACAAAACGCCTATAGTATCCAAATGCACCTAAGAAACTCCGAATTTCACCATCGATGTTGGTGGTTTCCAATCCGAATAGCCTCAATTTTCCGAGGATCCACCCTTATTCCTTCTACCGATACTACATGACCAAGGAAAGTCACCTCCTTTAGCCAAAATTTGCATTTACCAAATTTGGCGTACAATTGCTTATCACGAAGTAATTGTAATACTATCCGCAAATGCTGGTCATGTTCCTCCTCATTTCTAATAAACCAATATATCATCTATGAACACTACCACAAACCGGTCTAAATATGGTTGAAAGACTCGGTTCATCATGTCCATAAATGCATTTGGTGCATTAGTTAATCCAAACGGCATCACTACAAACTCATAGTGTCCATAACGTGTCCGAAATGTCTTTGTCTTATAAATGTCCGCTTCTTTCACCCTAAGTTGGTGATAACCCGACCTTAAATCAATCTTGAGAAAATCAAGCTCCTTTTAATTGATCAAACAGTCGTCAATTCTCGGCAGAGGATACCGATTCTTGATCGTCAATTTATTCAACTGTCTGTAGTCAATGCACAAACGCATCGATCCATCCTTCTTCTTGACGAACAAGACCGGTGCTCCCACGGAGACACACTTGGTCGAATGAATCCCGATCCAAATAATTCTTGAATTTGAGCTTTGAGCTCACCAACTCTTTCGGCGCCATTCTATAGGGAGCAATGGACACTGAGTCGTCCTGCAAAAGCTCAATGCCAAATTCTACTTCCGATCCGAGGTATACCAGAAGTTCTTCAGAAATACATCGGAAATTCCTTCACCGTCCTCACATCATTCACGGATAATTCCTTGGCATCCACAAAGAGATAAAGGCTAGGAATGCTCCGTATCCTTTCCGCACCAACTTCTCGACTTTTAATGCAGATACCACATTTGCCGATAGTTCTTTCATTCACCAATCATTATGACTTCCTTATCATCCGAGGTCCCATCGACATTCATTTTTCAAAGACAATCCAATTCGCTCGATGGTTAACCAACCAATCCATGCCCGAATGAGATCGAACTCACCAAAGGTAGTTCCATCAAATTTGCTAAGAATACTTCCTCTTGGATTTTAAGGGCACGTCTTTAAATATTTTATTAATATTATTGATCGTCTAAAGGACTAATCACCGCTATCTCATTTTCGTAATTTTGGATTCTAAATTGTGTTTCCAGATATGGCACTAGCTACGTATGAATGAGTAGAGCCGATATCTATTAAAGCAATAACAGGTACATCAAAAATGAAGAACGTACCAGTTATCACATCAGGTGCATTGCCGTCCTCGCGTCCTAACCGCATAAACCACCAGTATCTTGCATCAGATTTCTCTATTACCATTGCCTCGACCGGTGCACCGACCACGCCCAACCCCATTACCACTACGACCTGGTCCACGACCTCCGGTGGTCTGCGATTACCTCTGGCCTACAGTGCATCATTATTACGGACTTCTTGAGTCGTATCCATTCGTCGAGGACAACTTTTGTACTGATGTTCCATTGAACCGCATTTGTAGCATGCGCCCGTTTTCCTCCAACATTCCCCAAAATGTCTCTTCCCACACTTAGTGCAATCTCGACTTCGATTATTTGCTACCGGGGTTCTGCCTTGAACTGATTCATCATTCCGGTTTCTTCCGAAATCTCTTGGAAGAACCAGATCATCATGTGTCTCTCTTGTTTCGGATCTTTCTCGCCTGGTTGCTCGAGTTCTTAGCCTCTTCGGCTATTTTGGCCTTCTCCACCAAGGTGGAAAAATTTCTAACTTGTCATGAGCAATCGAACCCTCACTCATCATTAAGTCCATCCTCAAACGTACACAACGCTCATGATCTGCTACAATTGTCCGGCATAACGGCTCGGACGTAAAACTTCACTTCATATGCGCCACGGTCTTACTTCCTTGGACTAGATTCGAAATTCCTTCCTTCGAGGCTACATAGCTTGTTCCGACGTATTTTCCTTGGAAGGCGCTTTAAAGAATTCCCGTTAATCGCTATGGGCTTCATTGCCTTCTCGAATAGTGAGCCACCACCGATACGCCTCATCTCTCAATAAGGATACAGCTCCTCTCGCTTTTGCTCAGTGCATTCCATATCATCCATAATCCGCTCCACGCCTTTGAGCCAAGATTCACTACATTCGAGCTACACCAGAGACACCTCTGAAAACTTCTACATTATTCGCCTTAAGTCGCTCTGAAATTGACCCACGAGTTGTTGGCCCAATTCTAGTTCCAATGACCCTTTCCAAGACTCGTAGCATTGCCCGAGTCAATGCATTATCTTCTTCCATATGGTCACGTGATCCGGTCTCACTTTCTATTGACGCAAAGGCCCACTTCGCATATGACTTGGTGCTTGGTTGTAGCACTCGGCCTCTACCACTACCACGCCTACCAAGGCCCACGACCATGTCCTCTAGTGCTCATGATAGCTTGTTCGTTTATCCGATTACAAGTTTTATGAATCGAAATTTTGTTTCAAAGTTTATTAACGATATTTTATGAGATTTGAGATATAAAGTTGTTTTTCGCAACATATCCTATAGTCTCAATCTCTACAGTTTTTCATGTCTAAAACTAGAAGTTCTAGAGTGTTCCTATGATCATATCATAGTAATCATTAAGCAATAATACTTACTTGACTTGTTGCCGGATGCTTGTGGTGCCATCTCGATCTTTAAAAATATCATTGAGCGTTTTCATACAGAAATTATTTTTGAACCCAAACCACAGCCGAGTTTTTGAAACTGGGCTCTGATACCACTAAATGTAACACTCCAAACCCGATCTATGCGTTGAGACTAGATTTGGTTTGTCACATGAATCGAGTTATCTTTAAATTTGCAATAAGTTGAAAACTTCAATATAAATTTCAGGTTTTAAAATAAATAAATAGAAGAGTATTTGAATTTGATAATATTTGAAAACATTAGTTGAAAATCATTGTATTATCAAAACTTTTAAATAGTTTGTTAATGAATTGACTATAATAAAATATTTATAAAAGAATTTCATATATTTGAAAACCAAAATTTATTTTAAATAAAGCATCATAAAATCACAACTTTTAATTAAAAAGTCCAAAGTTTAGTTTAAAACCCAATCACACATAAAATCCATAAATTATTTATAGAGGCCCTTATTACAATAATCCATAAAAAAATATTTATTGAAAGTTCGAGTTTAAATAACCCTCTCGCAAAGATGGCCTCCACGAAGTCATCCTCTACCAAGTCCACATCAATTTCCATTACCGAGATGGAAAGAATTTAAAGGGATGAGTTACTTAGAACTCGATTGTAACTCACCTACCACCATTATTGGGCCGATTATCGGACATAATGTCGGGCTTGAGCCCAATTCGAATTCAACAATATATCATGAATTAACACAATTAATAATGCATGTAAAATGAAATTCCCATTTCATACCTAATATCCATCCGCTAACACCCCTGCACTACAACCATCACACTGTGGGGATCAAGTCAACCCACCCCGCCATCACACCAATCGTAGGCATTAAGCCTTTTTATAATTGTGGCATAGCCACCGAACTAGAGGCAATAAGCCGATATTGTGGCGAAACCACCGAACTAGAGGCAATAAGTCGATATTGTGGCGAAACCACCGAACTAGAGGCAATAAGCTCGATATTGTGGCAATCGCCATTCTTCTCTTCATATATCCCACCCATGCAATTATACATGTACTTTAAAATATAAAATTTATTAACAATACATAACATGGTGGGTTTATCAATAACATTTCATTTGGCCCATAATTATAGCAATTTGTCCATTTAGCGCTTTAGTGGGCTTTGGCCCATTTAACAAACTAGAGTGTTTTGGCTAAATTTTAACGAACTAGAGTATTTTGGCCCATTTTCACGAACTAGAGTATTTACTGCCCATTTTCACTTAACTAGAGTATTTACGCCCATTTTCACGAACTAGAGTATTTACTACCCATTTTCACTAATTAGAGTATTTACGCCCATTTTCACGAACTAGAGTATTTACGTTCATTTTCACGAACTAGAGTATTTACGTACCCATTTTCACTTAAACATCCAATTTTCATAATAACAATTAATTTCTCGAGGCTTTTCGTAATTTTCACGATTTAGTCGTTTTTACGCATTTTCGTCAAAATATAAATTTTACGTTTTACCGATCTAATCGTTTTACGATTTACTTCCATAACGAAATTTGACATCCAACCAAAAATAATGAGTGTGAAATTACACACCTCGATACCGTGAGTACTAACCCTTCTCGCCCTCGGACCTAAAATATATTTTGATTCGTTAGACAACTAATTCAGTAAAAAATAATCTTAATCGATAATGGATCCAAAATCTTACCCTCTTGATTTTGAATCACTTCGATTTTCGGTTTTCCTTCGTTTAATGATTCGTTCACGTCGAGAATCCACCAACGTATAATGGTTCTAAGTTCGTACCACTTGAATAATGGACTTCCTTCTAAGATGGCCCGCAACCCGGTGGAAAATCCTCGGATCGCCGAAACCGCTCTTCGCTTGAATGGGGATTTATGATCCACCCTCTTACGATAACTAAACACCGCCTTTTCTTCCCTATTTTGAAAGTCTTCAAGATCCAAAGGAATTTAGTTAGATCTAAAATAATATCAATAATTCTAGAGATTTTAAAGAGTAGGATTTCCTTACCACAATGAAACGTTTCCAACGTTTCCACGATTCTCCGATCACTTGAATTCCAATCTCGTTATTGCACTAAATAATAACGAAAGAAACGTTATTAGTATGAACGCTATATCAATCCAAAAGACCTCAATAAACCAATGATATTCGCCATAATATCACTTATTAAAACGAAAATGAAAAGAAGAACCCTTACCTATGATCCACGATCGAAAAGAAAAGATTGAGGATGGTGTTTGTGAGAGTTGGAGAATTGGCTATGCAACCAAGAAAAGAGAAAATAAATTTCGATTATGGCACTCTAGCATTCGCCAAAGGAATGTTTGATGAAGAATCTTTGATTGAAATAATTAGAATATGAGAAGGAGATGGTGATGAGGTAGTTTGATTTCAAAGAGAAAAGAAGATGAAAGAAAAAAATAGACCTTTAGGAGTTAGTGCATTCTACCATGGCAAAAGAAAAAAGAAGAGACTGATTTTTGGTATGGATGATTTCGTCACAAGGAGAATACAAAAGAAAATTGACAAGATGAATAAAAGTGACCAAATGGTCAAAAGATTTTGGCTTTACCAAATGCAAAATTCGCCAAGAAGAATGTTGATAGGAGAGGAAATAAAATTCTGCACAAAGTGCAAAGAACAACCAAAGAGAGAAAAGAATTTCTCAACCAAAACTAACTCAAAATTTAGGCTCCTCCTATACCAAATTGCCGCCCAGCACATGGTCAATTGGCCATGATTTCTTTCCAAAATTTCCCTTGATATGTGCCTTATGTTCCCCTATCTTTCCTTAAACCTTTGATTCCATGCCATAAGTTAGTTGTTTCCTTAATCCATTGATACACTAACCAAAAATAACATGGTCAACACCTTCCTTAATTGATCATTGCCGACACTTCCTATCCATGAGCAGAAAATTAAAACAAAAATTTTATCTAGGTGCTATACAAGGATTCAACCTCTTCCCCTTGCTAGAACCCATGCGCCAACTCCACCATGCCATATGCTCATTTTATGACACTCTTAGCACATAATTTAGCTTAAGTCTTAATCACCTTTGTTTCACTTCAATAAATTCTCAATTAATAAATTTTATTCTTTCCTCAAATTATGCTTTACCCTCTCAAAGACTTCAATAAGCACCAAATTAAAATAAAAGATTTTTCCTTTAAAATCTAAACACCAAAATCATACAAATTTAAATACTCAGATTTTTAGGGTGTTACAAATCCGGTACCAATTTTGGGCGTTACGAGGGTGCTAACCCTTCCTCGTATGTAACCGACTCCCGAACCCGTTTTCTTGAATTTCATAGGCCAAAATCAATGTTTTGATATAAAACATTTTATAAGGTGATCCGATCACACCTAAGCAAAAAGGGATTGGTGGCGACTCCCATTTTCATTTTTAAAGTCGATCCCCGTTTTTATTTTTAATTTAAAAATGGTTTCAACCAGATATATATAAAAATCAGTGGATACCATACAAAGAAAAAACCCACCAATCTTATCCTATTTGTTGTTTCTAACTAATATTATTTTGGTTTAAGGTAAACCTACCAATTTTGACTTAATCCAAAAAAAATATGAATCCGATGAATTTGATCCTATTTGATTTGTGTTAGATCGTAAATAATATCTAATATAAAATTAGAACTGTAAATTAGGATCTATCATGTCAAATCATCATGAATAAATCAAGAACAAAAGTAGATGTGGAAGCATACCTGAATTCATCGATTTCTTGAAATCTACGGATCTGGGAGATTTGATCTTCCAAATTAGCAAGTATAATCTTGAGAAGGTGGTCGCTTTTTTCTAAAGATGGGAATTAGAAAAGTTATCGTGTGTGTAATTTGGGGACCATAACCCTAATATATAATTTTGGACATTTTCCTAATTTCTAATCAACCCATCATCAATTAGAAATTAGTTACTAGAGTATCTACACATATTTGACCCAAACTTTATTTAATAATTAAAGTCCAATAAACCATAACCAAATTAGATCACTTTTAATTTGGGCTAACTCGTATGATAGTAAATAATAACATGTAATTGCCCTTATTATATATGTGATGTCCATATTTTCCAACAATCTCCCACTTGGACCACTTACATATACTAATTACTATATAATTACATGTCTTTATATAACCTTATGAGCTCAAAACGTTACTACCATATCCAAAAGGTATTCCGAACAATCTTGTCCATTAATTATGTTAACATAAAACGAAGACGACTTTTGTTACATATATCATAACTAAATCCATCCCTAATCACATATATTAACACAACCAAATGACATAGAGCAAGTATGGATGTGTCGTATGGAAATTATATGCAATATGATCTAAACATGTCTATTTCCAACTGGTCTTCGTTAACCTTAGTGAGATCAAACTTTACCAAAATTAAAGTGTGAATAAACCTAATAAACTTTATTTCTGAGGAAAATAAATTTAGTATTCGTAAACTGAAATAACTGAAATGTGTCTATAACACAAAAGCATTTAAAAGTATAAGCTCCCACTAAAACCAAATATCCTTAAATGGCATTACACCCATATGAGCAGTGTGCTCTTATAACACCTTAGGTGTAGTCCCTTAGTAAGCAGATCCACAATCATCGGGTCTGTCTTAATATGCTTTATAGGCACATAACCACTTTGAACTTTTACTTTAACAATCAGGAACTTAAAGTCTGTGTGTTTTAACTTTGATGTGCTCCTATTGCTATTGGAATAAAAGACTGCAATTTATTTTCACAATTTGAACCTTAGTGACAAAATCTTATACCCATATTCCATCAAAATCGGAGTCTGTATACCTGATGATCTATAACTGATTAGAGCTCCGATATGTGAGCTTGTAATCTTTTGTTCTCTGAAAATACCTTATAGCCCTCTTGGATGATATCCAATGGTCCAAACCAAGGTTTCTTAAAAACAGTGTACACAATATTCCAATGTATACAAAGTTGAACATATATTAGACTTCTCACTGCTAAAATGTAAAAAATCTTATGCATTTTTGTAATCTCAAAATCATTCTTAGGGTATTGATTGAGACTATACTTATTATTGACAAGCAGTATGTCATTAACATATAAAACCAAATATAGAACCTTACTCCCACTAAACTTATAGTATATTCAATTATTGACAAAATTCAACTCTAAATTGAATGAGATAATTATTTGGTAAAAATTGTATTACCATTGATGAGAAGTCACCAGCGAGATAGGTAAAGTTCTTTAATTTGCAAATCATTGACTTTGCATCATTAGACACAAAGTTTTCTAGTTGTACTATATAAATGTATGATCAATGTTACCATTGAGAAATCGTTAGCTTAATATTCATCTGATGCAGCTTAAGGTCAAAATATTCCACTAAATCCATTATAATCCTTTCTTTAGTGGACCTTTTTAATGACATTCATTCTTGGGGTTGTTGAGTTTTTTTTTTTGGAACAATTACCTCATCTTGAATATGGAGTTGTTCAACATTGTCTTGTTGAGGTTCTAGATTCACTTCTTGATCAATGATAGGTATGAGAACCTAAGCATCGTCAAAAGTGATAGTAGGAATTGAGTTAGAATCTAATCCTCCTCAAAAGCAATATCTCTAACTTTATTTCTCCCTCCAAACTCAACATCCTAAAAAAATGTTGCAGTTATATTCTAAAAAATATTCCTTATTGTGGGATCATAAAACTCATAGCCCCTAAATCGCTCAAAATAACCAATAAAGCAGTTGTTCACTATTTTGGAGTCCAATTTCTTTTTATGTGGCCTATAAGGCCTTGGATCAAGTGGACATCCCCAAATGTAAAAGTGCTTTAGACTAGGTTTTCGACCTGTCCAAAGCTTATAAGGTGTTTCTGCAATTGCTTTAATGGGTATTCTATTCAGAATATAAGTTGCTGTCTTTAGACGCACTAACCAAATGAGCAATTTCACACTTATCTTGTTTCAACCTTTCTTCCTTTTACACACAATAAGAAATGAGCTCATTTAGAATCCATTTCTCCTATTGACAGATGTAACTGATTTTAAATTGGTTAAACTATGCGGGAAGTGATACCAAAACCACAAGAACAAGCAATTCCTCAAAAAGCTCGACCTTAAGTGCCTTAAGTTTTGAGGAAACATGAAACATCTCCATAATGTACTCCCCCATGTTTCCTTGACCCTTATACTTCATAGGCATCAAAGAATTCAGAAACGATGTCATCTCAACCTTATTATTTTTAGCAAAAAGTTTCTCAATTTCATCAAGAAAACACTTTGCCTGAGTAATCTTTTAAGATTCTGTGCCCCTAAAGGGTTATAGAATGCTGGGTTTCATAATCATTAGACGCATGCGATTTGAATGATCCCACCTCTCAAAATATCTTTTACCATCAGGAGTGTTTTCCACAGATAGAGGACCTCTCAAAATCTCTTTTACATCAGGGTTGTTTTCCATAGTGAGAGGTGCAGATTGTTCTTCCCTTAACGCAAGATCTATGCCCATACAGCCAATGTAACAGCCCGTTTTTGGTCAAATCAGAATTGTGATTTCGGGACCACAAATCTGATATTAAAATATTTATTTTATTATTATTTTAATTTTTACAGAATGATTGAGTAATTGTGTGAAAATTTCGTTAATAAATTTTATCGTTTAAATGGTCAATTTGATAAAAAGGACTAAATCGCATAAAGCGTAAAAATTGAGTTCTAATAGCTAAAGGTGTCTAATAGCTATAGAACCTTAAATTAGAGGTCCTTATGTGGTAAATAAACCATTTTTAATATTAGTGGAAAAATTTGGACTTGCATAAATGAATTTTGATGAATTAAGTTAAAGGTTAATTTAGTAATTTGGTTTATTAAAGGTTATAATAATAAAAAAAATTAAGTATCATCTTCCACTATCATATTAGCAACAAAAATTGAGAAAGAATGGCAGCCATGGGGGTTTGAATTTTCTGCAACTTTGATTTCTTTGATTAGGTATCCAATTTTAATCCGTTTTTGATTATTTCTATGTTTTTGATATCGATGCATCAAGTACTAGCTAGCCCAGGGACTGTTTTGCAAAAATGTTAAAGATTTTGAATAATTCCATTGATGAATACATGTTTTTTTTTTTAATTTCTTGATAGATTATGAAAGCTTGTTGCTAGATATACAAGTTTTGTTAAGTGATTTTAGTGAAAATGTAAAATAAGGATTAAATTGAGAAATGTTGAAACTTTGTGGTTAAAATGTGAAATAAATAAAAATATGGGCTGCTAGAGATATAATAGTAATTCGCTAAGCATGGGTATTTTGAAATTTGTATGAATTTGTGATTTTATGTAATAAGGATTAAATTGTAAAATGTAAAAGATTAGGGAAAATGTATAAAATAGCCCTAATGTGTGTTTTGGATTAAATTGAATAGAGAAATGATTAAATAAATTAACCTTGAATATATTTAGATCAAGAAAAGTGGAATTTAGATCTGGATCGGGGAAAAACAAAAGTTATCGACTAAACGACTTATTTCGTCATTTCCACGTTCGAGGTAAGTTCGTATAATTGAACTTAAATGTGTATTTATTTAATTGATAAATGGTATAGTGATTGTATTTATCTTATTGGTTAAATTTGGGAATTTTAACTTAAATGTACTGAATTAAATAATCTGAATCGCTAAATAAGACCATAGTTGGGCTATGTGATAAACCGTAAAAGTAACATATTTTAATCCCACATTTAGTATGCTTTTGGATGATTTATCCCTGATTTATGTAAAAAGGTACTCTTAATCCTTTATTTTCATGTCTTATACTCAGGAAATCACCTAAGGATAAAAATAACGTAAAACGGGCTTAAAACGGGCCAAATTGGGCCAAAGAGGAAATCGACACGACCTGAACTTCAACCCACACGGCCATGCCTCGTCAAATTACTTCACACGACCATACCACGATTTACACGGCTATGCCCCAATTGACAAAATCGAGACACGGCCTGAAGACGATTTACACGGGCGTGTGCAATAGGCATGCCCCTGCCATGGGAATGAGCAATTTCACTCAGATTTGGATGCTTGAAGCCAAATAAACATACTCCTAAGTCCACTTAAACACCTTAATAGTAATTCTACTTGAAGGAGGTACTTAGGAGCCAAGTAAAACAACTAAGGAGCCTATATAAACAACCCAAGGCGGCCGTTCTAGGGGGAGGAAGTTTTAGGCAGAGTTTTCTGCCAGAGCTTTTATTCAGGGAATTACTCGAAGATAGCCAGTTGATCTATCTCAAGAAGCTGGAGTTCTACTCAAGATAGATGATCTCCTCTTCAATTCCTTCAGGTGGTTTTAGGGATTTCTTATGTTTTGTTTTATCTTTTCTCTTGAGATGTTTTCTTATTTTTTTATGAACTAAACCTTCGAGATACAGAAGGGATGAAACCTATGATGGATTTTGTTATTTGATTTCTAAATTATATGATAAGTACTTAGTTTGTTCTTAATTATGTTAATTTAATCCGATGTGCTTAGGTGAAGGAGGAATAGACCCTGCCTAAGAGTAGATCTAGCATAATTAAGCGGAGTTGATCGCACGCCTAGAGATAGGGTGACGAGATTTTGCCAGATTAGGGTGAAACCTAATATGGGAATCCATTGGTCGATTTATTGCTTTCTTAGGGGGTTATTATAAGAGAACAAGAGTTCCACTAATTAACCTAAGGTTAGACGTTATTCGCCTCGAGAGAGGGTTTAATATAGGTTAGGGAGTCTCATGGATCAAGCTAAGTAAAAAAGTCATATGAATTAAAAGTTAGATAACAAGAGAAATCATAGGTGGATTCTTCCTAAGGGTATCGTCGTAATCAACTAAGTTTTCCCACAGTCTTTTCCCAAAGTTTCATTCTTTTGTCTTTGCATCTAGTTTAGTTTTTCATTAGTTTTAGATTAATAAACCAATCACTCCATATTTTAGGGTAATAATAGAAAGAAATTGAGTAGTAGTACTTTTAGGTTCCTTTGGGTTAGATAAAATAATCTTGCTTAAACTATACTATTGTTCGATAGGTGCACTTGCCTCAATCGTTGTCATAGTTAGTCTACAGGTTCGATCATTCTTTGTAAATATTAAAACTCGACTGTTTGACACGATCACTATGGCAATCGAAAAATAAGACCATAACCGGGTTATGGCATGTGAATGTAAGACCACGGCAGGGCCATGGCAATGTATGTGTAAGACCATAGTGGGACTATGGCATCGAAAAATCAAAGTACTGCATCAGTAAACATTTATAAATCCGAGTGATTTGGTAAATGAATTATGGAATTAATATATAAGTCTTATTATTATTACTAGTATCAATCCAAGGTAGGGTATATTTCGTGATATTGAAATAATTCAAAGGGTAAATGAAAGACGAGAATTTGTATGAGATTTATACGAGATGGTACAGTGTGTGTAGTAACTATTTTAACATTGAATCGAGAAATTGATGATGAAAGTATATAATTTTTAAATTAAAAGGGGTTACGAGGTATATTTTGCTTATGTGATTGATTTGAAAGTATCGAAAAGAAAGTTGAATCGGTGCCAGTAATTTGTGAGTTGTCTAATGTTTTCTCTGAAGAATTGTCGGGATTGCCTCTGATTTGCGAAGTTGAATTTGGTATAGATCTATTGCCTGGTACAACCCCTATTTCGATAGCTCCGTACAGAATGGCACCAATGGATTTGAAAGAGTTAAAGTCAAAGTTGCAAGAATTAATCGACAGAGGGTTCGCAAGACCGAGTTCTTCACCTTGGGGTACTCCTGTTCTATTTGTGAAAAAGAAAGATTTGAATCTGCGACAGAGAAGATGGTTAGAGTTATTGAAAGACTACGAGCTTGTAATAGATTATCACCCGGGTAAAGCTAATGTAATTGTTGATGCATTGAGTTGAAAGTCACCGTGTGCATTACGTGCTATGAATGCTCAATTAGATTTGTTTGATGATAGTTCAGTGTTGGCTGAATTGAAAACAAAACTGTTGTTTTTACAGCATATATGTGATGCTCAGAAAGTTGATAATGAAATGTTAGCGAAACGAGCTCAGTGTGATTCAAATTCTAATTCCTAGTATCGAGTTGTTGATGATTGCTTGAGATTTTGAGATCGTATCTGTGTTTCGAGAAACCCCGAGTTAATCCAGTTGATTTTGAACAAAGCACATAATAGTCGTTTATTTGTTCATCTGGGTAGAACAAAAATGTACCATGATTTGAAGCAACACTACTAGTGGTCTGGTATGAAACGAGACATTTCTGACTTTGTTTCGAAATGTTTAGTTTGCCAACAAGTGAAAGCAGAACATCAAGTTTCGTCTGGATTGTTACAGCCGATTCTGATTCTTGAGTGGAAATGGAATAGAGTAACGATGGATTTTGTTTTGAGTTTAGTGGTTCGTGGAAACATTATTTTGCCATTGATCGTATGTCCGTATAATAATAGTTTTCAAACGAGCATCAAAATGACACCTTATGAAGCTTTGTACGGACGTAAATGCCGTACACCCCTATATTGGACTGAATTCAGTAAGAATAAGTTGCATGGAGTTGATTTGATTAGAGACTCAGAATAGGAAGTGAAATTGATCTGAGATTGTTTGAAAGCAGCATCTGATCGTCAGAAGTCTTATGCAGACTTGAAACAAAAAAGATATAGAATTTGAGGTCGACGATAAAGTATTTCTGAAAGTGTCTCCGTGGAAAAAAGTGCTTCGATTCGGACGAAAAGGCAAATTAAGTCCGAGGTTCAACGGACTGTATGAGATCATTGAACGTGTTGGGCCGTGGCTTATAGATTAAGGTTGCCCTCTGAACTAGAAAAGATACACAATGTGTTTCATGTCTCAATACTCCGTAGATATCGATCCGATCCGTCACATGTGATTGCCCCATTTAAATTTGAAATTCGTTCTGATATGACATACGAAGAGGAACCGATCCGTATCTTAGCTCGTGAAGTGAAAGAGTTAAGAAACAAGAAAATTCCATTAGTGAAAGTATTGTGGAATCGGCACAGATTAGAAGAGGCTACGTGGGAGCCTGAAGATTCACTGAGACAATAATATCCAACTCTATTTAACAGTAAGATTTTCGGGGACGAAAATCCCTAAGGGGGGAGAACTGTAACAGTCCGGTTTATACCCAAGTCAGAACAGTGGTTTCGGGACCACAAATCCGAGTTTGAATAATATTTTAATATTATTTTCTGTGCCATTGATATGTGATTAAGCATGTGATAAATTTTCGTAAGCTAAATTGTCCATTTGTGTGTTTAATTTGACGAAAGGATGAAATTGCATTAAAGGTGAAAGTTGTTTACTAATTGTTAAAGTACTAATGTGATGTGGCTTTGTTAATATAGAGACCTAATGTTGTTATTATACTACTTTATAGTTAGTGGATGAATGAAATACTAATATACCCTTATTACATGTTTGTTTTATTTATTAATTGGATGGGTATTTTAGTAAAAAGATTATTATATGTTTTAATAAAGTAAACATGAAAGGTGGCCATTAACCTTGAGTCATCCACCGAATTTTTTAATAGAAAGGAAAGGGTTAGACTTTGTTTCATTCAGCCAAAGTTCAAGCTTTAATCAGGTAAGTGTTTTTGATCGGTTTTTGATAATTTTTACGTTTTTGCAATCGTTGCTTTGAGAGCTATTAAACCCATGTCTCAATTTGATGAATTGATGTTGTTTGTGTAAGATGCCATTGATGATATGTTAAGCTTTTTGATGATTTTTGGTGCTAAATAAAAGATATGAGATAGATGAACATACTTTGTTCTTGAATTTTTGATGAATTTAGCTAATTAGGGCTACATTGGGAAAATAGTAAATTGATGGACTAAATTGTGAATTTGATGAAATGTGTGGACTAGTATGAGCTTGGGTAGTATTCAGTTAAGCATGTGTTTGTGCAAATTTGGTGTATTTGATGTTTTGAGAAAATTTGGACTAAATTGTCTAAATGTGAAAAGGTGAGGGCTAAATTGTACCTTGCCCTAAATGAGTATATTTGGATTAAATTGAATGAAATAGTGAATAAAAGGATTAATTCTGAATATGTTTAGATCAAGAACCGAGGAAAATGGACTTAGATAGCGGGAAAGTGAAAGTTAACGAGTAGCCGTTTTCATTCTGAAATATCGAATCCGAGGTAAGTCACCATGCAAATAAACGTATTCGTATGATATTATACTTGTTCATATGACTAATGTTGATAATGTATACCTATGAGAGTATATGCTTATGAATTCCGAGATGAGTCTGACATAGTGATTAAGTCTGAGAAGTCCCGATCGAACCTAAGAATAGATAGTATTAGCTATGTCATGACTTAGGTATCTGTTCTATTTTATCATGTAAGACCACGTTCGGGACATTGGCGTTGATTTGAAAGTTCGTAAAAAGACCTCGTCTGGGACGTAGGCATCATTATCTGATTATAGATAAGACCTCGTCTGGGACGTAGGCATCATTATCTGATTATATATAAACCTCGTCTAGGACGTAGGCATCATTATCTGATTATTTATAAGACCTCATCTGGATGTTAGGTATCACTATCTAATTATATATAAGACCTCATCTGGGATGTAGGCATTGTTATTTGATTATATATAAGACCTCATCTGGGACGTAGGCATCGTTATCTGATTATATATAAGACCTCGTCTGGGACGTAGGCATCGTTATCTGATTATATATAAGACTCGTCTGGGACGTAGGCATCGTTATCTGATTATATGTAAGACCACGTCTGGGACGTTGGCAATGATATGAGCTTTACGTGTAAGACCATGTCTAGGACATCGGCATCATATTGATTCGTGTAACAATCTGTCCGAGACTGAGGTATCGATATCTGAGAACATGAAAGGTCTCGTTTAGGACATTGGCTTTGTACGACTATTACGAGTTTTCTGAGCATCCTATTAGATTCCTTTTGGATCAACGGGCAAGTCTGTGATGCGAATTACAAATCCGAGTTAAGAATAAATATGTGTATGTAAAACCATTTCAGGTACGTTGATTATACACTAATTGTGTATATAAGGTAAGCATCTAAGTGATTTTACTATGACGCTATGGATATGGAATTGATGATATGATATGTAAAGTTTTGATTATATGAATTACGTAATTATATGATTCTTGAATTTGCAAAGATAGCAAATGTGGTTAATAGTGTATGAAACAAAGCATATATGCGATATTATGTTAAATGATTGATACGTACTAATGTATTTATTTACATAAGTGCCTTCTATGTCAAGTTTATTTGTATATGACTTACTAAGCTTTTGGAAAGCTTACTCTGTATGCGTTTTCTCTGTTTTATAGGTCGTCAAAAGCCACTGAAGGCTCGGGATCGTCAAGGATCGTCGTCACACTACTAAACTAATTTTTTGATACCTTTTTTAATATGTATATAGCTAATATGGCATGTATAGGTTAGTATGTCGGTATAAGTTGTTATGTGATCTTTGCCATGTGATTTGGCTATTTATGGGTTAAGACTTTGCTTAAATGAATGTGTTATATGATGCTTATATTGATAAGGTGAAGGTATGTGAAATGACCAAGTTTTGAGTAAGTAAATGAATGAATTATGCTTGTGATGATATGAGCTTTAGTATTTGAAATTATTATGGTTGGAATTTGGTATTAAATGCATGGATTGAATGATTAAATTGCTATGTTTTTGGTTGCCATAATTGCCTGATAGGTGATGGTAAATGTTGATTGTAGGTGTGACCCTTTTTGGGTGGCATATTGGCCTTTCAAAATGGTCTATAATGTTACACGGATAGGGCACACGGGCGTGCCTGAGGCCGTGGGTAAATTAGGAATGTGGTTAAATTGCACACGACCTACACACGGGTGTGCTTGATGGTCGTGTGAAATGGCGTATGTGATTTAGTAGTACAGCCTTAGACCGGGCATGCTTGGTGGCCGTGTTGATTTTGGCAGCATGTAACCACGGGGAGGTCACACAGGTGTGTTCATGTAGCCATGGGAGAGGCACGGCCTACCCCACGGGCGTGTATTCCCTGTATTCTAGAAAAGTTTAAGTTTTCCTCAAAATTTAGTATGTGTTTCAATTTAGTCCCGACTTGGTTATTATCATGCTTAAGGTCTCGATGTCTACTTAAGGGACATCATATTTGATATTGTTGAATGCATGTATGATTATTTCTATAAATGTTTTGATCATGCTGTAACGCTTTAACCCTAATCCGTGACGGATATGGGGTAGGGTATTCTGACCCATTGAAACCTTGAGACAACTTTGAAAAATTAGCAAGCGTCAATTCATGGGCTTGAAAATCAGATTGGACAGCTTGCTAAATTGGTTCCAGAACTGCAGTAAGGCAGTCTGCCTAGTAACACCGAACCCAACCCAAAAGAGCATGTGAAAGCAGTTAAATTAAGGAATGGGAAAGTGTTGGCTGAAACCGAAAAGAAGCTACAACAAGAACCTGATAAGGCAAATGATGAGGGGGTAAAACCTGAAGAAATTCAAAAATCGGTGCTTAAAGAATATAAACCCTCGATCCCATATCAGGCAAAGTTGAAAAAAGACCATATGGATGAACAATTTGGTAAATTTCTTGAACTTTTCAAACAATTGCTTATTAACTTACCTTTTTTTGAAGCTATTTTGCAAATGCCAATATATGCTAAATTTTACAATGAGCTATTAACAAGCAAAAGGAAGTTTGAAGAGTTACCCACTGTGGAACTCAACGAGGAATGTTCAGCTATTCTCCAAAATAAACTGCCAACTAAGTTGAAAGATCCAGGAAGTTTTACTATTTCCTGTTTTATTGGTAGTTTAAACATTGAGAAAGCATTAACTGATTTGGGTGCTAGCATTAATTTGATGCCTTATAAAATGTTCAAGCAACTTGGTCTTGGGGAAACAAAACCCACTAGGATGAGTATTCAATTGGCTGATAGATCTGTTAAATATTCTAGGGGTATTATTAAAGATGTACTTGTAAAAGTAGATAAGTTCATATTCCCTGTTGATTTTGTTGTGCTTGACATTGATGAGGATGTTTAGGTGCCTCTAATTTTAGGTTGCCTTTTTTTAGCTATTGCTAGGGCTATCATTGATGTGGGTGATGGTAAACTTGTGCTTAGGGTAGGTGATGATGAGATTTTTTTTTAAATCTATGATACCATGTGATTCTCTAGAGAACAAGATGATTCCTGTTATTTTATTGACTCTATTTGTCATGTTATTCAAGATTCATTACATGAAACTGTTCATAGGGACACGTTGGAACTGTGTCTTGTTCAAGGAGAGGACGTAGATGGCGATAATGCTGTAATAAGTAAGATAAAAAATGATTTAGACTTTAATGAGTCTTCACTGAGACAGATAAATTATGTGGACATTGAGGTAAGCAAGAAATTAAAATTAAAACCCTCTATTGAAAAACCTCCCAAATTGGAGCTGAAGCAATTACCAAATTACCTAGAATATGCATTTCTTGGAGACAATTCTACATTACCGATGATTATTGATTCATATTTATAACCAAATGAGAAAGATGAGTTATTGCAAGTGCTGAATGAACATAAAAAATCTATAGCCAGGAAGATTTCTGACATTAGAGGAATCATCCTTCTTTTGTGCCCATAAAATTTTAATGGAAGATGAGTACAAACCATGTGTGCAAGCTCAAAGAAGGTTAAATCCTAACATGAAGGAAGTTGTTAAAGATGAGGTAATTAAACTTCTAGATGCTGGAGTTATTTGTCCTATTTCTGATAGTACTTGGGTCGATCCCTGCGAGTTATTCCTAAGAAATAAGGCATGACCGTTAGCCAACGAGAAGAATGAGTTGATTCCAATGCGACGATCACGTGATGGAGAGTTTGTATTGACTATAGGAAGTTGAACGATGCCATGAGGAAAGATCATTTTCTTCTACCATTCATAGATCAATTGTTGGAGAAATTATCTGGCCACATGTATTATTGCTTTCTAGATGGACTCTCTGGCTATTTTCAAATTCCGATAGCTCCCGAGGACTAAGAAAAAAAATGACATTTACGTGTCCATATGGTACGTTTGCTTATTGAAAAATGCCTTTTGGATTGTTTAATACTCTTTCTACTTTTCAACATTGCATGTTAGCCATATTTGATGAACTTATTAAAGACATTATGGAGGTATTTCTGGACGACTTCTCGGTATTCGGTAATGTTTTCCAACTTTTTCTTAAAAGTTTAAAACGAGTTTTAATGAGATGTGAGGAAACAAACCTTTTACTTAATTGGGAAAAATGTCACTTCATGGTTCGAGAAGAGATTGTGTTGGGCCATAAAATTTCTAGTAAAGGGATTGAGGTTGATAGAGTGAAAATTGAAACCATCGAAAAATTGTCTCCCCCTAGTTCAGTTAAAGTTATTTGAAGCTTTTAGGACATGCTGGGTTCTATAGAAGGTTTATTAAAGATGTTTCTAAAATAGCTAAGCCTTTAACTAATTTTCTAGAAAAAGATATGCCATTCGGTTTTAGTCAGGAATGCTTAGAAGCATTTAATACTCTTAAGGAAAAGTTAATTAATGCCCTGATTATGGTTGCACCTATTGGAATTTAGCCTTTGAACTAATGTGTGGTGCGAGTGATTTTACAGTCGGTGCATTTCTTGGACAACAAAGAGACAAGAATTTTTAGCTAATCTATTATGCTAGCAAGATTTTGACAGATGCACAAGAAAATTACACTACTACAGAAAAATAATTGCTAGCTGTGGTTTTTGCATTCGATAAATTTAGACCATATTTAATATTATCTAAAGTTGTTGTTTATATTGACCATTTAGCTCTTCACTATCTTCTAACTAAACCGGATGCAAAACCTCAACTTATAAGGTGGATCCTATTATTGCAGGAGTTCGATTTGGAAATCCAGGATAAGAAGGAGATGAAAATCTTGCAGAGATCACGTTTCTAGACTAGAAAATCCACATCTCAAGGAGTTTAATGAGAATGAGATAAATGACTCGTTCCTAAGGAACAACTCTTGGTTATAATCGATTCTGAAGTCCCTTGATTTATGGGTATCGCGAATTACTTGGCTGCTAACATCCTACCAAAAAGGTTGACACATCATCAAAAGAAACGGTTCTTTACCGATGTGAAAACTTATTTTTGGGAGGACCCTTTTCTTCTTTTTTTTGTATGTGCAGATCAAGTAATTCAAAGATGTGTTACAAAATCAGAAGTGGGTAAGATCTTGGAACACTATCACTCAAGACCGACAGAAGGACATTACAGTGGGATTAAGACGGCACATAAAACACTTGAATTAGGTTTTTATTGGCCCACACTGTTTAAGGATGGTAACAGGTTTGTTGCTTCTTGTGATAGATTCCAGAGAATGGGTAATATTTCTAAATATGATGAAATGCCTCAAACTTATATGTTTTCATGTGAAATTTTTTATGTCTGGGGCATTGACTTCGTGGGCTCATTTCCCAGCTCTTTTGGTAATAAATACATTCTGGTAGCAATTGATTATATGTCAAAATGAGTAGAAGCCCAAGCTTTACCTACTAATGATGCTAGAGTGGTTGTTTCTATTTCTTAATAAGCTCTTTTCTCGGTTTGGAACACCTAGAGTGATTATTAGTGATAGGGGTACACATTTTTGTAACACTCAATTTACTAAAGTCCTTAAGAAGTATAGAGTGCATCATAGAACAGCTACCCCTTATCACCCTCAAACTAGTGGGCAAGTTGAAGTTGCAAATTGAGAACTCAAATGCACCCTAGAAAAAACTGTAGAGTCAAATAGAAAGGATTGGGCGTTAAAAGTGGATGATGCTTTATGGGCTTATAGGACTGCATATAAAACACCCATAGGAACATCTCCTTACAGACATGTATATGAAAAGAGTTGTCATTTACTGTTTGAACTCGAGTACAAAGCATTCTGGGCAATAAAATTTCTAAACTACGATATTAAACTTGCAGGTGAGAAGAGATTGATGCAGCTAAATGAGTTAGATGAATGACGAGTTAATTTTATGAGAACTCGAGACTATATAAAGAAGCGATAAAGTGACACCACGATGCTCGTTTGAAGCAACCCAAACAATTCATAGTTGGGGATCTTGTCCTTTTATACAATTCAAAGCTCAAGTTGTTTCCCGAAAAGTTGAAATCAAGATGGTCAGGTCCATTCGTAGTAAAAACTGTTTTCCTATACGGTACGATAGAGGTAACCCATCCATCATATGACACATTCAAGGTAAACGGACATCAACTCAAACTTTATCGTGGTGAGGATTTTAGAAATGAAAGAGAGGAGCTTAGGCTCCACGAACTATCATAACCGTGCACACAAGGTAAGTCAAGCTTAGACTCTAAATAAGCACTTCTCGGGAGGCAAGTCGAATGACTAACTTTTTATAATTCTTTTAATTCCATTGCATGCTTATTTAAAATATTAAATTAAAAAATATGTTTTTGACACACACGAGCATGTCCTTGGCCATGTACATCAGGGAGCAATCGACAGTGAGTTGTACTGCCTGACGACACGGCCATGTGACCCACATGGCCTGGACACACAGGTGTGTCCTTGGCCATGTGGATCCGGGACTTATTTTTAAAAATTACAGCATTACGGCTTAAAATAATCCTGCACGGCATGGCCTAAGCTATGTGAACCTTAGTGCTAATTTTTTAATTTTATTTCAAGTCAGGGAGTTACACGGGCAAGAGACACTGCCGTGTGTGAGTGAGACACGACCAAGCCACATGGGCGTGTGGCCTCTCACATGAGCATGGGAGAAGCAAGGAGATCACACACGCAGTGTGAAGATTGGGCTCATATTTTGAATTGCACATGGTGGGAAGATCCAGCAGGCGTGTGGGCCAACACAGCCTCACATGACCATGTCACCTTTAAAACCCTAGACCCCTTTTCCTTTTGTTTTCCTTCTTCCTCTCCCAATAACAAACCCCACCGCTCCTCAACATCCCAACACCACGACCACCATTCACCTCATCCTTTCCACACCGCATCGCCCCCACCTTTCAGTACATATCCCTTGCGCTCGAACCTCTCGTCCCACATCCCCAACAACCACGACCCACACCCGATCCACCTC